>JANJGN010000033.1:2161252-2231252 GCA_026770705.1 Isurus oxyrinchus
CAACGATTTTGTGCACGAAAAGTGCAGAATTCACTTTTCACGATCTCAAAGGGTTACCTTACCTATCCAAAAAGAGGTACCCGGATTATCCAAACACAACCACAAGGTCAGGCCTCCTCCTAGCTGTTCAAAGCTGCAGGCTCCGGATTCCATACCCCTGTTGTTCCAAATTCCCACTCCAGGGGAGACAGCTGTTGACGTAAGCGGCCCCAGCTGCCTCCACAAATCACACGAGCCCCGGCCGGCTCCAGTCCCGCCCCCTGCGAAGATGGGAAACGCCACCTCCGGACATGGGACTTCGAAATTCCAGCCCGCGTCCGGGGTTTTCGCCACGATGGGCCTTATCCTTTCAAGGGGCGTGGGCGCCACAGGCAAGGCTGGATATTTCTTGCCCGTCCCTAGTTGCCCTTGAGATGACCGTTCCAGGGGCCAGTTAAGGGTCAACCGCGGTGGAATTTTCCACTCCGGCCAGCGGCGGGACTCAGGGTTGGAGGAACACGAAATTTGGAGCGAGGGCAATACCTCGCCGGCAGGAAATTAGTTTGGGATTTTGTTGCTTCGGGATTTCATGGTGGGGGTCAAAGGCTTCGCTGATGGTCAAAGTCGGGAACCACGATTTGCACCTCACGGATGTTCAATAAAAGCAGGACTTGCCAAAATCATGTTCTCCCCCCCCCCACCAAATTTAAACGCCCCGCCGGCGAATAGTTAGAACAGTTTATTTCATGACCGTGTTGAAGCAGTGTGCACCTGGTGAGCTTTACTTCACCGGCCACTTCCAGGTACGTCGGTGCTGATTTCACCCACCTCGGTGCCTGTCAGAGCCTGTGCCAAGACTGGGGTGCGAGGGAGGCAATACCAGTGGAGGGGGGGGGGCGGTGGAGGAGGGGGGGGTGAGGGGGTGCGGCAGAGACATGACTGGAGGTGGGGCAGGGGGTGAGTACCACACACAGGAGGGAGGAGTGGAACACGGACCACAGTCGGGGTGGGGGGGTTTGGTAAAGATACAGAGGGTAGCCGCGTGAGACTGCCCTGGGGTTGAGGCTGTGGTACGGGGAGGGGGGGGGCAGATTCCAAAGACAGTCCTGGGGCTGAGTGGGCCGTGCTAGGGGGCTCTGCATGTCTTGCTCCTGGAGTGGGGGGAAGGTCTTTTATTCGTTCATGGGGCCTGGGGGGGGTCGCTGGCTGGGCCAGCGTTTATTGCCCATCCCTAAGTGCCCTTGTTCCGAGGGCTTTTAAGAGTCAACCACATTGCTGTGGGTCTGGAGTCACGTGTAGGCCAGACCGGGTAAGGGGGGCAGATTTCCTTCCCTAGATGGGGCATTAGTGACCCAGATGGGGTTTTTGCAACAATCAACCGTGGCTTCCTGGTCACCGTTAGTCTTTTAGTTCCAGATTTTTTTTAATTGAATTTATATTCTACCCTGGCATCTCTCTGGACAGTGACAGTCAGGCACAGGATGGTGCACAGGGCACGGTCAGTCAGTTACACATTTCCGTCCCCGTGGGTTAAAGGAATTCCTTCTTGGTAGCAGGTAAAACGCTCCTGATCAGGGGAGACCTCTAGATCCTGGAAATTGGGAGTTGGTAAGTCATGGGTTGGGTTTGTGGTGGGGGGTGGGGTGGTGGTGGGTATCGGATGGTCTCACGGTGGGGGGGGGGGGGGTAAAGTTCACACAATGCATGTGGGCATCAACATTAAACGGCTCATGGGGGGAGGACAAGGATATCAGTATAAAGGAAGATTGGCTCCAGGCGGACGCTGGGGGTGGGGTGGGGGAGGGGTGTGGGGGGGTGGGAGAGGGATCGGAGGAAAGGGAAATGTGGAGGCGGTGAGGGTGGAGGAGGATAGGAGGGACTTGGGGGAGGTTGAACGCTGGTGGTCCTGATGAACCACAATGCCAGCACGATGACCGAGAGCTAGGGGATGCCACAGTTGAAAAATAAGGCCTGAGGAACATTGCCTGGCTGAGGGGGGGGGGGGGGGGGGGGGGGGGGGGGGGGGGGGGGAGAGGGGGGGGGGTGGGGATCTGAGTGCGCGTGGGAAGAGTCACCGACTGAATTATCAGCTCAAGAACAAGCCAATCGAGGCTCAGCTGAGAACTGTTAACATGTCAAATGCCAGTTGAAGGAGTTTAACTCATGGAGCATTCATGCCGGAACCCGTAAAGGCTTGGGCGATATTCGAGACGGACCGATTACCCTCACGTCTATGTCAGAGGCATATGAACAAACGGATCAGGAGCAAGAGTAGCCCCATCAGCCTGCCCCACCGTTCAATAGGATCGTGGCTGACCTGATTGTAACTCCATCTCCACGTTCCCACCTACCCCGCTAACCTATCACCCCCGCCCCCAACCCTTGCTTATCGAGAATCTATCTTAAAAATATTCAAAGACTTTGCTTCCACTGCTTTTTGAGGAAGAGAGTTCCAAAGACTCATAAGTGAAAACAAGTCTCCTCATCTCTGTCTTAAATGGCCGACCCCTTATTTTTATTCAGTAACCCCCTAGTTCTAGATTCTCCCACAAGAGGAAACATTCTCTCCACATCCACCCTGTCAAGACCCCTCAGGATCTTAAAGGTTTCAATCAAGTCACCTCTAACTCTTCTAAACTCCAGCGGATACAAACCTAACCTGTCCAACCTTTCCTCATGAGACAACCCACCCATTCCAGGTATTAGTCTAATAAACCTTCCCCTAAACTACACCCAATACATTTACATCCTTCCTTAAATAAGGAGACCAGTACTCCATACTCCAGATGTGGTCTCACCAATTCCTTGTACAGCTGAAGCATAATCTCCCCACTTTTGTATAATAAAAGCAAAATCCTGCGGATGCTGGAAATCTGAAACAAAAACAAAACGCTGGAAAAACTCAGCAGGCCTGACAGTGTCTGTGGGGAGAGAGAGAGAGTTAACGTTTCGAGTCTGTATAACCCTTCTTCAGGACTCTAAGTTCACCGAAGTGCCCTGTTATAGGCTCTTTAATAACAGCTCCGAACACATTCCTTTTGATGTTAGGCTAACTGGCTGATAATCTCTCTCCTTCTGTCTCCCTCCCTTTTTGAATAAAGAAGTCACATTTGCGATTTTCCAACCTAATGGAACCTTCCCCAAATGTAGGGAATTTTGGAAAATTAAAACCAATGCACCAACCATCTCACTAGCCACTTTGTCTAAGAGCCTGGGATGAAGTCTATCCGGACCTGGGGATTTGTCAGCCCGCAGTCCCAACAATTTGCTCCACACCACTTCCCCGGTGATTGTAATTTTCCTGAGTTCCTCCTTCCCTTCCATTTCCTGATTTACAGCTATTCCTGGGATGTTACTTGTATCCTCTATAGTGAAGACTGATGCAAAATACCTGCACAATTCATCTGCCATCTCCTTACTTTCCAGGCTCTCTTTCTATAGGACCAACGCTCACTTTGTTAACTCTTTTTTAAATATCTATAGAAGTTCTTACTATCTGCCTATATTTTTCCAGCTAGCTTTCTGTTGTGCTCTAATTTTTCCTTCCTTATCAATCTTTTGGTCATTTTTTGCTGGTTTTTTATATTCTGTCCCATCCTCTGATCTGCCACCCATCTTTGTGCAATTATATGCTTTAAATTTGATACAATCATTAACTTTTTTAATTAACTACGGATATTGGGACCTCCCCTTCAAATTTATTTTTCTTATTGGGATGTGCCTATTCTGAAATATCCCCTTCAATGACTGACACTGCTACTCCATTGACCTATCCCTCAGCCTAATTTACCAGCTCACTTTAGCTAGCTCTGCTTTCATTGATTTTTATTCGCTCATGGGATGTGGGTGTCACTGGCCGGGCCCAGCATTTATTGCCCATCCCTAATTGCCCCTTGAGAAGGTGGTGGTGAGCTGCCTTCTTGAACCGCTGCAGTCTGTGTGGTGTAGGTACACCCACATCGCTGTTAGGGAGGGAGTTCCAGGATTTTGACCCAGTGACAGTGAAAGAACGGCCGATATATTTCCAAATCAGGATGGTGAGTGGCTTGGAGGGGAACTTCCAGGTGGTGGTGTTCCCCATGTGTCTGCTGCCCTTGTCCTTCTAGATGGTAGTGGTCATGGGTTTGGAAGGTGCTGTCGAAGGAGCCTTGGTGAGTTCCTGCAGTACATCTTGTAGATGGTACACACACTGCTGCTACTGTGTGTCAGGGGTGGAGGGAGTGAATGTTTGTGGATGGGGGTGCCAATCAAGAGGGGCTGCTTTGTCCTGGACAGTGTCAATCTTCTTGAGTGTTGTGAGAGCTGCATCATTCAGGCAAGTGGGGAGTATTCCATGACACTCCTGACTTGTGCCTTGTAGATGGTGGACAGGCTTTGAGGAGTCAGGAGGTGAGTTACACACCACAGGATTCCCAGCCTCTGACCTGCTCTTGTAGCCACAGTATTTATATGGCTGGTCCAGTTCAATTCTCGGTCAATGGTAACCCCCAGGATATTGATAGTGAGGGATTCAGTGATGGTAATGTCATTGAATGTCAAGGGGTGATGGTTAGATTCTCTCTTATTGGAGATGGTCATTGCCTGGCACTTGTGTGGCGCAAATGTTACTTGCCACTTGTCAGCCCAAGCCTGGATATTGTCCAGGTCTTGCTGCATTTGGACATGGACTGCTTCAGTATCTGAGGAGCCGTGAATGGTGCTGAACATTGTGCAATCATCAGCGAACATCCCCACTTCTGACCTTATGATGGAAGGAAGGTCATTGATGAAGCAGCTGAAGATGGTTGGGCCGAGGACACTACCCTGAGGAACTCCTGCAGTGATGTCCTGGAGCTGAGATGACTGACCCCCAACAACCACAACCATCTTCCTTTGTGCTGGGTATGACTCCAACCAGCGGAGAGTTTTTCCCGATTCCCATTGACTCCAGTTTTGCTAGGGCTCCACACTCGGTCAAACGTGGTCCCATTTGCAGCCACGCTCTGCTGCATCTGACGCTGACCAAATCAGAAGACCCTCTCTTATGGGGTGTGACTGCCTCCTAGTACAAAGCACCAGGTAACCTTCCCCCACCCCGATGTGTCGCAGTGTCTGCAGCTCGGCCTCCAGCTCGATGACTCTGAGCCAAAGCTCTTCGAGCCGCAGACACTTACTGCAGACGTATTCGCCCTTGAATCACACTGGCATCCAGGAGCTCCCACATGCTGCAGCCGTGACACACCACCGGTCCTGCCATCCTTAATGTGTTTTAATTAACTACTTAATTATATTTTCAATTATTTATTTTACTTTTTTATATATTTTATTAAACTTACCATTAGTTCCTGTACTATTTTAAACCCTAGGAATAGCATAGACCTTAATCACTTACCGGATACTCACCAAACAGCTAGCTCCTTTCCCTGTAGTTGAGTAAGAACCAATACCTGCAGGGTGAAAAAGTTAGAAGAAGCAAAAGGCAAGTAAAACCTCCTTCCCCTCCTCCTCAAACTCCCCCACTCACCAAACTCCCAGGTGTACACTCAGTTCCAAGCTGCACTCTCGTTTGCATTTCAGATCCCTGAATTTATACTAAAGTGAACTGCAGCTACAGCAACCACGTTAAACCAGTGAGCTAATTAACTACTCAGCTCTCCCACTGTTCAGCCTGCCTAAGACTGGACTTTCCAGTTACTGATAAATACAGGAGTATAAAAGCAAAATGCTGCAGGTGCTGGAAACCTGAAACAAAAACAGGAAGTGCTGGATAAACTCAGCAGGTCTGGCAGCATCTGTGGAGAGATAGAGAGTTAACGTTTCGAGCCCATATGATTCTTCAGAGCTTCGAAGAAGAGTCATAAGGACTCGAAACGTTATATCTGTTTTCTCCTCTCCACAGCTACTGATGATTACAGACTAAACTGGATGGTTCAAGAAGAAGATTAGCATTTTAAACTCCCTACTCACAAACTCCCAGGTATACACTCAGTTCCAAGCTGCACTCGCTTGGAGGCAGATAAAAAGGGGAAAGAGGAACAAATAATTAAGGGGCTGCGGCCGCTGGACATAAGCTACAAGCTCCAGGCTCCTCATTATCCTTTGAATGGTTGTCATGGCTGACAGGCCACAATATTTGCAGTCACAAAGTTAGTGCAATGCTGGGCTAGTGCCCAGGTTAAAGGAGGCAGACTGACAGTGGCCTGACTGAGTGCGAGAGCAGCCGGATGTATTCACTCTGATCAAAGCCTCTTTGGGAAGGCGCAGTCATGTCGGACGGCGCTGTTCAGCCATCTGCAAACCTTCAGGATGCGCTTCAGCTACAAGGGATAGTCTGGAGACACCATGTCTGGAAAGAGGGCAGGTCTTGGCGATGGAGGGAGAGCGGTCCAGAGTAAGGCACAGTCACGTCTCTATTCTATTTGTCCACAGGGACAAGGAGGAGTGCAGAGTCCAGGCTGCAGGCCCACACTGCCTTCTTGGTGTTTGATACGAGCGAGGGTAAGAGGGAACGGCGCTGTTTGGCACAAGTCAGGGAAGAGCATCACCCTGAGGGGCAAGAGCCAGTGGGGCCCCAGGGTGACCCAGATGCTGACCAAATCCACAGAGGCATTTGGCGGACCAGAGGCCTACAGAAGATGACTCTCATACATGGAGCTGAGCAAAGGACAGAGCTGTGGACACCTTCCCTTGTCCGGGGATGTGGCGGGTCATATCCGAAGCCTTCTCCATGAGGATCTCACTCCGCCTGGGATGTGAGGCCACCCATTGCCAGTCACACTGGAGGTCACGGCCACACTCAACTTCTTTGCGGAACATCGCAATTGTCCGCTTGTAAATGCGTTGCCGAGGTGACCAAGGTCCCTTTCAATCAAGCTCACAATTCACCGTTGGATGAAGCCGGCCAGGCGGCCAGAGCTGTGGACTAGGCCTGCAACTGCCCCTGTTTAGTCAACCACATTGCTGGGGGTCAGGAGTCACGTGTAGGCCAGACCGGGTAAAGAAGGTAGATTTCCTTCCCTAAAGGGCATTAGTGACCCAGATGGGTTTTTTTTTTACGGCAATTTGAATTCCAGATTTTTATTGAATTCAAATTCCACCATCTGCTGTGATGGGATTTGAACCCAGGTCCCCAGAGCATTACCCCGGGTCTCTGGATTACTAGCCCAGTGACAATGCCTCTTCGCCACCACCTCCTCATTTTCCGACAAGGTCCCTGATGGAGCAGACCATTGTTGAAGAGGCGGTTCAGATGTTTGGACCAATCAGGCGGTGCTGTCCAGTACTAACCACAGAGGGGATGCCCAGCTTCATCGTTGTTTGCTGCAGAGGTGGGATGAGCTGCCACATGGAGACACGGGGGAGGTACGTGTCTCCTTGGATGAGGGGCACGTGGAACAGGATGATTTCCAAGTGTGCGGGGAGTCTGATACACCACAGGAAGAGGCCTGTGCCTGGGCAGGATGTGGAAGACCGGCCGGTGAGACCCTCAGAGCAATAAGGTTCCAGGCTGAATAAGGTGAAGACAAAGTTGATACGAGCACAGCTCTCCGGTCCCTTCGGTGCTGGGTAGACACGAAGATCTTTGTCACCTTCAACATCACAATGGAGGTCCTCAGTCTCAGAATGGACAGTCACATTCATGCGTAACGATGGCCTCATCCTTGGAAGGCTAAGCGCCCTGGGGAGTATGTGGCTGTCCTGTAACGGAATAAACACTCCACCAACGCTCAACCTGAAACAAGTACACATTGTACAATCCTTTCAACCACATACAACACACACACAACACACACACACACACACACACACACAACACACACACAACACATACACACACACACACACACACATACAACACACACATACACACACACACACATACAACACACACATACACACACACAAACACACACACACACATACAACACACACATACACACACACACACACACACACAACACATACACACACAAACACACACACACACATACAACACACACATACACACACACAAACACACACACACACATACAACACACACATACACACACACACACACACACACATACAACACACACATACACACACACACACACACACATACAACACACACACACACACACAAACACACCAACACATATACACACACACACACACATACAACACACATGCAACACACACACACAAGCAGACCCATAAACACAGACCCCACTATTACTCTACTTTACAATAAATTGCAATAACAATATGAAAATTATTATAGCTTCCTGGCTGGACACCCTCGGAGTGTCCTGGGTGGATGTCCCCAGGGTGTCAGAGGGTCAGTACTGAGGGAGTGCTGCACTGTCAGAGGGTCAGTAATGAGGGAGTGCCGCACTGTCAGAGGGTCAGTGTTGAGGGTGTGCTGCACTGTCAGAGGGTCAGTACTGAGAGAGTGCTGCACTGTCAGACGGTCAGTACTGTGGGTGTGCCACACTGTCAGAGGGTCAGTACTGAGGGAGTGCCACACTGTCAGATGGTCAGTACTGAGGGAGTGCTGCACTGTCAGAGGGTCAGTACTGAGGGAGAGCTGCACTGTCAGAGGGACAGTACTGAGGGAGTGCTGCACTGTCAGAGGGTCAGTACTGAGGGAGTGCTGCACTGTCAGAGGGTCAGTACTGAGGGAGTGCTGCACTGTCAGAGGGTCAGTACTGAGGGAGTGCTGCACTGTCGGAGGGTCAGTACTGAGGGAGTGCCGCACTGTCGGAGGGTCAGTACTGAGGGAGTACCGCACTGTCGGAGGGTCAGTACTGAGGGAGTGCAGCACTGTCGGAGGGTCAGTACTGAGGGAGTACCGCACTGTCGGAGGGTCAGTACTGAGGGAGTGCCGCACTGTCGGAGGGTCAGTACAGAGGGAGTGCCGCACTGTCGGAGGGTCAGTGCATGCGCCTACTGTGCGAGTGAGTGATGATGTTGGGATGAGTGTCAGACGCACACCCACCCGCTCAGCGCAAATTTCTCCCATTTGTCCGCGGGGTGTAAAACTCTGCCCCACATTGCTGTGGGTCAGGTGTCACGTGTAGGGCCAGACCGGGTAAGGATGGTAGATTTCCTTCCCTAAAGGGCATGAGTGAACCCGATGGGGTTTTAACAACGATCGATGGTCGCCATT
This sequence comes from Isurus oxyrinchus, assembly GCA_026770705.1. Classification (NCBI taxonomy): domain Eukaryota; kingdom Metazoa; phylum Chordata; class Chondrichthyes; order Lamniformes; family Lamnidae; genus Isurus; species Isurus oxyrinchus. The sequence continues at coordinate 2,170,362 of JANJGN010000033.1, forward strand.
ACCGAGACTAGTTTTCTATTCCAGGTTTATTAATGGAATTTTACCAGTGGCTGTGGCGGGGAAGTGAACCTGTGTCCCCAGCGCAATAGCCTGGGCTGCTGGATTAGAAATGCAGGGGTAATACCACAGCACCACCATCTCCCTAAACCCCTCCGTGAAGTCCACCCCCCTCTATGTAGGTCCCGGGGAAATACTGGAGCTGAGAATTTTATGTGGACTCCCTTCGGAGCTGCCGTGAAAATCATTTATTAACAGACGAGTAGTTTATTTTCCGGGAAGGTCCAGGGAGGCTCGGGAGGGGGCTTGCTAACTGTGCACTTAGGCAAAGAGGAGGGGAGGAAATTCCAACAACGAGAAGACATCAGAGAGTAAATGTCCATTGTGGCACTGACCTTGCAGAGGGCGAAGGTCACAGGCCTTGAGCAGGCTGTTGCTGGGGTTAGCCGATGGCTACGATTACGGGCGGTATCTGAGACTGGGTGACTCCTATGCACAGATATTCTAGTCTAGCTGCTCTCCCCAACCCCTGCTTGGACCCGACTCTCTGACAGAGCAGCACTCCCTCAGTACTGACACTCCGACAGTGCAGCACTCCCTCAGTACTGACCCTCTGACAGTGCAGCACTCCCTCAGTACTGACCCTCTGACAGTGCGGCACTCCCTCAGTACTGACCCTCTGACAGTGCAGCACTCCCTCAGTACTGACCCTCTGACAGTGCGGCACTGCCTCAGTACTGACTCTCTGACAGTGCAACACGCCCTCAGTACTGACCCTCTGACAGTATGGCACTCCCTCAGTACTGACCATCCGACAGTGCAGCACTCCCTCAGTACTGACCCTCCCGACAGTGCAGCACTCCCTCAATACTGACCCTCCGACAGTGCAGCACTCCCTCAGTACTGACCCTCTGACAGTGCAGCACTCCCTCAGTACTGACCCTCTGACAGTGCAGCACGCCCTCAGTGCTGACCCTCTGACAGTATGGCACTCCCTCAGTACTGACCATCTGACAGTGCGGCACTCCCTCAGTACTGACCCTCCGACAGTGCAGCACTCCCTCAGTACTGACCCTCCGACAGTGCAGCACTCCCTCAGTACTCACCCTCCGACAGTGCAGCACTCCCCTCAGTACTGACCCTACAACAGTGTGTCCATTCCTCAGTACTGACCCTGTGCAAGGAGAGAGAGAGAGAATATGTGAAGTTCACTGTATAAAACGCTGGTTAGGCCACAGCTAGAGTATTGCGTGCAGTTCTGGAATCTGCATTATAGGAAGGGTGTGATTGTACTAGAGAGAGTGCAGAGGAGATTTACCAGGATGTTGCCTGGGCTGGAGAGTTTTAGTTATTAGGAGAGATTGGATAGGCTGGGGTTATTTTCCCTGGAGCAGAGGAGATTGAGGGGGGACATGATTGAGGTGTATAAAATTATGAGGGGCATAGATAGGGTAGACAGGAAGGAACTTTTCCCCTTGGTAGAGGGATCAGTAACCAGGGGGCATAGATTTAAGGTAAGGGGCAGGAGGTTTAGAGGGGATGTGAGGAAGAATTGTTTCACCCAGAGGGTGGTGGGAATCTGGAACTCACTGCCTGCAAGGGTGAGATAGGCAGAAACCCTCACAACACTGAAGAAGTATTTGGATGTGTACTTGCGATGCCATGGTATACAAGGCTATGGGCCTAGTGCTGGAAAATGGGATTAGAATAGTTCGGTACTTGTTTGACCGGCGCAGACTCGATGGGCCGAAGGGCCTTTTTCAGTGCTGTAGACCTCTATGACTCGATGACTATGACTCTATGAATGTGTTGTGTGAACGGGAGGGAGGGATAGGTGTGTCATTGGTTTAAGATGAGGGTGAATCTCAGTGTTGGATGGGTCAAGTGAGGGTGTGAGGAGGTGTCTGGCCAGAGAGTGGCTATGAGGCGTGAAGTGAAGACCAGCCTTGCGGAGTATGGGGAGGTGGGCCTCGACGCCCATCAGGATTTAGTTAAATAAGCCATTGCCACTTAACCTGGTTAAGGTCAGGTCACCGCCCTGTCCAGGAACGCAGCACCAGGCTCCTGGCAACACGACCTCTTCAGTGACCGGTCGCATTCTCCCCTGTCCCAATGGTAGCTCGGTTCAACAGCTCGGGGCAAATGCGTTGTTGAACCCTTTGGGCTCCCCGCATGCCAGCGGGATCTTCCTCTGCCAGTGCATTGAAAATCCAGCCCAGGGGGCATTGAGGAAAGAGGTGCCCGGGTGCAATGCCCCCTTCCCTGCTTACCCAGGCAGCATTTCAAAGCAGCATGTGTTGAGAGAGGCCGGCTCAACAAGGCTTTGGCCTGGGGGCTGCCTCAGGAGCTCTGAGGTGTGGGCGCTGATACACACTGAGACAGCAACGCGGACGCTGCAGGGAACTATGGACAGAATCTTCCGGTCCCCTCCGGCACGGGGGGAAGCTGGACCAACCGGAGAGATTAATCCGGCGAGAGGCTGAAAACCAGTGAAAAGGGGCGAACTTTTCGGATTCTGTTCCCGGGACTTTCAAAGCGGGTCAAGGCCAGTCGAGCATTTTTAAGGAACCATTTTCGATGTGTTAACATCTTCTGCGCCCTCATTAAAAGGCACCCCCTCCCCCCAACCCCAACCCCCTCCCCCCCAACCCCAACCCCCACCGCCCCCCCCATGCCGCCCCACCCGCACCCCCTCCCCCACACCCCCCCACACCCCGCCCCCCCCCCCCCCCCCCCCCACCCACTTGGCCAGATCTAAGTTCCCCTCCATATTAAGAGCCCCGCCCGTGGGAAATTGGAACGTTCACTTGTACGACCGGGCGGAAGCGATGTTCTCCAGGCGAGGTGGACTTCCCTCCGTGGGTAACGGTCAGTTGCTGTTCACTGTCCTCTCTGGGGAGTGTCTGTGCTGGGGAGCGGGTGGTGGGCAGTGCGAGGTACCTGGAGGGTGAGCAGGGAGGGGTCGGGGGGGGGGGGGGTGGGTGGGGGAGGGGGGTGGAGGGGTGGGGGGTTTGGGTGGGGGGGTGAAGGTTAGTGGGGAGGGGGGGGGGAACCAGTGGCTGGGCAAAGTTGGAAGGCAGCCAAATTGCAACCCCGGGAGGGTAACGGCTGAGGCAGGTGACTTACTGCCCATCCCCACTGCCAGCCCCTCCCCGCCCCTCCCTCGCCCCCCGCCCCGCCCCCTCCGTCCGACCCCCCGCCCCGCCCCGCCCCGCCTCCTAACCCCTCCCCTCCCCGCCCCCTCCCCCTCCCCTCCCCCTCCTCCTACCCCCTCCCCTCCCCCTCCCCTCCCCTCCCCCGCCCCCTCCCCGCCCCCTCCTCCTACCCCCTCCCATCCCCCTCCTAGCCCCCTCCCCCTCCCCCTCCCCCTCCCCCTCCTCCTACCCCCGCCCCTCCCCCTCCCCCTCCCCGCCCCCTCCCCTCCCCCTCCCCTCCCCTCCTCCTACCCCCTCCCCTCCCCTCCCAATCCCCCTACTCCTACCTCCTCCCCTCCCCTCCCCCTCCCCCTACTCCTACCCCCTCCCCTCCCCTCCCACTCCCCCTACTCCTACCCCCTCCCCTCCCCTCCCACTCCCCTCCCCCTCCCCCTCCCCCTCCTCCTACCCCCCTCCCCTCCCCTCCCCCTCCCCTCCCCCTCCTCCTACCCCACCTCCCCTCCCCCTCCCCTCCCAACCCCCTCCCCTCCCCCTCCCCTCCCCCTCCCCCTCCTCCTACCCCCTCCCCTCCCCCTCCCCTCCTCCTCCTCCTCCTCCTACCCCCCTCCCCTCCCCTCCCCTCCCCCTCCCCTCCCCCCTCCTCTTACCCCCCTCCCCTCCCCCTCCCCTCCCCCTCCTCCTACCCCCCTCCCCACCTCCTACCCCCTCCCCTCCCCCTCCTTCTATCCCCTCCACCTCCACCTCCCCCTCCTCCTAACCCCTCTCCCTCCCCCTCCCCCTCCCTCCTCCTCCCCCCTCCCCCTTCTCCGCCTCCCCCTCCTCCCCCCTCCTCCTCCTCCGGTTCAGGCTTGTTCCCCTCACCCCGGATATCACCCCCACTCCCGCGCCTGTCACCGAACTCGGACTCTAGAACGAAGATTCCAGGCAAAGATACAGGAGAATGTATCCCCCTCGTAGGGGAGGGGTTGGCGTCGTGGCCTTATCGCTGGAGTGGTAACTCAGAGACCCCGGGTAATGCTAAGGGGAGATGGGTTCAAACTACGGCAGATGCTGGGATTTGAATTCAATAAGAATCTGGAATTAAAAGTCTAATGGTGGTTGTCCAAAACCCACCTGTTCACTAGCACCTCCTTTAGAAAATTGACTCCAGGCCCTGTGAAGTCTCAGGTCAAATGATGGGCAAGGAAACCTCCTACTGATGACCATGTCCCACCCTCCCTCAGCTGATGAATCAATGCTTCCTCCGTATTGAACACCACTTGGAGGAAGCAGTGAGGGTGGCGAGGGTACAGAATGGATCCTGGGTGGGGGACTTCAGTGTCCATCACTGAGAGTGGCTCAGTAGCACCACTATTGGCTGGTCCCTAAAGGACTTGGCTGCTAGACTGGGTCTGCAGCAGGTGGTGAGTGAAGAACATACTTGACCTCATCCTCACCAACTTGCCTGCTGCAGATGCATCTGTCCATGATACAGTATCAGTAGGAGTGACAACCGTACAGTCACTGTGGAGACAAAGTCCCCCTGTCACAGTGAGGATACCCTCCATCATTTTGTGTGGCACTTACCACCGTGTTAAATGGAGAACCCACATCAGTGCAAAGGATAAGGTATTTACAACAATCTTCAGCCAGAAGTGCCGAGTGGATGATCCATCTCAGCCTCCTCCAGAGGTCCCCAGCATCACAGATGCCAGTCTTCAGCCAATTCGATTCACTCCATGTGATATCAAGAAACGGCTGAAGGCACTGGATACTGCAAAGGCTATGGACCCTGACGATATTCTGGCAATAGTACTGAAGACTTGTGCTCCAGAACTTGTCGTGCCCCTAGACAAGCTGTTCTAGTACAACTACAACACTGGCGTCTACCCAGCCATGTGGAAAATTGCCCAGGTATGTCCTGTACACAACAAGCAGGACAAATCCAACCCGGCCAATTACCGTCCCATCAGTCTACTCTCCATCATCAGTAAAGTAATGGAAGGTGTCATCAACAGTGCTATCAAGCGGCACTTGCTTAGCAATAACCTGCTCACTGACACTCAGTTTGGGTTCCGCCAGGGCCACTCAGCTCCTGACCTCTTACAGCCTTGGTTCAAACATGGACAAAAGATTTGAACTCGTGAGGTGAGAGTGACTGCCTTTGACATCAAGGCAACATTTGACCGAGTGTGGCATCAAGAAGACCTAGCAAAACTCACCACCCTGACTTGGAAATATATCAGCTGTTCCTTCACTGTCGCTGGGTCAAAATCCTGGAACTCCCTCCCTAACAGCGCTGTGGGTGTACCTACACCACATGGACTGCAGCGGTTCAAGAAGGCAGCTCACCCACCACCTTCTCAAGGGGCAATTAGGGTTGGGCAATAAATGCTGGGCCCAGCCAGAGACACCCACATCCCGGGAATGATAAAACAAAATATTAATGTTGTCAGACATTGGCAATGTTGACAGGATGTTGGAATGTCAGGCAAGTTTGGGCTGAGGAAGGGATACTTGGGGAGGTGGTGCTGTAGTGGTATTGTCAATGGGCTCATATTCCAGGGTAATGCTCTGGGGACCTGAGTCCAAACCCTGCCACAGGAGATGGTGGAAGATAAATTCAATATCAAAATAAACTGGGGTTAAAAGTCTGATGGTGACGATGAAACCATTGTCGATTGTTATAAAAGCCCACCTGGGTCACTAATGCCCTTTAGGAGGCCACAGCAAAGTGGCTGAACCTTAAAAATAGATGCACTCTGAACATGGGCAATAAACGCCAGCCTAGCTGTGATGCACACCATGGCCGAATAAACAAACAACATGAACAGAGCGGGAGATTGCAATAGAACTGAAGAGTAGAGAATTGAGTCCAGGGACCTGCCCCTAAACTACCTTATGATTGACACACCCAGTTCAGACCCTTCCTGTCTTACGTAACACATCCCGATGGTGAAGGATAGAACTGAGCGAGGGGTTAAAAACTTTGAACACTGAGGTAGCACCACTGCAGCTGCTGTGCCCACAGCCACTGCAGACGCTAACAGGGATGATTCAGGACTCACCTCCCCCTGGCCCTCTGGAGCAACCACAGTACATTTTGCAATGCCTGTCTTTGGAACTCTTGGGGGGGTGGGTGGATGAGGGGGGGGTGGGGGGGGTGGGGTGGTGGTGGTGGGGGTGTGGGGCGGGGTGGTGGGGGGTAGCAGACCCCTGGGGAGGTGACCTCTCACCAGTCTACACATGCTCACACATCCCAGCGCAGACACGCTTCACCAAAACACCACCCACACCCCCACCTCCCCCCAACCTCCCACATACCCTCCAAACCACCCCCCCCCCACCCCAATCCACCCCCACCCCCCATCGACCCCCACACCCACCCGAGGATGTGAGGCGGGCACATGTGGCATCTAGGCTGGAGCAGAAGAAATCAGCTCCAGCTCAACTCATGACCAGGAACTATGAGGAAGCTCCTCTCTGCTCCTGCCTGAGGTGACTGAATCCCGTCCTGTGGGATCCCCATAGTCCTGATTGATATTACCTGGCAGCCTCCCTCTGTCCGATAAGCTTGAGAGCTACTCCAGAAACTTGGACTGACAGAATGTGGCTCCAGGTTTTGCTCAGCGGTGGCCCTGCCACACTTTGTCCCTCCTTCTCTCATTTCCGAACACCAGCCCCTGTACACATCAGTGACCATAATGGAATGAGACTGCTGTTTGTCTGGCCAAAGTTTACTAACCCTGCACAGGGTCCTCTTGAGAAATCGCTCCAATAAATAGCAGACACGTATAAAATCCAACAGCCCACAAACATCCCTCCATTTAGTGCCTGCGCTTTCTCTTCCTCAACAGGCGGCTAAGACTCAGCGCAGCTCCCGCTACCCCTCACTATCTCTCAATTTGCTGTTACAATGTTGGTGGCTCTGGTCTCCTCCAGACCGCTTGTGGCTCTACTTTCCTTCCTCACGATGGGCTCTGGAGATTTAAGCTGGTACCAAGGTGTGGGAAACCTGCAAGCAGAGAAGGTAAGACGTAACACTGACTTCTACACGGATAAACCCATGCACCAGTCCAGGTTCAATGTGCCAGAACAAACAGCTGGTCGGACCAGTGAGAGTGGAGGATTCGACTGTCGAAATTATTCCGCAATCAAAGGCAGGGGGACAAATGGTTATATTGCTTCAGATAAGATAAGGACATTTGTGGCAACAGGAGTAGGAGATTAAAAATATCAAATGTTTTACATTATCAAATGTTTTATAACATCAGGTATTTGATATTCTCAGTTATCTTACGTTCTCAGTTGTTTTATATTCTCTGGGGTGTGATATTATTTAATTTATGAGGCATGCAAATAGTCATTTGGTTGCACAGAACTTCAGTCTTGCTGAAAAAAGAGACGTGTCGAAGCTTTTTGTCCTGCACTCATCAGGGCACTCACAAGAATACCAACATAAGGGGGAGAACAGCAATAAATCTTCAGGTTTTTGTGCATCATCAGGTGTCTTAAATTATCAGGTGTTTCATATTCTCAATGTTATACTTTCAGGTTTCTTTTTATATTATCAGGAGTTTTATATTATCGGTTTTATATTGTCAGGGGTTCGGTATTGTCAGTTTTATATCAAGTTGTGGCCGCAGCTGATGTTAGTCGCTGAGCAAGCTACAACCCAGAGGGAAACTTGTCTTGCTGATCATAATGCTGTTTGTATTTTGAAAATGAGGATTCCAGGAGCAGAGAATCCCAGTCACACTTTTAGGATTTTAAAATTAAAATATTTATTAACAAGATAAAAAACTTAAACACACAAGATTAAGATTATACAGTTAAAACAGTCTTACAAAACATCCCCCAAAAATCCCACTTGGTCAAAACACACAAGTAAGCTACTTGAGAAATCGGCTCCCTTAGATTTTAACCGTAAAAATCCAGTAACATTACCCAAGGCAAAAACTGCTGTTGCTTTATTAAAGTCTACCACCCCACTTCTCACTCACTTCCACGCTGCTGTAGAAACCAAAAGCTGGATGAGGTTCAGGAACACATCACTCTCTGAAAATGATGACTTCGCTGGCTTGAAACTGGATGGCTGCTTCAAATTCACAGCTTTTCTCAGCACAGAGCTGGCCTCAGGACATCTCCCCCTGTTCGGAAATAGAGAGAGTTTAAGTAAGTTATATTAGTATTTGTAGATGTTGGGAATGAGTTTTAACTTTATACTTTAAGTTTGATTTGCATTTCAGTGTCTGTGTTAAGAAAGGTCAAATGGAGTTTTAGTTTCACTTTAAAAGGGTGCTTGCATTTCTAATGAGGTTTTTTATGACTGTTGCAGCTAAGTTAAACAAATAAGGGTAGAAGAATTGAACTGTTACCTAGCAACAGGGGGCCAGAGAGGCATGTCCCTCCCACAGGCACACACACACACACAGAAGAAGGGAAGCAGCAGTTTTGATTTGGCAGCTGTTTGAGTGCAGTTGGTTCTGCAAGTAGTTGCCAGGAGAGAATGGAGCAAAGGGGACAGATAGAAATCTCAAGCTAAAGGAAAACCCCAAAATCCAGGGGAGTGGAAGAGGAGAAAGTCCCAAGCAGACCTTTGAGTCAAAGGAAGGACAGGAATCTGGAAAAGGTCCTGTTAAGTGAAGTTAAGAGTGAGGGGCAGAGAGAAAAGTTCAGATTTAAAGTGAGAACATTCGGCAAGAGGCAAGAAAGTCCAAAGAGACAACTGAAGGCCTGTGACTTCTTTAGTATGGGCATCTGGTTGAGATGGCATCTGTCGCTTGGTTTCAGAGTGTGATGTGTCTGACCACAGGTTGCTAGAGGTTTACAAGGACTGTGTATTTACTGTGAACATTAAAGTATAAGATAGCGTTTGTAACTTGTGTTATCCTCACACGTCTGTATATACCTGTAAAGGTATAGTTGTGAGTGAAGGAGTATTGTATTATAGGACAGGTTTTTCCGGTTAGCAAGCGGGGGTGGGGTGACGCGGGGATAGACCGGGTGTGCATCCTAGCATCACCCAGCAGCATTTAGACTTTCAGTTTGGTGGGGGAGCAGTGCTTGGCCTAAGGGAGACCGCATGTGCGTAAGAGCGCACTCCCGGCTGAGGGAATCCCTCCTGACCCGCACAGGGTGCTTCCTGGTGGACCTCACGCTGGGCGGGCCTTCATTGGCCTGCCCATGTAAAATGGTGGCGCCGATCCCCGCCACCCCCCCCCCCCCCGCTCCACCCCCCACCTCCCCTGACCGAGGGCACCGATCGCAAGGCCGGCCTCCGGCGCCCACTCCCGTACTCCCCCTCCCCTCACCTCCACCCCCCCCCACCGATAGGGTGAAAACATCCCCCTTGGTTCATCTTTCCTTGTTGGACAAATGTTTATTTTTGTTCAAAGTTCATCAGCTGACTCCTGTGAGTCTGTTCAGTAGCCACTCTCCATGTATCTAAACAAACACTAAAAGTTCGGATCTATCAAGCCGGGTTCCATCCTGGGGTCAGACTTGCCCAGTGGTAACCTCAGCTGGGGATAGTAACAAAATGGGGGCCCTTGTCCAATTTGAAACGCAGTGATTGGACGCGGAATAAAAATTGGCCTGGCGTTGGAAATCCTTGAACATTGGCGGGACCTGTGAACCCTTTTAACGAGGACATGGAGTTAAAGAGGTGCTGGACGTAGGAACTGGAGTCGCTGTGAGGTATGACACAGGTCAGAATTTGAAATGGTGTTGGACATTTCTCAGGCCCTTTTTTTACAGATGGAAAATGTAACTGACTGGTTTACAGAAATTAACGGAAAATGTAACTGACTGGTTTACAGAAATTAACGGAAAATGTAACTGACTGGTTTACAGAAATTAACGGAAAATGTAACTGACTGGTTTACAGAAATTAACGGAAAATGTAACTGACTGGTTTACAGAAATTAGCAGAAAATGTAACTGACTGGTTTACAGAAATTAACGGAAAATGTAACTGACTGGTTTACGGAAATTAACGGAAAATGTAACTGACTGGTTTACAGAAATTAGCAGAAAATGTAACTGACTGGTTTACAGAAATTAATGGAAAATGTAACTGACTGGTTTACAGAAATTAACCAGGAGTAAACTGATGGAATTGGTGAATAGACTGGAGTTAGAATTACCCAGAGGGGTCGAGGAAAGCAGACAAGGCTGAGATAATAGTGCAGCATTTAAAGTTGGAACTGATACCTGACGCTGGTGAGTCACAGCTGGAGGTAGTCAGACTCCGGTTAGAAATGAAGAGGCTTGAATTTGAACAAAGCCAAGGAACTGAGGAAAACCTGAAATGGAGGCAAAACAGAAAGAAAAAAGGATTGTAAAGGAAAATACTGGAACTTGAGGCAACAGAAAAGGAAAGGGAAAAGGGGGAGATCATTTCAAAAAACCTGGTCTCCGGAGGGAAAAGCTAGCAATGGAAGAGAGAATGAAGGAGCAGGAAAGGGAACACCGGTTTCGAGGGCTGGAAGTTGAAAAAGAGATTTCAGATGCTGAGAAAAGCTCTAATAATGCAAAAATCCATCAACCTAAAACCTAGTGGCGAGATGTTTAGGTTTGTGCTCTCCCAAAGTCTGAGGAGAGGGATGTAGAGGCATTCTTTATCTTGTTTGCAAAGGTAGCTAGGCAAATGCAGTGGCCAAAAGAAATCTGGACATTGCTTTTATAGAGTAAGTTGGGTCAGGGTTAGGGTTAGTTTCTGCAGTGTGCTTCTTTATTCTGACACAGCCGATGGTAAAGGCTGAGCTGCTCAAATCCCAGAGGGAAACCTGAAACAACTGTCATAACCCATTTTTGCAATTTGTATGTTTCGAGATGCAGGCTTTGAATTCAGTAGTAATAAGACCACCGAGTCTCAAGAGTTTTTATAAAACTAAATTAATTGTTTAATAATACAAGATAGATTGTAAACACATACATACGTCTACAAAATTATTACTATAATAACTACAAAATTCCCCTAAGTAATCTGATTCTCAGTTAGACCCCCCGGTAAGGCAACAGTAAATCTCATAGATTTAAACAGACACCTGGCAAAGCACATTCAAAATAAGTTTCTTTCAGCTCTGGGTCCTTGCAGACAGCAGCTTGAGGCTTTTCACACTTGATGGATCTTCAAATGTCTCTGCCTTACCCACAATCTCTCCGTTCTTCTTTTTGGATATCTTTCGCTTTGAATGTAAATTTTCCATTGTATCACTAGGCTTTTAATTTTACCTCTTCTAACAATAACATCCTTTGATTCCGCCAATTTTATTAAGCTGAAAATATAAACACATTGCTTGGCATCTTCTAGCTAAGTGCAAGACTTAATCCATTCTTTTGAATGGTTTATTTAAAAATGCAAATTGTTCCCTTGACACCTATGTTTCTAAACTTCCCCATGCTTATCTAATTACCATTGCAAACCAACATCTCTCTACACATCAAATCCTCTAGACCAGCTGGCTTTAATCCAATTAAGGCACACACAGACACACACATACACCGAGCTCACTAGAACTCTATTTAAAAAAATAATTTCCAATAACATTTTAGACATTAATATCTCTTCAAGACATCTTGTAGATGGTACACACACTGCTGCTACTGTGTGTCGGTGGTGGAGGGAGTGAATGTTTGTGTATCTGGTGCCAATCAAGCGGGGCTGCTTTGTCCTGGATGGTGTCGAGCTTCTTGAGTGTTGTGGGAGCTGCACTCATCCAGGCAAGTGGGGAGTATTCCATCGCACTCCTGACTTGTGCCTTGTAGATGGTGGACAAGCTTTGGGGAGTCAGGAAGTGAGTTATCCACCTCAGGATTCCCAGTCTCTGACCTGCTCTTGTAGCCACAGTATTTATATGGCTGGTCCAGTTCAATGGTAGCCCCCCAGGATGTTGATAGTAGGGGATTCAGTGATGGTAATGCCCTTGAATGTCAAGGGACGATGGTTAGATTCTCTCTTGTTGGAGATGGTCATTGCCTGGCACTTGTGTGGTGCGAATGTTACTTGCCACTTGTCAGCCCAAGTCTGGATATTGTCCAGGTCTTGCTGCATTTGGACATGGACTGCTGCAATATCTGAGGAGTCACGAATCATGCTGAACATTGTGCAATCATCAGCGAACATCCCCACTTCTGACCTTATGATGGAAGGAAGGTCATTGGTGAAGCAGCTGAAGATGGTTGGGCCGAGGACACTACCCTGAGGAACTCCTGCAGTGATGTCCTGGAGCTGAGATGACTGACCTCCAACAACCACAACCATCTTCCTTTGTGCTGGGTATGAATCCAACCAGTGGAGAGTTTTCTCCTTGATCCCCATTGACTCCAGTTTTGCTAGGGCTCCCTGATGCCACACTCGGTCAAATGCTGCCTTGATGTCAAGGGCAGTCACTCTCACCTCACCTTGGGAGATCAGCTCTCTTGTCCATGTTTGAACCAAGGCTGTAATGAGGTCAGGAGCTGAGTGACTCTGGAGGACCCCAAACTGAGAGTTAGTGAGCTCCCACTGACAAGTTGTCTTTATTAACCTTCCTCCAGTTTAATTACACACAGACACACACATATACAGACACACACACAGACACACACACATACACACATACAGACATACACACAGACACAGACACACACACACATGCACACACACACAGACACACACACACACACACCACACAGTCACACACACACACCACACAGTCTCACACACACACACACACACACACACATACACACAGACACACACACACTCAGACACACACATTCAGACACACACACTCAGACACACAGACACACACACACACACCACACAGTCACACACACACACACACACACACACACACACATAGACACACATACCCTTCTTTACTGAACACCACCTCATTACCAAAAACTTAGAAAAATAACATCCTACTTCAACGGGAAAAAGAAATGAAACGTCATATTTCAAAAAGAAATTTTCCCAACCCATGTGGCAATTCTCATTATACTTGTTATGACGTGGCAGGTGGTAATTATTGGGCTGACCTAACCACAAAGGGAAATTTAGTCAAGCTATTACAACGATTTGCAATTTGTATTTATTACGAGCAGGTATGTGTACTGAAGTCAGAAGGAAAGATCCCGCTGCCACTTTTGGAGATTTTAAATATTAAATTAAAACATTTATTCACAAAAGAAAAGTAGATGTAAACACAAAAGATTACAGTTTCACAGTTACTTTTAGTCTTACAAACTTACCCAAAAGATTCCTACTTAGAGGGCAGGATTTTACACGTCAGTGAGTGGGGGTGGAGCCCGCTCACCAACGCATAAAATGATGCACGGTGATGTCAGGGGGAGCTCCTGAAGTCACCGCGCCCCATTTAAATTTTCTTTAATATTTTCCTTAATTTTCTTTACACCTCCATCCTTATGGAAAAATGAACTGTCACAGTTCTAAAATACTGTTTCATTTTCTCAACCCATTTCACGTTACTTACTGTACTCAAAATACACAAAACTATTACACTACCAAGTGCATGCATCAACATGACAATATTCACAAGTACTTTGTATTGACAGAGGTCATGGCTGTCCATTGTCCGTGGTTCAAATGTCCAATTCTGTTTGAACTTTAAAATCTTGACAATGCACCTGCAGTGAAATTTTCTTGTCCAGCCACATGTATAATTTGTAAATTAAACTGTTGGATTAATAAACTCCATCTGAACAGTCTAGTATTCCGGTTTCAAATTTTTTCCAGAAACTTTGAAGGATTGCAGTCTGTATAAATAACTGTTTCTGAAGAATTGCTGGCAACATAAATCTCAAAATGCAACAAAGCTAACACCAGACCATGAGTGGCTTTTTCGATGGCTGGGTATCTTTTCTGATGTTCGTTCAGCTTCTGTGAAAAATATCCCACCGGCTTTTCAATTCCTATTTCATCTTGTAACAGCAGAGCACCAATCCCCACACCACTCACATCAATTGCTAACTTCTGACAGCTTGGCATAATTAGATGCAGCCGAAACTGGTGTCATTGCCAATACAATTTTTAAACTGTCAAGAGGCTTCTGACACTCCTGTGTCCATTGAAACGTCGTGTTCTTTTGCACCAGTTCAGACACCCGCTAAAATCTGGTACGAACCTCCGATAAAATCCACTCATGCCTAAAAACCTCAAAACTTGCCATTTTGTTGCAGGGACTGGGGTAATTCATGGTGACTTTTACTGTCACATCTCATGGGGCCACCTGACCATGTCCAGCTGTGCGGCCTAAATATGTAACGTGTGCTTTTGCAAACTCACTCTTAGCCAAGTTCACCACCAAATTAGCTTCTTGCCGTCAATCAAACAGTTCTTCCAGATGTTGTAAATGGTCCTCCCGTGTTTGACTGAAAACGACCAAGTCATCAATATAAACAGCACAATCGCTCAGCCCAGCAATTGCTTTGTTTGTCGGTCTTTGGAATGTTGCTGGTGAATTCTTCATACCAGCTGGCATAGCTTTAAACTGATAAAGCCCATCCGGCGTTACAAAAGCGACAACACCTCTTTCGCTCTTTCCGGTAAGGGTACTTACCAATATCCTCGCAGCAAGTTAATCTTTGTGATAAACTCTAATTGTCCCACTTTTCTGAGAGCAATCTTTCAACCGTGGGATTTGTTGCTGCATTCCCTTTTTGATAATCCACGGACAATCTTTGGGTTCCATCTGGTTTCAGTGCCATCGCCATGGGTGAATTCCACTTACTGCATTTAGACGTCTGAAGCTGGAGTCCAGTTTCTTCTTGCACTTGAGCTAATTTTACCAGATTTACCCTGTAACAATGTTGCCTTATTGAAACCGAATCTTCTACATTTACATCACGGGCAGAAATTTTCGTTGGCGGGCGGGCGCATGCTTGACCCGCTCGGGCATGAAATGACGTGATTGGCGTTGGCCAAGTGTGTTGACGTCAATGCGCAGTCGCACAATAGCTCGGTCAGCGGGCGAGCTCTGGAGCCAGCAGCGCGCCCCCTGACAATTAAAAGGCCTGTTAAGGCCATTAAGTTATCAATTAAATTAATTTTTTTGCTGCCTGTCCAACTTAAAGGTTGGGGGGGGGGGTTGGGTGGGGGATGTTGGGGGGGTGGGGGGGGGGTGGGGTGGGGTGGGGGGTGTTGGCGGGGGGGGTGGGGCAGGCGAAAAGGCCAAGCGGCCTTTGCATTTTTTTGGAAACCTCATCCACGGGTGGGATGACGCTTCCAAAAGCAAATACAGATAAAATACAAACTTCAATTTTTCATTAATAACACGTCCCTGCTCATGTGACAGAGTCACACGAGGGGACACGTTTAGTTACATTTCTATTTAAATCTAAAAAAAAATATATGTCTTCATCCACCTGAGGCGGCTCTCCGTCTCAGGGAGGATTTGCGGCTCTCACTCGCTCGCATGCGTGAAGTTCACGCTCGGCCGGCACTCCTCCCCCCTCACACACGGGGAGCGGTCAGCACCGCCGCTGGCTTTTCACGCTAGGCGGGCTTGAATTGGCCCGCCAATGCGAAATCGCGGTGCAGCGCCGATCGCGACCCACCCGCCAAGTGCAAAAATCTGCCCCATGTCCCGCCAGATTTGTCTTCCCCAGCTTATTCCCACTAACAGCTTCGTGTGACTGCAATAACTTTACCAACTCACTTTGACGCTTGTCTGGAAGGTAACTCAGGTTCACGTTTAAATCCTTAAGCACTACCTCATTGTCCAATTTAAATACTTCCTTTTCCTTATCTACCACTACTAATACCTCCCTTTGGTTATCTTCCCTGTCAAAGTACTTTTTAAGCATACTTACATGACCCACCCTCTGCTTCTTTCTTCTATCTGGGGTGTTTATTAAATGATTCTCTTCACTCAATCTCTTTTCAATCTGGTAAGGCCAGCTAAAATTTGCCTTTAATGGTTCACCTAACACTGGCAACAATACTAACATCTTTTCTGCAACACCATATCTACGAGAATGTGCCATCTTATCTGCACTTGTCTTCAACAGTTGCTGTGATACCTTTAAATGTTCCTTCGCTAACACACATGCTCTATTTAATATTTCTCTACATTTTGTCACATAATCCAGGGGAGTGGTTTCTGAACTTTGACTCACAAGTTTCTCCTGAATCAACATAAAGTGGTCCCCTTACTTCATGACCATAGGTTAATTCAAAAGGACTAAATCCTGTTGATTTGTTGGGGGCATCCCTAATAACAAATGACAAGAATGGAATCCCTCGATCCCAGTCCTGTGGGTAGTCTTGACTATATGCTCTCATCATAGTCATAATGTTTGATGCCATCTCTCTAAAGCTCCTTGTGATCAAGGGTGGCCTGTGGCCTGAAGTTTTAAACCCTGATCCAACTGTATTTCTTTTGGTAACCATGTGTCATGAAGAATTTTGTCAACTCCTCTACAATCCTCTTTGCTCTAACGTTTCGTAAAAGTATCATTCCCGGGAATCTACTGGAAGCATCCATGATTGTCAGCAAGTACTGGTTTCCACTTTTGGTCTTAGGGATGGGCCCTGACTATCAATCAGGACCCTGGTAAAAAAGTTCCTCAAATGCTGGAATCAGAATTAAAGGTGCAGCTTTAATTACTATTAAGGTTTCTCTATCACCTGACATGTGTGACATGTTCGACAGAATTTGACTACATCTTTATGCAGTCCAAGCCAATAGAAATGTTCTTGTACTTTAGCCTGAGTTTTCTAATTCCTAAATGTGCAGCTACTGGAATTTCATGAGCCACTCTTAATATCTCCTTGCTATATCCAGATGGTATTACCATTTGATGTATCACCACCCGCTTTTCATCTTCCAGAACATGAGGAGGTCTCCATTTCCTCGTTAACACATTATCTTTCTTCTGGAATACATTCTGCCTCTGTTTCAGAGTATAACTGCTTTATTCATGGACCTTTCTGCTGCAACTCTACCAATTTCCCTGAGTTAAGTACTTTAGCCTCATTGTCTCCCACCTCCCCTTTCTGAACAATCTTTTCAAAGACAGATGCAGCTAACTGGATGTCAGCATCCTTCCCCTGTCTTGCAGGTTCTTCTTCCTGTTTCAACCTGCAAATTTGTGTTATGGCACAGCAGATGGTAAATGCTGAGCTGCTCAAATCCCAGAGGGAAACTTGAAACTGCTGCCACAACTGTTTTGCCATTTGTATTTTATTTCAAAATGCTAACCTTGAATTCAGTGGTAATAAGTTCACCAAGGCGTAGAGTTTTTTTTACAAAATCATATTAAACATTTATTAATAAAAGAAAAGATTTTAAGCACATACATAAGTATATAAATTACTATTATAATAACTCCTAAATCTCCTAATTAATCTAGCTCCCAGTTACACCTCCATTAAGGCAACAATAAATCAAAATAGATTTCAACAGACCCAGGCAAAGCACACTCAATACCCAGTTCAGTGATATTCAAAGTGAATTCTCTTAGCTTCAGTTCCTATAGACAGCAACTTAATGAACAGAGGCTGGGGGCTTTTCACACTTGCATTAGATCTTAGAATTCCTTCCCCCTTACACATAACCTCATCTCCGTTATTTATATTTCTCCCTTTTTAATGTAAATTCCATAGTTTCAATATGCCTTTGCAACTTTTCTATTCTCAAAATATAAATCTTCCACAGTACTCATGTTATCAGTAACCTTTGGGAAAAATAAACACACAGTTTGTCTTAGCTTCTGGCTAGGTGTAACATTTTACCATCTCTTTGAAATTCAAACAAACCTAAATTATCTAAAAATGCAAATTTTTCTCGCATCTCACATTCTAAAACTTCAGCCATGTTTACATATTTAGCATTTCAAACCTAGCTTCCCTTTTGATCACTCAAAATCTCCAGACTTGCTGTCTCTAAGTCAATTAAATCCTACACACACACACACACACACACACACAGCAACTAATCCAAGCCCCACTATTAACCGATCTTTACAATAAATCACAATAATATTATGAACATTATTATATTTTTATGACAATTTGTGATCTCATCATGAACCAATCTGGAAACAATCTAGGATACTCTTTCTGAGCATCTCTGTTGATTGCATCTCCACAGGCTGCTCGACCAGAGTAGGCATCATCAACACTTGTGACCCAGCTATATAATTTCCTGCAATGGGCAATTTTTCCACTACCCCAACAATCACCTCACCTGTTTTCAACCTACTTTTCCCCATTGCCCTAAGGGCACCTGCCAGTAAACTCGCAGCAAGTCAAATCTTCCTGATAAATGCTGATTGACCCACTCTCTTGATACAATCCTCTAATCGTGGAGTAGGATACGAATCCACCTTTGTTACTGTGTTCACTTTGCGGTAAATGGGTAGAACTTTGCGCTCGGCGTGTGGGTGCGCAACTGACCCGCACGAGCATAAAATAGCAGGTAAAGCCATCGGGCGAGCATCTGCCTTCAGGGAGCTTTCATTCTGCGCCCCCCCTGTGCCCGCTCTTATGTCAGTGCCCATCCTCCTCCCGCCTCCAATTTGGCAGCGCTGAGAATTTTTACCCTTAATTGGTCAGCCAACGTGAAATCACGGCAGGGGGAGCTGATCGCAGGCGGTGGTCTGTTCCTCGGCCACTCCTAGGCCCGCCAATCATGCCTGACCCAAACATCCTGCCCATAGTCTTTATGATCCATCCAGTTTTGGCACCATTATAATTACTGTGATGCAGCTCTACGATGTCATTTTCAAGCATAAATTCAATTTCTTTCCACGCTTGAGCCGATTTTACTGGATTTAACCTATGTGGGTGTTGCCTTATTGAAACTGAATCCCTCACATCAACATCATGCGAAGCCAAATTTGTTTTCCCTGCTCAACTTCCATAAATTGCTTTGTGGGATTGCAACATCTCTGGTAAATCACTTAGACAGCTGTTTTTGGAAGGTAACTTAATGTCACATTTAGATTCTTAAGTACCTCCTCATTGTTCAATTTAATTAGAAGAAGGTCAATTTCAGAATATTTAATTTCTGTTTCCTCCTCTTTACTGACAACTACCAGTATCCCCTTCAGTTTATCCTCACTGTCAAAGTACCTTTTTAACATGTTTACATGGCACACTCATTGACTCTTTCTTCTTTCTAAGATATTTTCTAGATAGCTTAGCTCACTCAGTCTCTTTTCAATTTGGTAAGGTCCACTAAAACTTGCCTTTAATGGTTCGCCTGATAATGGCAACAGTACTAACGCTTTCTCCCCAGCGACAAAACTATGAGCCTTTGCCCTTTTAACCACATTTGCCTTCATCGCTTCTTAAATGTTTCCTAGGTAGCTCACATTCCTTACTTAATCTTCCTCTGAATGTCATCGCATAATCCGGGGGAGTAGTTTCGGAACTTTTACTCACTAAGTTCTGCTGAATCAGTTTGAGTGGTCCCCTTACTTCATGACCATAAATTAAGTCAAAAGGACTGAATCCTGTTGACTCATTAGGGTCGTCCTAATAGCAAACAACGAGAATGGAATCCCTCAATCCCAATCATGTGGGTAGTCTTGTCTATATGCTCTAATCATTAAAATGTTTGAGGCCACTTTTCTAATGCACCTTGCGATTCAGAGTGATAGGCTGACAACTTAAATTGCTTTATTCCTAGGCTGTTCATTACTTCCTTAAATAGCTGTGACATGAAATTGGAACCCTGATCTGACTGTATTTCTTTTGGTAATCCATATCTTGTAAAGAATTTGATTAACTCCCCTACAATCACATTTGCTGTTGTTTTCCTTAAAGGTATTGCTTCTGGGAATCTCGTGGACACATCCATGATCGTCAGTAAATACTAATTCCCACTTTTAGTCCTAGGGACGGGTCCTGCACAATCAATCAGGACCCTGTTAAAAGGTTCTTCAAACACTGGGATTGGAATTAAAGGTGCAGGTTTAATCACTGCTTGAGGTTTCCCTATCACTTGACGTGTGTGACAGGATTGACAGAAGTTAACTGCATCTCTTTTTTTAGTCCAGGCCACTAGAAATGTTGTTGTATCTTAGCTTGAGTTTTCCTAATTCCCAAATGTCCAGCCATTATGATTTCATGAGCCACTCTCAATATTTCATTCCGGAACTCAGATGGTATCGCTACTTGGTGCGCTGTCACCCACTTTTCATCTGCTGGGACAAAAGGTGTTCTCCATTTCCTCATTTACACATTATTTTTAAGGTACTAACATTCTGGAATGTATCCTGCTTCTGTTTCAGAATAAGCTGTTTGGTATTAACTGTTTTATGTCTGGATGCTGCTGATGTAACTCCACTAACTTCAAGGATGTAAACACCTCAGCCTCATCTTCTCCTCCTGAGTAATCTTTTCGATGATTGAACCAGTATCCTCCCCACGTCTGTTAGATTTTTCCCCTTCCTGTTTTAGTTTGTGTGTCTGTGATCTTGTCACCACACAACCTGGATGTTCCTCCTGTAAAACCTCTGTTAATTGCATCTCCACTGCAGAAGGCGTAGTCAATATTTGCGATCCAGCTATATCATTTCCTAGAATAAACTGAACCTCACCAATAGGCAATTTCTCTACAACTCCGACAATATACCTCTCCTGTTTCCAAATCACCTTTTAAATTTAGCTTATACAGCAAAATAGGCTTGAATCCCCCATGAATTCCACTAACACTTTCTCCCGCAATAACCCTTCTGGACAGCAGATGACACTAGCCCCTGTATCGCTTAAGATCTTAAAAGTTTTTCCTGCTTTTCCCACAACAAATTTAAATGCTTTTCCTCCACATAAAATCTCGAAACATCTCTGTAACTTGCCCTTTAGAACTTCCTTGGGCATTTTGCGAACACATTCCCACCTCTCTCTGGCTAATACTAACTCTCCCTCTTTTACCTGTACAAAGGCTACTGGTCTGAATGGGACTTGGGCCTCAGAGGCCACAGCACTTTTACTTGCAGAACTCTTCTGAGTTCCTATCACTGCAATTGCTTTCCCATTTAACCTCCAACAATTTGATCTAGTATGTCCAGCCTTGGTACCATGGTAACCTACTACTTTTCTTCCTTCACATTTGTCTTCTACCTTTTGACCTTTAATAGACTGGCATCCTCCAACTGGCTTCTTGTTACTAACACTTTTGCTATCACTAGGTTTTCAATACCTCCAAAATCCTTGCTGACTCCCACATGATCCTTTTCCCACACTCAACTCTCTGTGTAAAATATGATAAGTACTGGCTAAAACAGCAGCTTCCCTGATCTTTTTGCTTTGGCTTTCATCTAAGTATGTCTTGATAGTTACTGCAATGCTAATTTTTATTTCAAACACTACTATTTGTAGAGTTTGCAAGAGAAAAAGAAATTCTCTGGTATCAATGGTTTCTTACAACCCTAAACTTCAACTGATAAGCTTCAGGGACAGGCTCATAAGCGTTTAGTATCCCCCTTTTTTAATGACCTCGTAGTCTGCAGATTACTCCTCTGATTAGTTAGCGTGCACATTCATTGCTGTGCCTGACAAAATGCTTTGTGACGTTATAGTTCAAGCATCCCTTGACCAATTCAACTCCATAGCCATCTTTTCACATGAGGTGAAATATCTTTCAACTCCATCCTCCATAAATTTAGGCACTAAGCAAAGATTAGTTAAATCAAATACCTCAGTGGAATCAAAATCACCATCTCAAGCACCATCTTCCCTTTCTTCCTTTATTTTAAGTTTTTCCCTAGCCAGGGTAAGCTGTCTGAGCTCCTTCTGTCTCTGACACTCAAACTTTAACATTTCCATTTCTTGCGCGTTTTTGTTATTATTTTTCTTGCTCCTCTTTTTCCCATTGAAGCGTTTTCATTTCCATTTCTTTCAATCTGTCCTTTTCTTTCTAACTCGAGTTTTTTTCCATCTCTCTCTCTTTTTCATCCAGTTGAAGTCACACAAGTTAAAACGGTCTCACAAGACATCCCCTCAAAAAAGTCACTTGCTCAAAACACTCAAATAAACATCTTGGCAGCTGTTCCCTTATAGATCTTAACCATAAAAATCCAGTAATATTACCCAAAGCAAAAACTGCTGCTACTTTAATAAAGTACACCACCCCACTTCCATTTCGATTCTTTTTGCTATTCTCTCCTTCTCTTTCCGCCAGTTCAAACTTTTCTCTTTCCCTGACTCTTTCTGTGTCAACCTGCTTCATTTGCGACTGAAGCCTCGCTGTCTCTAGCTGTGACGCACCAGCTTCAGGTGTGTCTTCCAACTTTAAATGGTAGGGCAGGTAATTTTATCAGCCTTATGGATTTCTGCTCTTTATTTCCACCTGCACGTTATTTGCTAACTTCTTCCTCTGAGTTTTAGTCAGAGATTTCAAATACTCCACAGTCACATCCTCTACTCCCAGGAACGTCTTAGCAACTGCCAAAGCCATTTTGCAGTCCAACCACGTTAATATCCCTCAGCACAAAACTCCTGAGTTCAGTATTCTCCTTGTGCTCGTATTCTTTGGGTTCACATACTCCGAACTAATCAAGGAGTTTAAATCCTGCACAGAGCCCCCAAACTTGTTAAGATGACAACTGATGTTATTGGAGGACTAACCAAGTCCCAGAGGGAAACTTGTCTTGCTGATCAGAGCTTTTATTTTTGTATTTTGAAAACCAGGGGAAAACTACTGATCCCAGGAGCATAGAATCCCAGTAACGCTTTTAGGATTTTAAAATTAGAAGATTTATTAACAAGATAAAAAACTTAAACACACAAGATTAAAGTTACACAGTTAAAATGGTCTTACAAAACATCCCCCCCCCCAAAAAAGTCACTTGGTCAAAGCACACAAATAAACACCTTGCCAACTGTTCCCTTATAGGTTTTAACCATAAAAATCCAGTAATATTACCCAAGGCAAAAACTGCTGCTACTTTAATAAAATGCACCACCCCACTCCTCACTCTCTTCCACTCTGCAGCTGAAAAAAGCTGAAGGAAGTTTAGGAACCGACTGCTCTCCGGCTTGGAACTGGGTGGCTGCTTCAAATTCAGAACTTTTCCTAGCGCAGCGCTGGTCTCAGGATATCTCCCCCTCACAGCCACCTCAACTCAGCTAAAGACGTTTCCTTTCAGTACTCTTTACCCCTTTGATCTTAGACTCCATTATTCTAAACACCTCTTTGAACTCAAATTTTCCAAAATATAAAGATTTTCCTATTGTCTTCACTTTCGGGTCACAAATAAAATGTAATCATCTTCCCTTGTTTACTTATCAAACCTTTGTAACTTGTAAAAGTCCCTTGTCACTTCTAAACTCCGCTTTGAAAGTTAACAGCTGAAAAGTCAAGTTCCTATTTAGCTTGTAATGCAAGTTTCAAGCCCAACCTATTTCCTCGTACATTCAACCTCACCAGAGCCTCTCATTACAAATGCCTGCCTTTAGCACCTTTACCTTTCATCTCTCTGCTCCCACAGACAAGCTGTCTGTACTAAACTTCCCTAGCTTAATTGCACACAGATACACACACACACACACACGTGTGCGCGCACACACACACATACGTGCGCACACACGTGCGCACACACACACACACATGCGCACATGCACACACACATGCACACACACATACACACACGTGTGCACACACACGCGCACACACACACACACACACACGCACACGCGCACATGCACACACATGCATGCACACACATACACACGCGCGCACACACACACACACACAAACACGCACATGCGCACATGCACACACACGCATGCACACACACATTCACACGCGCGCACACACACAAGCACACACACACACGCGCACACATGTACGTACACACTTACACATACACACACACGCGCACACACACATGCGTGCACACACACACACACATACACATACACACACTCACGCACACACACACACACACGCACACACGTACGTACACAATTGTGTGTGCATGCGCACACACACATACACACACACGCGTGCACACACACACACACACATACACATACACACACTCACGCGCACACACACACACACACACACACACACACACAGCCTCCTTTACAGAATACCGCCATGTTCCCAAAAAATATTTTTATAAACCATCCATCTGCACAGTTCTCAGGTGTTTGATATTATCAGGAGTTTTGTATTATCAGGTCTTTGGTGTTGCCAATGCTGTCAGATATAATGTGTGAACTTGCTCTTTCTGATTTTAATGTATGGGCCCTTTGTGTGAATATGCTTCGCTTTCTAGGAGGTACAAGTGAGTCTTTTTTTAAAAAGTGAGTTATTTTTAGGCCAGCATTTATTGGCCACCCCTAATTGCACTTGTTCAGAGGACATTTAAGAGTCAACCACATTAGTGAACCAGATGGGTTTATACAACAACCGGCAATGGTTTCATGGTCATCATTAGATTTTTAATTCCAGATTTGTATTGAATTGGTAGAATTTGAACCCATGTCCCCAGAGCATTACCCTGTGTTTCTGGATTACTGGTCCAGTGAAACTGTGTGTGTGTGTGCTGGAAGCTACACATATTCACACACAGGACCCCGTCCTTTTCAAACTGAAACAGTATGTTCACGCATTGTACCTTTTACAACGAAACAAAAGCTTGGGGGACAGCCAATCCCTGCTTCACGACCCTTGGCAATGCCTTGACCAATCAGAGTCAACCTGACTGGCTTGAGTTTAACCAAAACTTGGCAGTTAACTGTTCCCTGTGGCATTCGCCATGATGATGCCTCTACCAATCAGAGCCCTCTTAACAACCAATCAGCGCTCTCTTTGCATGCAGTATAAATTGTTGTTCCATTTACAATTGGTATTCTTGCGAACCTCCTGATGAAGCATTCGACAATATGTCTCTTTTTCAGCAATATACATAGTCCTGTACGACTGAATGACTAATCCCTTAACTCTGTTCACTGGAGAGGTATAATTCTAAATCCCTTTCTGTCTTTTTTTTTTCCTATTCTATTTGAATCACCAATAGATATTTAATTCCTGCTTGTTCTGGTCAAGCGACAGGAACCCCGCCTACCTATCTTTAGCTCAGAGCTGGGAGAAACCCATTCCTTCAGAGGTCGTGAGTGTACATCTAGAGAAAGTTAGCAGGTATGGACCTTTGCCTTTTACTGTTTGCTGCTTTACAGTCGTGTAATTTCTCTTACAATGTGTTCAGAGGCTTCACATTGATCCAATCCATCATTCACCAGATATCGGCCCACTGAACCCCTCCCTCAAGAGTGGGCAGCACATGCACAGCAGGGCAGGGAAATGACACTCCAGATACTTGAGCACACAATCCAGACCCAGCTCCCCTGTGCAGTACAGCGGGAGCACTACACTGTCAGAGGGTCAGCACTGAGGGAGTGCCGCACTGTCGGAGGGTCAGTACTGAGGGAGTGCCGCACTGTCAGAGGGTCAGTACTGAGGGAGTGCCGCACTGTCGGAGGGTCAGTACTGAGGGAGTGCCGCACTGTCGGAGGGTCAGTACTGAGGGAGTGCCGCACTGTCGGAGGGTCAGTACTGAGGGAGTGCCGCACTGTCAGAGGGTCAGTACTGAGGGAGTGCCGCACTGTCGGAGGGTCAGTACTGATGGAGTGCCGCACTGTCATGGGGTCAGTACTGAGGGAGCACCGCACTGTTGGAGGGTCAGTACTGAGGGAGTGCCGCACTGTCGGAGGGTCAGTACTGAGGGATCGCTGCACTGTCAGAGGGTCAGTACTGAGGGAGTGCTGCACTGTCAGAGGGTCAGTACTGAGGGAGTGCCGCACTGTCAGAGGGTCAGTACTGAGGGAGAGCCGCACTGTCGGAGGGTCAGTACTGAGGGAGCGCCGTACTGTCGGAGGGTCAGTACTGAGTGAGTGCTGCACTGTCGGAGGGTCAGTACTGAGGGAGTGCAGCACTGTTGGAGGGTCAGTACTGAGGGAGTGCCGCACTGTCAGAGGGTCAGTACTGAGGGAGTACTGCACTGTCAGAGGGTCAGTACTGAGGGATCGCTGCACTGTCAGATGGTCAGTACTGAGGGAGTGCTGCACTGTCAGAGGGTCAGTACTGAGGGAGCGCCGCACTGTCGGAGGGTCAGTACTGAGGGAGTGCCGCACTGTCGGAGGGTCAGTACTGAGGGAGTGCCGCACTGTCGGAGGGTCAGTACTGAGGGAGCGCCGTACTGTCGGAGGGTCAGTACTGAGGGAGTGCTGCACTGTTGGAGGGTCAGTACTGAGGGAGTGCTGCACTGTCGGAGGGTCAGCACTGAGGGAGTGCCGCACCGTCAGACAGTTGGTCCTGAGGGAGCACTGAACCACTGGAGGGTCGGTACTGATGGAGTGCCGCACGATTGGAGGGTCAATACTGAGGTAGCCTTTCAGTTGAATGGTGAACTGAGGTGAGACTGCCCTCTCAGGTGGAGTTCTCACTAATTCCCAGATATCCCAAGTTGCAGATTCGAACAATGGGTTCTGATTGGTGGGTTCTGGTGTCCAATTCACCCACCAATGAGGTCGCTGAAGGCATGGCCACCAATGGTGGAGCAGTGAAAATCGAGGCTCCTTCGGAGGCCAGAATTGGAGGGACACAGAGATGGAGGAGGGTGTTTGGGACTGGAGGAGATTACAGAAACGGGGAGAGGGGAGGCCACGGAGGGGTTTGGAAACAGAGATGTGAATTTTAAAACTGAGGCGCTGCCGGACCCGCGAGCAGTGTAGGTCAGCACGCACTAGGGGCGAGAGAAACCCGGTGCATGCCATGATAGGGGGGGGGCAGAGTTCTGTGTGTGGTTCAGGTTTTCATGAGGTCAGGCAGGAGAGGAGTTGAGCCTAGAGGTAACGAGTAAGGCATGGATGAGGGTTTCCACAGCAGATGAGCCGAGACGGGGGCCAAGTCCGGCAATGTCACGGAGATGGAAGCAGGCGATCTGGGTGGCCCAGTGGATATAGGCTCGGAGGCTCATCCCGGGTCCAAGTAAGGCATCAGGGCTGCAACCCAGCCTGATTCAGCCTCAGGAAGCAGTCGTTGAAATAAACTCCAATAACAGACCATCTGACACACGTGTACGGTGGGGTGAAAGGGAGGCCAGAGTTGGGAAGGATGGAGGTTTTGGAATGTTGATTGTTGCTGGGTTGGAGGAGGTGACAGAGCTAGAGAGGGGTGAGGTCATGGATAGGGTGACAAAGCGTCTTTCTTTAACATTTTTTGACAGGCTGTGGCCTTCACTGGCCGGGCCCAGCATTTATTGCCCATCCCTAATTGCCCCTTGAGAAGGTGGGGGTGAGCTGCCTTCTTGAACCGCGGCAGTCCATGTGGTGTAGGTACACCCACCATGCTGTTAGGGAGGGAGTTCCAGGATTTTGACCCAGCGACAGTGAAGGAACGGCCGATATATTTCCAAGTCAGGATGGTGAGTGACTTGGAGGGGAACTTCCAGGTGGTGGTGTTCCCCATGTGTCTGCTGCCATTGTCCTTCTAGATGGTAGTGATCGTGGGTTTGGAAGGTGCTGTCTAAGGAGCCTTGGTGAATTCCTGCAGTGCATCTTGTAGATGGTACACACTGCTGTTACTGTGTGTCAGTGGTGGAGGGAGTGAATGTTTGTGGATGGGGGTGTCAATCAAGTGGGGCTGCTTTGTCCTGGATGGTGTCCAGCTTCTTGAGTGTTGTGGGAGCTGCACTCATCCGGGCAAGTGGGGAGTGGTTTGTGTGCACTCCCTCCCCAACAGCACTGTGGGTGTACCTAAACCACAGGGACTGCAGCGGCTCAAGAAGGCAGCTCACCACCACCTTCTCAAGGGGTAATTAGGGACGGGCAATAAACGCTGGGCCCAGCCAGCGAAGTCCACATCCCATGAAAGGATAAAAAAAACATGTAGGAGTGGGCATGTTTCATGTGTCTCGTGTTTGGCGAATATAAAATCTGACAGTTTCTCTCTCCCCATGACTCAGATTTGAGTCCGAATTTGACTTGCGGACCTATGACCCGGAAGGAGTTGTGTTTTATGGTGATTCTAACGCCGGCAATAACTGGTTCATTCTGGCATTAAGAAATGGCAACCCTGAAATTCAGATTAAGAATGGATACTGTCGTCTCACTGTGTCATCTGGTGACATCCTAAATGATGGAAAATGGAGGAAGGTAAGTCCCTTTCAGCCTAACTCAGAGTGGAGGAGGCCAATCGGCCCCTCGAACCTGTTCTGCCATTCAATGAGATCATGGCTGATTTGTGACTTAAGCTTCTGCCCCAAACCTCTTCAGTGAACAAAAATCAACCAGTCTCAGATTCAAAAGGATTAATTGAGCCCCAGCATCTACCGCTTTTTAAGCTAAAGAGTTCCACATGTTTAACACCTCTTTGCGTGATATTTCCTAACTTTTCTCTGCTGAATGGCCTGTCTCTGATTGTAGACATCTTTAACTCCTCAGTTAGATCACCCCTTACTCTTCTAGACTCGAGGGAGTTACAAGCCTAATATGTGCAAACTGTCCTCGGTACTTAACCCTTTTAGCCCCATACTTTAGAGAAGCTGTGTTGTTCTCCCTCCCCACCACCTCCTCAACCCCCAACCCCCACACATTTCAGGGGGCAGTTCAGAGTCAACCCCATTGCTGTGGGTCTGGAGTCACATGTAGGGCCAGACCGGGTAAGGAGGGCAGATTTCCTTTCCTAAAGGACATTAGTGACCCAGATGGCTTTTTACAACAATGGATGATAGTTTCATGGTCGCCATCACTGAGACTAGCTTTATATTGCAGATTTATTGATTGAATTTAAACTCCAGCAATCGCCATGGTCGGTATGAACCCATATCCGAGCTTGAAACAAACTCAGGGATGTCATGATGGAACCGGATAAAACGCTGGTTAGGCCACAGCTTGGAATTTTGTGTACAGTTCGGGTCACCACGTTACAGGAGGGACATAACTGGTCCGGAGAGGGTGCGTAGGAGGTTTACGAGAATGTTACCAGCTCTTGAAAAGTGCAGCTATGAGGAGAGATGGGATAGGTGAAGGTTGTTTTGTCTTCGAACAGAAGAGGCGGAGGAGTGACCTAAATTATTGAGGTGTACAAGATTATGAGGGGCCTAGATAGGGTAGACCTTAACTGAGGGGTCAGAGGGCGTAGATTGAAGGTGATTGGTAGAAGGATTAGAGGGGACATGAGGAAAAACCTTTTCACCCAGAGGGTGGTGGACATCCGAAAATCTCTGCCTAAGTTGGTGGTTGAGGCTGAAATGCTCAACTCATTTAAAAGGGACCTGGATCTGAAGCATTGGAACCTGCAAGGCTACAGACCAGGTGCTGGAAAGTGGGATTAAAATAAGCTGCTAGCTTTTCTCTCTCTTTTTTTGGCCAGCGCAGACCCGAGGGGCTGAATGGCCTCTTTACTACGCCGTAACTTTTCTGTGGTTCCAACTCTGTGCGGAAGAGAATTCCATAGACTCGAGGCCCCTGAGAGTAAATATTTCTCCTCATCTCCGTCTTAAATGGGAGACCTCATGGTTTTAAACCCTGTCCCCTAGTAACAGACTCTCCCACCAGGGGGAATCATCTCCTCAGTTAAGGTCAAGCACCCTCGGGATCTTATACGCTTCGATAAGATCCCCTCTCATTCTGCTAAAATCCAATGGGTCCAGGCCCAGCCCGTCCAACCTTTCCTCATAAGGTAATCCTCCCAACCCAGGGATCAGTTGAGTGAACCTTCTATGTGAACCTGTATAAAACACTGGCTCAGCTTTGACTAGAGTGCTGTGTCTAGTTCTTTACAGAAGAAGGGAAGGTTTTAGAGTGAGTGCAGAAAAGATTCACAAGGAAGGTTCTGGGGATGAGAAACTTCAGTTATGTTGACTGACTGGAGAAGTTGGGACTGTTCTCCTTGGAGAAGAGAATGCTGGGAG
This sequence comes from Isurus oxyrinchus, assembly GCA_026770705.1. Classification (NCBI taxonomy): domain Eukaryota; kingdom Metazoa; phylum Chordata; class Chondrichthyes; order Lamniformes; family Lamnidae; genus Isurus; species Isurus oxyrinchus. Next base: position 2,200,379 of record JANJGN010000033.1, read on the forward strand.
CAGATTTGACGGAGATGTTCAACATCATGGGGGGGTCTGGACAGAGTAGATGGGGGGGGGGGGGGGGAAGCTGTTCCCATTGGTGGAAGGATCGAGAATGAGAGGGGCACAGATTTAAGGCGATTGACAAAAGAAGCAATGGAGACGGGGGCAGAAACCTCTTTGCGCAGTGAGTGAGTGGGATGAGGAATGCGCAGCCTGAGAGTGTGGTGCTTGGACTGAGGGATCTGCGTTACTATCTGAAAAGGGACAATGAGCAAGGCCACAGGGAGAATGGCACCGGCCGCATTGCTCATTCGGAGAGTCGGCGTAGACACAATGGGCTGAATGGCCTCCTTCGGCACTGTGACAACTCTGTGACTCTGGGTACCCATTCGGGGCGCTGTACCCCAAAGGGGTGCGCACCGAGAGATGGGAGGTGGGCTTAGACTGGACAGTGCTTTCGGGCAGCACAAAAACATTTGGATCTGACTGACCTTGTCCCTGTGCTGTAAACTTGCTGTGCTAACTGTTACCAGCCTGTGTCCTTCTCCTCCCCTGCTCTCTCTCTCTCTCCCTCTCTCCACAGATAGCTGTGAGGAGCCAAGAGAACGAGGTCAAACTGACAGTCAATCAGAAGGTTGCGTTGGCCATCAGAATTTTCCCAAGCGTGGGGTTGGATGGTAACATGATCAACATGAGGATTGCCATAGGTGGGCTTCTCATCAATGAATCCAGCCTCCTATTGCCAGTGAGTGACCCTGACATGCAGGGCGGGGTTTCCCCAGGGCTTAGTGTGGGACCCACTGCTCTTTCTGACAGGCACTGACCACCTGCATTGGGCGCAACTCCAACCGACGCCAACCTGGGGAATGTGCTAAGCAACAAGGAGTGGGAGGGGTGGGGGGAGATGTGGAAGAGGAGCCAGGGGGACATGAGGGGGAATCTCTTTTTTTTTTAACGCAGCGGGTTGCTCTGATCCGGAAGGCCTGGGTCCGAAAAGGGCGGCGGAAGCAGATTCAATCGGAACTTTCAAAAGGGAATTGGATAAATACTTGAAAGGGAAGGGTTTGCAGGAGTGTGTGGAGGAAGATGTTTTGGGGGGGGGGGTGGTGGGGGTGGTGGGTGGTTGGGACTTCCAAAGAGCCAGCACAGGCTCAATGGGCCGAATGGCCTCTTTCTGGGCTGAATGTTTGGGGTTTGGGGGTCCAGGACAGTCGGAGGTGCCACATCGAATGTCCCCGCAGGAGGTGACTGACATCCCATGTGACAAGACCTTTATCTTAATCCCTTCAGCTCAAACACCCGCTGGACGCCTGCATGGCGAACTGGAATTGGCTGCAGCAAAACACCTCATGGATTCTGAGGAAGGTGGCCAACAATCCCAACCTACAGTGTCCGACCGACATCATGCCCGGATCCTTTTTCCCTGGAGTGGGAATGGCTGTGTTCAAATGCAGCGGTAAGAGAATCACCCACCCTAAGAACCCACAGCCGCTATTGGAAGAGAAGGGTTGGGGGGCGGGGGGTGGGGGGGGTGGGGGGGGGGGGGGGGTGGGTGGGGTGTGCAGGAGGGTTGGGGGTTTCGGTGTGGGGCGGAGAGGGTGTTCTCCCCGGCGTCCTGGGGCCCAATCCTCTCGACCCGACAGCTTAACAAAGAAAGCGGACGACCTGCCTCATTACCGCGTGGGATCCTGCTGTGCGCAAATCGGCTCCCGTCTTTTCTACATCACAACAGTGACCACGCTGTGGTGGGGGGGTGGGGGGGGGGGTGGGGGTTGGGGTGGTGGGCGGAGGGAGGGAGAGAAAAAAAAGCCCTTCTGTGGGTGTGAGGGGTCGAATTGCAAGACCCTCCCCACAGGTATCGTGTGTGTGTGTGTGTGTGTGTGTGTGTGTATGTGTGTGTGTGTGTGTGTGTGTATGTGTGTGTGTGTGTGTGTGTGTGTATGTGTGTGTGTGTGTGTGTGTGTGTGTATGTGTGTGTGTGTGTGTGTGTGTGTATGTGTGTGTGTGTGTGTGTGTATGTGTATGTGTGTGTGTGTGTGTGTGTGTGTGTGTGTGTGTGTGTATGTGTATGTGTGTGTGTGTGTGTGTGTGTGTGTGTGTGTATGTGTGTGTGTGTGTGTGTGTATGTGTGTGTGTGTGTGTGTGTGTATGTGTGTGTGTGTGTGTGTGTGTGTGTGTGTGTGTATGTGTGTGTGTGTGTGTGTGTGTGTGTGTGTGTGTGAGAGAGAGTGTGTGTATGTGTGTGTGTGTGTGTGTGTGTGTGTGTGTGTGTGTGTGTTACAGCCCCGCACGAACTCCCGATATCTACCTCTCTCGTTTTCCTTTTCCAGAACTCCTGAACAAGTCCGAGTCTCCGACGGGCTGGGTCCTGAGGTTTGAGGTGGTGATACGTCCGCAGAAGCACAGTGGCCTTGTCATGGCCTTACTGACGGGCACGCACAACCGTCTTCTTAAGTTGCAGTTCTCTCTCCAGGACCGGCATGAGGTGCTTAAACCCTTTTAGTCCCTCGCGAGAGGTCAGCGTCGCTGGCAAGGCCAGCATTTGTTGCCCATCCCTAATTACCCTCAAACTGAGTGAGCTCGCCACACCCATTTCGGAGGGGGCAGTTAAGAGTCAACCCCATTGCTGTGGGTCTGGAGTCACGTGCAGGGCCAGGCCGGGTAAGGACGGCAGATTCCCTTCCCCAAAGGGGACATTCGTAAACCAGACGGGCTTTTTTTACAACAATACAACAATAGTTTCATGGTCACCGTCACTGAGACTAGTTTTCAGTTCCAGATTTTTATTAATTGAATCTAAGTTCCACCAGCTGCTGTGTGGGGATTTGAACCTTTGTCCCCCCCAGGGCATTAGCCTCAGAATAACTAGCCCAGCGACATTCCCACTAGGCCGCCATTTCCCCATAAGAGAGCGTGGAAGTCGGGACCGCCTGCCCAGTTCCCACAGCAGAGGCTCCCAGGACCTTCCCTCGCTCCCCTTGGCTGATCTTGCCTTGAGAAGACTCGCTTCCTTTGAGCCATGCAGGGGGGGCGGGGGGGGTGGGGGGGGAGACAGAGATTGGGGAAAGCCTATGGGTTGCCATTCAGTAAACCAGTGCACCCCCCCCACCCCCCACCCCCCGAACCCTTACCGATTCCCCCAAGTTGAAAATTGCCCCAGTGGAGGGTGTCTGAGCACAATGTTAGGGCTAATTATGATTCCTGCCAGGGTCAAATAGCCGGTGGATGCTGAGAGTCTGGGGTGAGAGTGGCCACTCAGATGAGGCATCTGGAGAGCAATGATGCTTTTTCCCTGGAGACACCCAGGCCCCACAGATGAGTGGAGATTGGGTCCTTTTTGATGCTAAGTTGGTTAATGCAGCGTAGCCCAGTGTCAAGCTATAATGCACTGAATTATTCTCCTCAGAGCAGAGAAGGTTAAGAGGGAGGTTGAATCGAGGCGTTCAAAATCATGAGGGGGTTTGGATAGAGTCAATGAGGAGAAACTGTTTCCAGTAGCGGGAGGGTCAGTAACCAGAGGGACACAGATTGAAGAGAATCGGGAAAAGGACCAGAGGGGGAGATGAGGAGAAGGTTTATTTACACAGCGAGTTGTTGTGATCTGGAAGGCGCTGCCTGAAAGGGCGGTGGAAGCAGATTCAACAGGAACTTTCAACAGGGGAAGGGCATTGACTGATTTCAGCCAATCAGGTAAGGCAGCATTTGATTGCTTTCCAATTGGTCACATGAAGTTGGCTTTCCGTGATGATGGGCATATGGGCTGACCAATGGCGGGAGGGTGTTGGGAGGTGGAGGGGTGGGGACGACACATTGGCGGTCTTGTGATGAAACCTCCAAGACTGGAACCAATCAGGGTCGGCAGTCCCACTGATAGATGTACAACCTTTCCATCTGCACCACCATCCACCCCCCGACCATTTTCCTTTCGCCTCTTTGACCCCCAGTATTTGTCAATGTTCCTCAGCATTTCAAACTGGTCCTGGGATCCACTACGCTCATCAGCATGGCCGGCCCTACCAGACTGTGTGACGGGCACCAGGTCAACATGACCATCTCGGAGAGCGAGGCGACATTGCAAGTTGGGTATCAGCATGGCCGTCACAGTGTGGACGCAAATGACTTTGCGGCTCTGAACGCCTCGTGGTTCAGGAAAGACGTTTTGTTGTTTCTGGGAGGCCTTCCAGGTGAGAACCCCAACACCCAACACCCACCTCCCCAATATCCAACACCCAACACCCCCCAACCCCAACCCCAACCCCAAACCCACCAACCCCAACCCCAACCCCAACCCCAACACCCCCCAACCCCAACCCCAATACCCAACACCCAACACCCCCCAACCCCAACCCCAACCCCAACACCCCCCAACCCCAACCCCAAACCCACCAACCCCAACCCCAACCCCAACCCCAACCCCAACACCCCCCAACCCCAACCCCAATACCCAACACCCAACACCCCCCAACCCCAACCCCAACCCCAACACCCCCCAACCCCAACCCCAACCCCAAACCCACCCCCCAACCCCAACACCCAACACCCAACACCCACCTCAACACCAAACCCAACTCCAACCCCAACCCCAACACCCAACACCCAACACCCACCTCAACACCAAACCCAACTCCAACCCCAACCCCAACACCCAACACCCCCCAACCCCAACACCCAACACCCAACACCCACCTCAACACCAAACCCAACTCCAACCCCAACCCCAACACCCAACACCCCCCAACCCCAACCCCAACCCCAACACCCAACACCCAACACCCACCCCCCCACCTCAACACCAAACCCAACTCCAACCCCAACCCCAACACCCAACACCCCCCAACCCCAACCCCAAACCCACCCCCCAACCCCAACACCCAACACCCACCCCCCCACCTCAACACCAAACCCAACTCCAACCCCAACCCCAACACCCAACACCCCCCAACCCCAACCCCAAACCCACCCCCCAACCCCAACACCCAACACCCACCCCCCCACCTCAACACCAAACCCAACTCCAACCCCAACCCCAACCCCAACCCCAACCCCACCAACTCCAACCCCAACCCCAACACCAACACCCACCCCCCCCAACCCCAACACCCACCCTCAACCCTAACCCCAGCCCCAACCCCAACCCCAACACCCACCCTCCCAACCCCAACCCCAACCCAACCTCAACCCCAACCCCAACCCCAACTCCAACCCCAACCCCAACCCCAGCTCCAAACCCAACCTCAACTCCAACCCAAACCACAATCCCAATTCCAACCCTAACCCCAGCCCCAACCTCAACCACAACACCCACCCCCCAACACCAACACCCACCCCGCCAACCTCAACCCCAACACCCACCCCACCAACCTCAACCCCAACACCCACCCGCCAACCTCAACCCCAACACCCACCCCCCAACACCAACACCCACCCCCCCAACCCCAACACCCACCCTCAACCCTAACCCCAGCCCCAACCTCAACCCCAACCCCAACCCCATCTTGTTTAAAAGGTGGACCCCGGGGGTGAGGTTGATCCAGGACAGATTCACCAGGGTTCAATTATTTCTCTGAGATCAACAAGTGGCATAGCCTTGGTTAGTATTTCTTACTCTTTATTCTTTGATGGGATGTGGGCCTCACTGGCAAGGCCAGCATTTGTTACCCATTCCTAATTGCCCCTTGAGCTGAGTGGCTTGCTCGGCCATTTCAGGGGGCATTTAAATTCCACCAGCTGCCGGGGTAGGATTTGAACCCGTGTCCCCAGAGCATTAGCCTGGGCCTCTGGATTATTCGTCCAGTGATATTACCACCATCTCCCCCTCGCGGATAGCAGATTAAGGGTTGATCTACATTGATGTGTTTAAGGTGATTAAAGGATTAGGGTTGATAAAGAGAAACGATTTCCTCTAGTGAATCGGTTGGGGTGGGGGAAGAGCCCAGGACCTTAAAATTGGGGCCAGGCCGTTCAGGGGTGATGCCAGGAAGCACTTCCTCACACAGAGGGGGGCGGTGGGGGGGGGGGGGAGTGGGTAGTGGGAATCTCTCTCCCTCAAAAAGCTGTCAAGGCTGAGGATCAATTGGACATTTCAAAATTGAGATTGATAGATATTTGTTGAGAGGTGCAGGGGGTGTGGGTGAGAGGATTAAGGGTTAAGGAATCAAGGTTGGGGTTAAGTTAAAGATCAGCCACGACCTCATTGAATGGCTGAACAGGTTTGCGGGGCCTCCTCCTGTTCTGCGGTGGTCATGGTCCCAGAACGGAGTCGGTGAAATTACCACCCCAGTCCTGCCGGCGCCATATTGAAATGGGGGCCAATGGCGTTGCCTGTTTCAGGCAATTGGCCCATCCTCCTCAAAAGGTCAGACGGGAGTGGGTGAACTCATGAGGTCACCAGAGCCACCCCACTTCCCCCAAAATGTTAAAAACAACAATTTGTATTTGTGTAGTACATTGAATGTAATAAAACGTTGGGTGATTCAGAGGAACAAATTTGACATTACGGAGATATTAGGACATGCGACCAAAAGCTTGGCTAAAGAGAGACGATTTATGAAACATCGAAAGAAAGGGAGAGAGAGAGAGGCAGAGCGAGAGAATTCCCGAGAGAGAGGCGGAGAGGTTTAGGGAGGGAATTCCAGAGCTTAGGACCGGGGCAGTTGGAGGCCCGGCCGCCAATGGGGGAGAAAAAAATCGAGGATGCGCAAGAGGCTAGAACTTGAGGAGTGCAGAGAGTTTGGAGGGTTGTGGGGCTGGAGGAGGTAACAGAGATAGGGAGGGTTGTGGGGCTGGAGGAGGTTACAGAGATAGGGAGGGTTGTAGGGGCTGGAGGAGGTTACAGAGATAGGGAGGGTTGTAGGGGCTGGAGGAGGTTACAGAGATAGTGAGAGGAGTAGGGGCTGGAGGAGGTTACAGAGATAGGGAGGGTTGTAGGGCTGAAGGATGTAACAGAGATAGGGAGGGTTGTAGGGGCTGGAGGAGGTTACAGAGATAGTGAGAGGAGTAGGGGCTGGAGGAGGTTACAGAGATAGGGAGGGTTTTAGAAGCTGGAGGAGGTTACAGAGATAGGGAGGGTTGTAGTGGCTGGAGGAGGTTACAGAGATAGGGAGGGTTGTAGGGGCTGGAGGAGGTTACAGAGATAGGGAGGGTTGTAGGGGCTGGAGGAGGTTACAGAGACAGGGAGGGTTGTGAGGGCTGGAGGAGGTTACAGAGATAGGGAGGGTTGTAGGGGCTGGAGGAGGTTACAGAGATAGGGAGGGTTGTAGGGGCTGGAGGAGGTTACAGAGATAGAGAGGGTTGTGGGGTAGGAGGAGGTTACAGAGATAGGGAGGGTTGTAGGGGCTGGAGGAAGTTACAGAGATAGGGAGGGTTGTAGGGGCTGGAGGAGGTTACAGAGATAGGGAGGGTTGTAGGGGTTGGAGGAGGTTACAGAGATAGGGAGGGTTGTAGGGGCTGGAGGAGGTTACAGAGATAGGGAGGGTTGTAGGTGTAGGAGGAGGTTAGAGAGATAGGGAGGGTTGTAGGGACTGGAGGAGGTTACAGAGATAGGGAGGGTTGTAGGGACTGGAGGAGGTTACAGAGATAGGGAGGGGTGTAGGGACTGGAGGAGGTTACAGGGATAGGGAGGGTTGTAGAGACTGGAGGAGGTTACAGGGATAGGGAGGGTTGTAGGGGCAGGAGGCAGTTACAGAGACAGGGAGGGTTATAGGGGTCGGGAGGAGATTACAGAGATAGGGAATGTTGTAGGGGCCGATGGAGTTTACAGAGACATGGAGAGTTGTAGGGGCTGGAGGAGGTTACAGAGATAAGGAGGGTTGTAGGGGCTGGAGGTGGTTACGGAGATTGGGAGGGTTGTAGGGGCTGAAGGAGGTTACAGAGATAGGGAGGGTTGTAGGGGTAGGAGGAGGTTACAGAGATGGGGTGGGTTGAGGGGCTGGAGGAGGTTACAGAGATACGGAGGGTTGTAGTGGCTTCAGGACGTTACAGAGATAGGGAGGGTTGTAGGGGCTGGAGGAGGTTACAGAGATAGGGAGGGTTGTAGGGGCTGGAGAAAGTTACAAAGATAGGGAGGGTTGTTGGGGCTGGAGGAGGTTACAGAGATAGGGACTGTTGTAGGGGCTGGAGGTGGTTACCGAGATAGGGAGGGTTGTAGGGGCTGAAGGAGGTTACAGAGATAGGGAGGGTTGTAGGGGTAGGAGGAGGTTACAGAGATGGGGTGGGTTGAGGGGCTGGAGGAGGTTACAGAGATAGGGAGGGTTGTAGGGGTAGGAGGAGGTTACAGAGATGGGGTGGGTTGAGGGGCTGGAGGAGGTTACAGAGATACGGAGGGTTGTAGGGGCTGGAGTAGGTTACAGAAATGTGGAGGGTTATAGAGGCTGGAGGAGGTTACAGAGATAGGGAGGGTTGTAGGGCCTGGAGGAGGTTATCGAGATAGGGAGGGTTGTAGGGGCTGGAGGATGTTACAGAGATAGGGAGGGTTATAGAGGCTGGAGGAGGTTACAGAGATAGGGAGGGTTATAGGGGCTGGAGGAGGTTACAGAGATAGGGAGGGTTGTAGAGGCTGGAGGAGGTTACAGAGATAGGGAGGGTTGTAGAGGCTGGAGGAGGTTACAGAGATAGGGAGGGTTGTGGGGGCTAGAGGAGGTTACAGAGATAGGGAGGGCTGTAGGGGCTGGAGGAGGTTACAGAGATAGGGAGGGTTGTAGGTGTAGGAGGAGGTTAGAGAGATAGGGAGGGTTGGAGAGGCTGGAGGAGGTTACCGAGATAGGGAGGGTTGTAGAGACTGGAGGAGGTTATAGGGATAGGGAGGGTTGTAGGGGCAGGAGGCGGTTACAGAGATAGGGAGGGTTGTCGGGGACTGGAGGAGATTACAGAGTTAGGGACGGTTGTAGGGGCCAATGCAGTTTACGAGATAGGGAGGGTTGTAGGGGCTAGAGGAGGTTACAGAGATAGGGAGGGGTGTAGGGGCTGGAGGAGGTTACAGAGATAGGGAGGGTTGTGGGGACTGGTGGAGGTTACAGAGATAGGGAGGGTTGTAGGGGCTGGAGGAGGTTACAGAGATAGGGAGGGTTGTAGGGGCTGGAGGAGGTTACAGAGATAGGGAAGTTTGTGGGGGCTGGAGGAGATTACAGAGATAGGGAGGGTTGTAGGGGCTGGAGGAGGTTACAGAGATAGGGAGTGTTGTAGGGGCTGGAGGAGGTTACAGATATAGGGAGGGTTGTAGGGGTAGGAGGAGGTTACAGAGATGGGGAGGGTTGTAGCGGCTGGAGGAGGTTACAGAGATATGGAGGGTTGTAGGGGCTGGAGGAGGTTACAGAGATAGGGAGGGTTGTAGGGCCTGGAGGAGGTTACAGAGATAGGGAGGATTGTAGGGGCTGGAGGAGTTTACAGAGATAGGGAGGGTTGTGGGGGCTGGAGGAGGGTACAGAGATGGGAAGGGTTGTAGGGACTGGAGGAGGTTACAGAGATAAGGAGTTTCATAGGAGCTGGAGGAGGTTACAGAGATAGGGAGGGTTGTAGGGTCTGGAGGTGGTTACAGAGTTAGGGAGGGATGTAGGTGTTGGAGGAGGTTACAGAGATAGGGAGGGTTGTGGGGGCTGGAGCAGTTTACAGAGATAGGGAGGGTTGTAGGGGCTGGAGTTGGTTACAGAGATAGGTAGCTTTGTAGGGGCTGGAGGAGGTTACAGAGATAGGGAATGTTGTAGGGGCTGGAGGAGGTTACAGCGATAGGGAGGGGTAGGGCCTGGAGGAGGTTACAGAGATGGGGAGGGTTGTAGGGTCTGGAGGAGTTTACAGAGATGGGGAGGGCTGTAGGGGCTGGAGGAGGTTATAGAGATAGGGAGGGTTGTAGTGTTTGGAGGGGGATACAGAGATAGGGAGGGGTAGGGCTGGAGGAGGTTACAGAGATAGGGAGGTTTGTAGGGGCTGGAGGAGATTGCAGGGTTAGGGAGGGTTGTAGGGGCTGGAGGAGGTTACAGAGATAGGGAGGGTTGTAGGGGCTGGAGGAGGTTACAGAGATAGGGAGGTGTTTAGGGGCTGGAGGAGGTTACAGAGATAGGGAGGGTTGTAGGGGCTGGAGGAGTTTACAGAGATCAGGGAGGGTTGTAGGGGCTGGAGGAGGTTACAGGGAAAGGGAGGGATGTAGGTGCTGGAGGAGGTTACAGAGATAAGGAGTGTGTAGGGGCTGGATGAGTTTACAGAGATAGGGAGGGGTAGGGGCTCGAGGATGTTACAGAGATAGGGAGGTGTAGTGGCTGGTGGAGGTTGGAGAGATAGGGAGGGTTGTAGGGGCTGAAGGAGGTTACAGAGATAGGGAGGGTTGTCGGGGCTGGAGGAGGTTACAGAGATAGGGAGGGGTAGGGGCTGGTGGAGGTTGGAGCGGTAGGGAGGTTTGTAGGGGCTGGTGGATGTTACAGAGGTAGGGAGGGTTGTAGGAGCTGGAGGAGGTTACAGAGGTAGGGAGGGTTGTAGGGGCTGGAGGATGTTACAGAGATAGGGAGGGTTGTAGGGGCTGGAGGAGGTTACAGAGATAGGGAGGGGTGTAGGGGCTGGAGGAGGTTACAGAGATAGGGAGGGGTAGGGCTGGAGGAGGTTACAGAGATAGGGAGCGGGGTAGGGGCTGGTGGATGTTACAGAGATAGGGAGGGTTGTAGGGGCTGGAGGAGGTTACAGAGATAGGGAGGGGTGTAGGGGCTGGAGGAGGTTACAGAGATAGGGAGGGGTAGGGCTGGAGGAGGTTACAGAGATAGGGAGGGGGGTAGGGGCTGGAGGAGGTTACAAAGATAGGGAGGGGTGTAGGGGCTGGAGGAGGTTACAGAGATAGGGAGGGGTGTAGGGGCTGGAGGAGGTTACAGAGATAGGGAGGGTTGTAGGGGCTGAAGGAGGTTACAGAGATAGGGAGGGTTGTAGGGGCTGAAGGAGGTTACAGAGATAGGGAGGGTGTAGTGACTGGAGGAGGTTACAGAGATAGGGAGGGTTGTAGGGGCTGGAGGAGGTTACAGAGATAGGGAGGGTGTAGGGGCTGGAGGAGGTTACAGAGATAGGGAGGAGATGAGGCCATGGAGGATTTTGGAAATAGGAATATGGACACGAGGCAACGTAGGTCAGTGAGAAAGGGGGGGGGTTGTGTGGCCGAGACTTGGTTACTCGGCAATTAAAGTTTCTGTGTGTTTATTTTTCATGTATAGCCCTCGAGAATCTGGGATATGACTCTCTCCCTTACTCAGGCTGTTTGCAAGATATCAGGCTGCAGGGAGAACCCGTGGACTTCAACCAGGCCTGGTTCAAACACGATAGCATATCGTCCCATAGCTGCCCGGCTCCTAAATAACCTCCGAGCCCATCGATGGATGCTGGAGGCTTTGTCCAGCGGCCTAGTAAAGGATTCAGGAAGTAGAATTGGAGACTCCCGTTAATTTGGGAGGCCCTAAGTGTTTACACAGACCGCTTGGAGCCCGAATGCTGCAAACAGGCAATAGGCTGCGTGACTCGATTTTTGTCCAGCGTAGATATGATGGGCCGAGTGGCCTCGTTCCGTGCTGCACCACCACCCCCACTCACTCCTGTCAGCTGATTCTCTGCTAGCCTCCTCAGCCCTGCTTTCCTCTCCCTGTATCCTCTGCAAACTGCTCTTGACAATAAACCCTTGAAAAATAGACCCGGTTGTCTGCTGTGCTTTTTGTGGAGTCCACAGAATGGTCCCAATGGGAGGCCATCTGGATCTCCGTGTGGCGCTGGATCTTCGGGAATCGAACGGCGGGACTGGCCCTCAGAGGGGCTGAATGGCCACCTCCTTTCCCCATCTCTCTGCCTGTGAGTCTAGAGAAAGCTTTGCATTCTCCTACAACGCCCTCCCACGGATTTGAGGTTTTGTGTCGCGGCTTGACACTGGTTCCAGGGAGACTGAAGTTCTCAGGATCCCCCCTCGGCCTGGTTGGTGAATCCCGAGCTGGGCACTCTGTCTTTGGGAGCCGCTTCCTGGGATTAAAGGGAGGGTCATTCAGCCAGAGTTCATGCTCTTGACTGTGATCTGGAAGGCGCTGCCTGAAAGGGTTGGGGGGGGGGGTGGGGTGGGGGGGGTGTAGGAGTGAGGGGGTGAAACAGATTCAATAGGAACTTTCAAAAGGGAATTGGATAAATACTTGAAGGACTATGAGGGGGCGGGGAGGGGGGGGAGGGGTGGGGGGAAGAACAGATGGGGTTGTGGGGGGGGTTGGGGGGAGGTTGGGGGGGGCAAAGAGCAAGTCTATTTCGACGGCTCTTTCAAAGAGCCAGCACGGGCACGATGGGTGGAATGGCCTCTGTGATGTGTGCGGGATTGTCGTGTGAGGTGAGTCTGAGGAGGCTGGGGGCCTGTATTGTCTAGCGTTTCGGAGAACGAAAGGCCATCCCATTGAACCTTCCAAAATTCTTACAGGGCCTGAAGGGGTAGATGTGGATGAGATGTTTCCCCCCTGTATGGTGGGCTGGTGGGGGTGGGGGTGGGGGTCTAGAAACAGGGGGCGCAGTCTCTGAATAAGAGGCAGGTCATTTGAGGCTGAGATGAGGAGAATTTCCTTCACTCAGAGGGCGGTGAACCTTTGGAATTCTCTACCCCAGAGGGCTGCGGAGGGTCAGTCATTGAGTGTGTTCAAGACTGAGATCGACAGATTTCTGGATACTATTAATATACAAGGAGCAGGAGGAGGTCATTCAGCCCCTCGAGCCTAGTCCGCCATTTAATAAGATCATGGCTGATCTGACAGTAACCTGAAATCTGCATCCCACCCACCCCCGATAACCTATCACCTCCCTTGTTAGTCTAGAATCTATCTAGCTCGACCTTAAGAAGATTCAGGCTCTGCTTCCACCACATTTTCAGGAAGGAGAGTTCCAAAGGACTCACGACCCTCTGAGAGAAGGATTATCTCTGTCTTAAATGGCCTGCCCCATTATTCGGAGACTGGGCCCCCTGTTTCTTGACCCTCCCCCCACCCCCAACCCCAGCCAGAGGCAACAAGATGAACCCGAGGGTTGGGGATAGGTGGTTGGTGGTCAACCATGATTGCATCGAATGGGCCGAATGTCCTGTTCCTGATCCCGATCCCGCACACCATCCTCACCAGTCGGATTTTTGGAAAGTGGAGAGGTAGCGGGGCAAGGACTCAAAATGCACGCCCACACCCCCCCACCCCCTCCCGGGGGCGGAATTTTGCCCTTGGCATGGGGGCATCGGGCTGGGAGTGGGGGTTGGAAAACAACCCACTGCCCACGACCGGGCCCGGAAGTCAATTTCACTCCGGCCGGCCAATTAAATCCCTCCCTGCGTGAAACGCCATCGGCGGCGCCCGGCACTGCCTTGGAGGGTCGGGCGGGGGTGGGGGGGGGTGGGGGTGGGGGGTAGGAAGGGGGTGCGAGTCGGGCGAGTCTGACCTTTGCGCGCCCTCCGTAACCACCCACCACCCCCCGCCCCTTCCCCTGAGGCACAGGGCCGCCTCGGAGGGACGAAGACACAACGGGACATAAGAGTTGAACAGAAAGGCGTCTCGGAGCACACCCCCTCCGTGTGACTCTGTCACAGGAGCGGGGACGTCTCAGCCACGGAAAATTAAAGCTTTCCTTTTATGCTTTTGGGAGAGACCTCTCCCCGCCCGTGGATGAGGTTTCCAAAAAACAAAACACTAATTTCCGGCACAGGGTATCCAGCAAAATTAAGCCGGCGCATGTTCCTCTTCACCGTTTCTGAACACTTTTATTTATTGGTTTTAAATAGATTGTGGGGGGAGGGGGTTGGTGGTGGTGGTGGTGGTTGGGGGCGGTGGTGGTGGTTGGGGGCGGTGGTGGTGGTCGGTGGGGGGGCTGGTGGTCGGTGGGCGGGCTGGTGGGGTGGGAGGTGGTGGTGGTGGTTGGTGGTGGTGGTGGTGGTGGTTGGGGGCGGTGGTGGTGGTCGGTGGGCGGGCTGGTGGGGTGGGAGGTGGTGGTGGTGGTTGGTGGTGGTGGTGGTGGTGGTTGGGGGCGGTGGTGGTGGTCGGTGGGCGGGCTGGTGGGGTGGGAGGTGGTTTGGGGGTGGGGACGACGAATTCTGTGGCACACACGGTCAAGACTAATCCAAGCGGATCATCGAAACGCCAGTTCCCCTTTCTGATTGGCTGCGGGAGAGCAGCGAGTCCGGGTTACAGTCCAACGCCGCGGGTTGCCGGGAGCTCGCCGTTGGCCGAAAACCGAAGGGAGCCGAAAACCTGGCTCGTGGTAACAGCTTCTCAAACAGGGAGGCAAAGCCCTGAATTTAAAAAAAAAATCAGCAACGATCCCAGGGGAAAAAGAACGATTTATTTGGAATGAATCAGGTGCTCCTGCAATAATTGGGTCCCGAGCCAGTATTTGAAGTGCAAAACTGGATGTAAATCCTTTCCTCGATATGAAAACAAAGAAAACTGCGGATGCTGGAAATCCAAAACAAAAACAGAATTACCTGGAAAAACTCAGCAGGTCTGGCAGCATCGGCGGAGAAGAAAAGAGTTGACGTTTCGAGTCCTCATGACCCTTCGACAGAACTTGCATCAAGTTCTGTCGAAGGGTCATGAGGACTCGAAACGTCAACTCTTTTCTTCTCCGCCGATGCTGCCAGACCTGCTGAGTTTTTCCAGGTAATTCTGTTTTTCCTTTCCTCGATAGTTGGTTTACTTACAGAATGCAACATTACATGTGTCTGCCCAGTGTCCCAGCGGTCTCCCTTTATACTCTCTTTTAATTACTAGTAAATTAAACTAATTAACAAATAAACGAATCAACAAGAAGTCAAAACTTGAAAGGAAACCTGTCAAGATTTGATTAAAATGCTTCTCCCAAGGCTGATGAAGCACTCTAGGATCTACCAAACACAGAGGGCCCCAGGCATACCAGTGGACCACCATGTGCTCCCTCTCCGGGGGCGCACCCAGCCACAAACATAGCCGTGGAAGAGAGGCGGACACTCAGGCCAGGCGATCCAACAACCCCCCCCCCCCGCCCGCCCCACCCCCAACCCGCCTGCTTCCTGGACCTGTTAATGGCCATCTAGGCTAGGCCCAGGTGTAGGCCTACAAGGAGGTCCACCTCTCTACCCATCCCTCCCCTCACTTCCCCCACCCCCCACCCCACTATCGGGTGGCCAAAGATCAGGAGCATGGGGCTAAAGTGCAGCCAAATCCTGAGGAGCGAGAACCTCTGGAAATTAAAAAGAGGGTGCAACCTACCACAGCCTCTGTACGCAAGGAACATGGACTCCGAAAGGCTGCAGAAAATATAGGTGACCTGGGAGTTGGTCAACCACCTTAACCTTCGCAGTCTTTCTCGGTGTGTTTTGAGTTCCAATAACAATAAACAAATTAACAAATTAGCTAATTAACAGCCCGGTAAAGGGGCAGTCTCTCTTTACAAGTGCTCTAGGTACTACCAGCAACCAATGCCTTTCACCTGAGTATCTTAACAATATAATTAACACACATTAACACCTTAGACTGAGAGGTGGAACCAGGCAGGGCTTTGAACCGCTGACTCCCAGATCACGTGTCACGCACTTAAATAAGTTAGTGTAAGCCAATCAAAGCACTCCGCCGGCCAACCTATCAGCAAACAGCCCAGCAGGGATTGGAAGCCAGGACTGTCCCTCATGGTGCTAACAGGGAAACACCTCAGCAATCCCGAGTCACAAGGTCACAGCCCGTCCATGACAAATAAAGTTGAAAGCAAGAGCTGATTAACTCCAGTAATCTGCAGCGTTCATCCAGGCTTCAGGCCAGGGAAGAGGATGAAGAGAAGGGATTATTTGTAACCATGCTAAGCTTCTTCGGAAGACTAAGATCGGACAAAGGTCACAGGGACTGTGTGGGATTAATAGATCAATCTTGCCAGAGAGGATAGCGCTCTCACCAGTTCTTGCGTCACAGTCATGAGGTTGAAGCGTCAAGTCCCACTCCAAGACCATGTTTATATAAACCGTGCAGACGCTCCCAGTGCCAATGACACACTTTTAGAGGGTCAGTACTGAGGGAGTGCAGCATTGTCAGAGGGTCAGTACTGAGGGAGGGCTGCACTGTCAGAGGGTCAGTACTGAGGGAGTGCTGCACTGTCGGAGGGTCAGTACTGAGGGAGGGCTGCACTGTTGGAGGGTCAGTACTGAGGGAGTGCTGCACTGTCAGAGGGTCAGTACTGAGGGAGTGCTGCACTGTCGGAGGGTCAGTACTGAGGGAGGGCTGCACTGTTGGAGGGTCAGTACTGAGGGAGGGCCGCACTGTTGGAGGGTCAGTACTGAGGGAGGGCTGCACTGTTGGAGGGTCAGTACTGAGGGAGTGCCGCACTGTTGGAGGGTCAGTACTGAGGGAGGGCAGCACTGTTGGAGGGTCAGTACTGAGGGAGGGCCGCACCGTCAGAGGGTCAGTACTGAGGGAGTGCCGCACTGTCGGAGGGTCAGTACTGAGGGAGCGCCGCACTGTCAGAGAGTCAGTACTGAGGGAGTGTCGCACTGTCAGAGGGTCAGTACTGAGGGAGTGCCGCACTGTTGGAGGGTCAGTACTGAGGGAGTGCCGCACTGTCGGAGGGTCAGTACGGAGGGAGTGCCGCACTGTTACAGGGTCAGTACTGAGGGAGTGCCGCACTGTCGGAGGGTCAGTCATTCCATAAAACTGTTTCAGCTACAGCTCTCTCGTACAATATTCAATGGCCACGATTACAATGAAGAGCAGGGAAGAGCTCTACTCGGTTTTCCGAGATCAATATTTATCCCTCAACTAACATCACTGAAAACCGATGAACTGGGTCATTATCACTACGCTGTTTGAGGGATCTTGCTGTGCTAACTTTGCTGTTGCCTTTCTGACATCGCAACAGTGACTGCATTTCAAAAAGTATTTCATAGCTGGAAAGGACTTTGTACACTCCTGAGGTGGGAAAAGGAATGACAGATATTAAAATCTTTCTTATGGCTCAGAGACAAAAACGATCTTTACTCGCAAATGTCATCAATATTGAGATGTTTGTTTACATAGCAACACCGCCCTCTGGAGGGAAAAAGATGGAACAGAACAAAGCAAATTTCCAGAACATTCTCTGGCTCACGTATGATACATAGTAAATCTCCCTCTACACCGTTCCCATCAAACATTCCCAGGACAGGTACAGCATGGGGTTAGATACAGAGTAAAGCTCCCTCTACACTGTCCCCATCAAACACTCCCAGGACAGGTACAGCACGGGGTTAGATAAAGAGTAAAGCTCCCTCTACACCGTTCCCATCAAACACCCCCAGGACAGGTACAGCACGGGGTTAGATACAGAGTAAAGCTCCCTCTACACTGTCCCCATCAAACACTCCCAGGACAGGTACAGCACGGGGTTAGATACAGAGTAAAGCTCCCTCTACACTGTCCCCATCAAACACTCCCAGGACAGGTACAGCACGGGGTTAGATACAGAGTAAATCTCCCTCTACACCGTTCCCATCAAACACTCCCAGGACAGGTACAGCACGGGGTTAGATACAGAGTAAAGCTCCCTCTACACTGTCCCCATCAAACACTGACAGGACAGGTACAGCATGGGGTTAGATACAGAGTAAAGCTCCCTCTACACTGTCCCCATCAAACACACCCAGGACAGGTACAGCACGGGGTTAGATACAGAGTAAAGCTCCCTCTACACTGTCCCCATCAAACACTCCCAGGACAGGTACAGCATGGGGTTAGATACAGAGTAAAGCTCCCTCTACACTGTCCCCATCAAACACTCCCAGGACAGGTACAGCCCAGGGTTAGATACAGAGTAAAGCTCCCTCTACACTGTCCCCATCAAACACTCCCAGGACAGGTAAAACATGGGGTTAGATACAGAGTAAAGCTCCCTCTACACTGTCCCCATCAAACACTCCCAGGACAGGTACAGCCCAGGGTTAGATACAGAGTAAAGCTCCCTCTACACTGCCCCCATCAAACACTCCCAGGACAGGTACAGCACGGGGTTAAATACAGAGTAAAGCTCCCTCTACACTTTCCCCATCAAACACTCCCAGGAAAGGTACAGCATGGGGTTAGATACAGAGTAAAGATTCCTCTACACTGTCCCCATCAAACACTCCCAGGACAGGAACAGCCCAGGGTTAGATACAGAGTAAAGCTCCCTCTACACTGTCCCCATCAAACACTCCCAGGACAGGTACAGCACGGGGTTAGATACAGAGTAAAGCTCCTTCTACACCTTCCCCATTAAACACTCCCAGGACAGGTACAGCACGGGGTTAGATACCAAGTAAAGCTCCTTCTACACTGTCCCCATCAAACACTCCCAGGACAGGTACAGCATGGGGTTAGATACAGAGTAAAGCTCCCTCTACACTGTCCCCATCAAACAATCCCAGGAAAGGTACAGCATGGGGTTAGATACAGAGTAAATCTCCCTCTACACTGTCCCCATCAAACACTCCCAGGAAAGGTACAGCATGGGGTTAGATACAGAGTAAATCTCCCTCTACACTGTCCCCATCAAACACACCCAGGGCAGGTACAGCATGGGGTTAAATACAGAGTAAAGATTCCTCTACACTGTCCCCATCAAACACTCCCAGGACAGGAACAGCCCAGGGTTAGATACAGAGTAAAGCTCCCTCTACACTGTCCCCATCAAACACTCCCAGGACAGGTACAGCATGGGGTTAGATACAGAGTAAAGCTCCCTCTACACTGTCCCCATCAAACACTCCCAGGACAGGTACAGCACGGGATTAGATACAGAGTAAATCTCCCTCTACACCGTTCCCATCAAACACTGACAGGACAGGTACAGCACGGGGTTAGATACAGAGTAAAGCTCCCTCTACACTGTCCCCATCAAACACTGACAGGACAGGTACAGCATGGGGTTAGATACAGAGTAAAGCTCCCTCTACACTGTCTCCATCAAACACACCCAGGACAGGTACAGCACGGGGTTAGATACAGAGTAAAGCTCCCTCTACACCGTCCCCATCAAACACTCCCAGGGCAGGTACAGCACGGGGTTAGATACAGAGTAAAGCTCCCTCTACACTGTCCCCATCAAACACTCCCAGGACAGGTACAGCATGGGGTTAGATACAGAGTAAATCTCCCTCTACACTGTCCCCATCAAACACTCCCAGGACAGGTACAGCCCAGGGTTAGATACAGAGTAAAGCTCCCTCTATACTGTCCCCATCAAACACTCCCAGGACAGGTAAAACATGGGGTTAGATACAGAGTAAAGCTCCCTCTACACCGTACCCATCAAACACTCCCAGGACAGGTACAGCACGGGGTTAGATACAGAGTAAAGCTCCTTCTACACTTTCCCCATCAAACACTCCCAGGACAGGTACAGCATGGGGTTAGATACAGAGTAAAGCTCCCTCTACACTGTCCCCATCAAACACTCCCAGGACAGGTACAGCACGGGGTTAGATACAGAGTAAACCTCCCTCTAAACCGTCCCCATGCAAAACTCCCAGGGCAGGTACAGCACGGGGTTAGATACCGAGTAAAGCTCCCTCTACACCGTACCCATCAAACACTCCCAGGACAGGTACAGCACGGGGTTAGATACAGAGTAAAGCTCCCTCTACACCTTCCCCATTAAACACTCCCAGGACAGGTACAGCACGGGGTTAGATACCGAGTAAAGCTCCCTCTACACTGTCCCCATCAAACACTCCCAGGACAGGTACAGCATGGGGTTAGATACAGAGTAAAGCTCCCTCTACATTGTCCCCATCAAACAATCCCAGGAAAGGTACAGCATGGGGTTAAATACAGAGTAAAGATTCCTCTACACTGTCCCCATCAAACACTCCCAGGACAGGAACAGCCCAGGGTTAGATACAGAGTAAAGCTCCCTCTACACTGTCCCCATCAAACACTCCCAGGACAGGTACAGCATGGGGTTAGATACAGAGTAAAGCTCCCTCTAAACCGTCCCCATGCAACACTCCCAGGGCAGGTACAGCACGGGGTTAGATACAGAGTAAAGCTCCCTCTACACTGTCCCCATCAAACACTGACAGGACAGGTACAGCATGGGGTTAGATACAGAGTAAAGCTCCCTCTACACTGTCTCCATCAAACACACCCAGGACAGGTACAGCACGGGGTTAGATACAGAGTAAAGCTCCCTCTACACCGTCCCCATCAAACACTCCCAGGGCAGGTACAGCACGGGGTTAGATACAGAGTAAAGCTCCCTCTACACTGTCCCCATCAAACACTCCCAGGACAGGTACAGCATGGGGTTAGATACAGAGTAAAGCTCCCTCTACACTGTCCCCATCAAACACTCCCAGGACAGGTACAGCCCAGGGTTAGATACAGAGTAAAGCTCCCTCTATACTGTCCCCATCAAACACTCCCAGGACAGGTAAAACATGGGGTTAGATACAGAGTAAAGCTCCCTCTACACCGTACCCATCAAACACTCCCAGGACAGGTACAGCACGGGGTTAGATACAGAGTAAAGCTCCTTCTACACTTTCCCCATCAAACACTCCCAGGACAGGTACAGCATGGGGTTAGATACAGAGTAAAGCTCCCTCTACACTGTCCCCATCAAACACTCCCAGGACAGGTACAGCACGGGGTTAGATACAGAGTAAACCTCCCTCTAAACCGTCCCCATGCAAAACTCCCAGGGCAGGTACAGCACGGGGTTAGATACCGAGTAAAGCTCCCTCTACACCGTACCCATCAAACACTCCCAGGACAGGTACAGCACGGGGTTAGATACAGAGTAAAGCTCCCTCTACACCTTCCCCATTAAACACTCCCAGGACAGGTACAGCACGGGGTTAGATACCGAGTAAAGCTCCCTCTACACTGTCCCCATCAAACACTCCCAGGACAGGTACAGCATGGGGTTAGATACAGAGTAAAGCTCCCTCTACATTGTCCCCATCAAACAATCCCAGGAAAGGTACAGCATGGGGTTAAATACAGAGTAAAGATTCCTCTACACTGTCCCCATCAAACACTCCCAGGACAGGAACAGCCCAGGGTTAGATACAGAGTAAAGCTCCCTCTACACTGTCCCCATCAAACACTCCCAGGACAGGTACAGCATGGGGTTAGATACAGAGTAAAGCTCCCTCTAAACCGTCCCCATGCAACACTCCCAGGGCAGGTACAGCACGGGGTTAGATACAGAGTAAAGCTCCCTCTACACTGTCCCCATCACACACTCCCAGGACAGGTACAGCACGGGGTTAGATACAGAGTAAAGCTCCCTCTACACTGTCCCCATCAAACACTCCCAGGACAGGTACAGTACGGGGTTAAATACAGAGTAAAGCTCCATCTACACTGACCCCATCAGACACTCCCAGGACAGGTACAGCACGGGGTTAGATACAGAGTAAAGCTCCCTCTACACTTTCCCCATCAGACACTCCCAGGAAAGGTACAGCACGGGGTTAGATACAGAGTAAAGCTCCCTCTACACTGTCCCCATCAGACACTCCCAGGACAGGTACAGCACAGGGTTAGATACAGAGTAAAGCTCCCTCTACACTGTCCCCATCAAACACTCCCAGGACAGGTACAGCACGGGGTTAGATACAGAGTAAATCTCCCTCTACACTGTCCCCATCAAACACTCCCAGGACAGGTACAGCACGGGGTTAGATACCAAGTAAAACATCACAATGAAACTTGACACGGAAGAGATTAGGACCAAAGGAATTTGTGTTTTGCAACTTAAATTTTGGAGCGGTCTGAGTGTGGGTCAAATCTTTGTTCCCTCGTCCGTCACCCCGTCGATTGTGGAATTGAGCTGCACTCCAGAGCTTTCAGCACAAACTCCAGGTCAAAACTCTCATTGTCGGTACTGAGGGAGTGCAGCACCGTCAGAGGGTCAGTGTTGAGGGAGTGCAGCACCGTCAGAGGGTCAGTGTTGAGGGAGTGCAGCACCGTCAGAGGGTCAGTGTTGAGGGAGTGCAGCACTGTCAGAGGGCCAGTGTTGAGGGAGTGCAGCACTGTCAGAGAGTCAGTACTGAGGGAGTGCTGCACTGTCAGAGAGTCAGTACTGAGGGAGTGCAGCACTGTCAGAGGGTCTCTACTGAGGGAGTGCTGCACTGTCAGAGGTTCAGTACTGAGGGAGTGCCGCACAGTTGGAGGGTCAGCACTGGAGGATTGCTGCATTGTTGGAGGGTCAGGACTTGGGGAGTGCTGCACTGTTAGAGGTTTAGTACTGGGGTTGTGCCGCACTGTTGGAGGGTCAGTACTGAGGGAGTGCTGCATTGTCAGAGGGTCAGTACTGAGGGAGTGCGGCACTGTTGCAGGGTCAGTACTGAGGGAGTGCCGCACTGTTGGAGGGTCAGTACTGGAGGAGTGCTGCACTGTTGGAGGGTCAGTACTAGGTGAGCGCTGCACTGTCGGAGGATCAGTACTGACCGAGTGCCGCACTGTTGGAGAGTCAATACTCGGTGAGTGCTGCATTGTTGGAGAGTCAGTACTGGGTAAGTGCTGCACTGTTAGAGGGTCAGTACTGAGGGAGTGCCGCACTGTTGCAGGGTCAGTACTGAGGGAGTTCCACACTGTTGGAGGGTCAGTACTGGAGGAGTGCTGCACTGTTGGAGGGTCAGTACTAGGTGAGGGCTGCACTGTCGGGGGGTCAGTACTGAAGGTGTGCCGTACTGTTGAATGGTCAGTACTGGAGGAGTGCTGCAATGTTGGAGGGTCAGTCCTGAGGGAGTGCTGCACTGTCGGAGGGTCAGTACTGGGGGAGTGCTGCACTGTTGGAGAGTCAGTACTGGGGGAGTGCTGCACTGTCGGAGGGTCAGTACTGGGGGACTGCTGCACTGTTGGAGGGTCAGTACTGGGGGACTGCTGCACTGTTGGAGGGTCAGTACTGAGGGAGTGCCGCACTGTCGGAGGGTCAGTACTGGGGGACTGCTGCACTGTCGGAGGGTCAGTACTGGGGGAGTGCTGCAATGTTGGAGGGTCAGTACTGGAGGAGTGCTGCACTGTTGGCGGGTCAGTACTAGGTGAGCGCCGCACTGTCAGGGGTTCAGTACTGGGGGAGTGCTGCATTGTTGGCGGGTCAGTACTAGGTGAGCTCCGCACTGTCAGGGGTTCAGTACTGGGGGAGTGCTGCATTGTTGGAGGGTCAGTACAGAGGGAGTGCTGCAATGTTGGAGGGTCAGTACTGGGGGAGTGCTGCAATGTTGGAGTGTCAGTACTGGGGGAATGCTGCACTGTTGGAGGGTCAGTACTGGGGGAGTGCTGCACTGTTGGAGGGTCAGTACTGGGGGAGTGCTGCACTGTTGGAGGGTCAGTACTAGGTGAGCGCCGCACTGTCAGGGGTTCAGTACTGGGGGAGTGCTGCATTGTTGACTCAGATCATGAAGCTGGAGTGTAAGGATTGACTATATAATCACTACTGGCTGGTATTGGGTGTTCTGCAGCCTGTACTGTCACCAGCTGCGTCACAGGGAAGATCGCTTTCCACCTGGAGTCTGTCATTCACTCTGTCTGTTTCCGCTCCCTCCAGCTCGTTCCGAACTGAGCCTCAGAGAAGGACGCAGGTCCCAGACTTGCTCTGAACCCCATCCTCATTGTCGCTCAGCATTGACCCTTTGTCTCCCGAGGAATTCAGCTCATCGAAGACGCCCGTTTCTATCATCTCCTCTTGCCATGGGATGGGCATTTTGCCAGAGGCGAACTCCTGGTAAAACTGCTGATCGCTATCGGTGAATACGATGCCCTTGATGGTTGAGAAGGCACCCACGTCACCTATGTCCTTGGCATAGACGATGTTCGGATTTGGGACAAACGGTGCGTCCACAAGACCTAGAAAAACAACACTCGGTGTGAGGGGATAGCTCTGATCCGGCGTTAGCCGCAGCGTATAGCACATTCCAGAGCATTCGGTCAATTCCGGACACAGTGGGGCAGGGGGGGGGGTCGGAGTTTCACGGCCCCTTGGGGGTGGGGGCAGGGCCGTATAATCCCTCCGCCCACGCACTTACATCGAGATATCAGCCGAGAAACAGGCCATTCGGCCCATCTGCTCCATCTGCAACACACCAGCCCCCTCCCCACCCCCCTCTCTCCATCTCCCCCCATCCCCATATCCTTCTATTCCTTTGTCCCTCACGTGTTTATCCAGCTTCCCGTTAAATGTCTCTGCACCATTCAGCTCTCCCTGGGGGAGCGAGTTCCACACTCTCCCCACTCTCTGGGTGAAAGACTATCCCCAGGATTCCCCCTTGGATTTTTAGTACCTTGCATTGATAGCCCCTTATTCTGGTCTCCCACACAAGTCCAACCATCTTTCCTACGTCTGCCTTATCGAAGAAACCCTTCATAATTTTGAAGATCTCCATCAGGTCACCCATCATCCTTCCCTTTTCTAGAAAAATAACTGCCTAGGTTTTGCTTGATGGTTATAAACTCTGGGCTCTGGGAGCATATTGTTAATCTGTGTCACAAAATCTGAAGGATAACAAGGTTTGATTTTCGGAGCCAAAACTGCGGACGCTGGAAATCTGAAACAGAAACAGAAACCGCTGGAAATTGTCAACAGGTCAGACGGCGTTTGTGGAGAGAGAAACAAGAGTTAATGTTACAGCTCAGAACGTTCATGAGAATTGGAAAGAAGGGGGTCCTGCATTTCTGTCGCAACTTTCACCCCTTCAATACTGACCCTGTGACAGTGCTGCACTCCCTCAGTACTGACCCTCCGACATGCAGCACTCCCTCAGTACTGACCCTCTGACAGTGCAGCACTCCCTCAGTACTGGCCCTCTGACAGTGCGGCACTCCCTCAGTACTGACCCTCCGACAGTGCAGCGTTCTCTCAGTGCTGACCCTCCGATGGTGCAGCACTCCCTCAGTACTGAGCCTCCAACAGTGCTGCACTCCCTCAGTACTGACCCTCTGATAGTGCAACACTCCCTCAGTATTGACACTCCAATAGTGCAACACTACTTCAGTACTGACCTTCCGACAGTGCAGCATTCCTGCAGTACTGACGATCTGACAGTGCAGCACTCCCTCACTACTGACCCTCCAACGTGCAGCCCTCGGTCAGTATTGACCCTCCAACAGTGCATCACTCCCTCAGCACTGACCCTCCGACAGTGCAGCACTCCCTCAGCACTGAACCTCCAACAGTGCAGCACTCCCTCAGCACTGACCCTCTGACAGTGCGGCGCTCCTTCAGTACTGACCCTCCGATAGTGCAGCACTCCCTCAGCACTGACCCTCTGACAGTGTGGCGCTCCCTCAGTACTGACCCTCTGACAGTGCAGCACTCCCTCAGTACTGACCCTCCGACAGTGCAGCACGCCCTCAGTACTGACCCTCCAACAGTGCAGCATTCCCGCAGTTCTGACCCCCCGACAGTGCGGCACTCCCTCAGTACTGACCCTCTGACAGTGCGGCACTCCCTCAGTACTGACCCTCTGACAGTGCGGCACTCCCTCAATACTGACCCTCTGACAGTGCGCCGCTCCCTCAGTACTGACCCTCCGACAGTGCAGCACTCCCTCAATACTGACCCTCCGACAGTGCAGCACTCCCTCAGTACTGACCCTCCGACAGTGCAGCACTCCCTCAGTACTGACCCTACGAAAGTGCGGCACTCCCTCAGTATTGACCCTCCGACAGTGCGGCGCTCCTTCAGTACTGACCCTCCGACAGTACAGGACTCCCTCAGTACTGCCCATGGAGATTATGTGCCCCTGTCTCTTGAGCGGACATCAAAGCCACGACCTTCTGACAGAGAGTTACCCACTGCCGACACACAGAAATACAACTCTGCCTTTCTCTGCTCCTCATTCGGTTTTAGCTGTGTCAACATCACAGACTAATACCCATATCCCACCGACATCACAGACTAATACCCGTATCCCACCAACATCACAGACTAATACCCGTATCCCACCAACATCACAGACTAATACCCGTATCCCACCAACATCACAGACTAATACCCATATCCCACCAACATCACAGACTAATACCCATATCCCACCAACATCACAGACTAATACCCATATCCCACCAACATCACAGACTAATACCCATATCCCACCAACATCACAGACTAATACCCGTATCCCACCAACATCACAGACTAATACCTGTATCCCACCGACATCACAGACTAATACCCATATCCCACCAACATCACAGACTAATACCCATATCCCACCATCACAGACTAATACCTGCATCCCACCAACATCACAGACTAATACCCATATCCCACCAACATCACAGACTAATACCCATATCCCACCAACATCACAGACTAATACCTGTATCCCACCAACATCACAGACTAATACCCATATCCCACCGACATCACAGACTAATACTCATATCCCACCGACATCACAGACTAATACCCGTATCCCACCAACATCACATACTAATACCCATATCCCACCGACATCACAGACTAATACCCATATCCCGCCAACATCACATACTAATACCCATATCCCACCAACATCACAGACTAATACCCATATCCCACCAACATCACAGACTAATACCCATATCCCACCAACATCACAGACTAATACCCATATCCCACCATCACAGACTAATACCTGCATCCCACCAACATCACAGACTAATACCCATATCCCACCAACATCACAGACTAATACCTGTATCCCACCAACATCACAGACTAATACCCATATCCCACCGACATCACAGACTAATACCCATATCCCACCGACATCACAGACTAATACCCGTATCCCACCAACATCACATACTAATACACATATCCCACCGACATCACAGACTAATACCCATATCCCACCAACATCACATACTAATACCCATATCCCACCAACATCACAGACTAATACCCATATCCCACCAACATCACAGACTAATACCCATATCCCACCAACATCACAGACTAATACCCATATCCCACCAACATCACAGACTAATACCCATATCCCACTGACATCACAGACTAATACCTGTATCCCACCAACATCACAGACTAATACCCGTATCCCACCAACATCACAGACTAATACCCATATCCCACCAACATCACAGACTAATACCCGTATCCCACCAACATCACAGACTAATACCCGTATCCCACCAACATCACAGACTAATACCCGTATCCCACCAACATCACAGACTAATACCCATATCCCACCATCACAGACTAATACCTGTATCCCACCAACATCACAGATTAATACCTGTATCCCACCAACATCACAGACTAATACCCGTATCCCACCAACATCACAGACTAATACCCATATCCCACCATCACAGATTAATACCTGTATCCCACCAACATCACAGACTAATACCCATATCCCACCAACATCACAGACTAATACCCATATCCCACCAACATCACAGACTAATACCCGTATCCCACCGACATCACAGACTAATACCCATATCCCACCAACATCACAGACTAATACCCGTATCCCATCAACATCACAGACTGATACCCATATCCCACCAACATCACAGACTAATACCCGTATCTCACCGACATCACAGACTAATACCCATATCCCACCAACATCACAGACTAATACCCGTATCCCACCGATATCGCAGACTAATACCCGTATCCCACCGATATCGCAGACTAATACCCATATCCCACCAACATCACAGACTAATACCCATATCCCACCAACTTCACAGACTAATACCCATATCCCACCAACATCACAGACTAATACCCATATCCCACCAACTTCACAGACTAATACCCATATCCCACCAACATCACAGACTAATACCCGTATCTCACCGACATCACAGACTAATACCCATATCCCACCAGCATCACAGACTAATACCCGTATCCCACCATCACAGACTAATACCCATATCTCACCAACTTCACAGCCAAATACCCGTATCTCACCGACATCACAGACTAATACCCATATCCCACCAACATCACAGACTAATACCCGTATCTCACCGACATCACAGACTAATACCCGTATCTCACCGACATCACAGACTAATACCCATATCCCACCAACATCACAGAGTAATACCCATATCCCACCATCACAGACTAATACCCATATCCCACCGACATCACAGACTAATACCTGTATCCCACCGAAATCACAGACTAATACCTGTATCCCACCGACATCACAGACTAATACCTGCATCCCACCAACATCACAGACTAATACCCGTATTCCATCGACATCACAGACTGATACCCATATCCCACCAACATCACAGACTAATACCCGTATCCCATCGACATCACAGACTAATACCCATATCCCACCAACATCACAGACCAATACCCATATCCCACCAACATCACAGACTAATACCCGTATCCCACCAACATCACAGACTAATACCCATATCCCACCATCACAGACTAATACCCATATCTCACCAACATCACAGACTAATACCCGTATCCCACCATCACAGACTAATACCCATATCTCACCAACATCACAGACTAATACCCATATCCCACCAACATCACAGACTAATGCCCATATCCCACCAACATCACAGACTAATACCCATATCCCACCAACATCACAGACTAATACCCATATCCCACCGACATCACAGACTAATACCTGTATCCCACCAACATCACAGACTAATACCCATATCCCACCAACATCACAGACTAATACCCGTATCCCACCAAC
Source organism: Isurus oxyrinchus (assembly GCA_026770705.1). Classification (NCBI taxonomy): domain Eukaryota; kingdom Metazoa; phylum Chordata; class Chondrichthyes; order Lamniformes; family Lamnidae; genus Isurus; species Isurus oxyrinchus. The sequence continues at coordinate 2,229,024 of JANJGN010000033.1, forward strand.
ATCACAGACTAATACCCATATCCCACCATCACAGACTAATACCCGTATCCCACCGACATCAGACTAATACCCGTATCCCACCAACATCACAGACTAATACCCGTATCCCACCGACATCACAGACTAATACCCATATCCCACCAACATCACAGACTAATACCCATATCCCACCAACATCACAGACTAATACCCATATCCCATCGACATCACAGACTAATACCCATATCCCACCGACATCACAGACTAATACCTGTATCCCACCATCACAGACTAATACCCATATCCCATCGACATCACAGACTAATACCCATATCCCACCGACATCACAGACTAATACCTGTATCCCACCAACATCACAGACTAATACCTGTATCCCATCGACATCACAGACTAATACCTGTATCCCACCGACATCACAGACTAATACCCATATCCCACCAACATCACAGACTAATACCCATATCCCATCGACATCACAGACTAATGCCCATATCCCACCGACATCACAGACTAATACCCGTATCCCAGCAACATTACAGACTAATACCCGTTTCCCACCAACATCACAGACTAATACCCATATCCCACCGACATCACAGACTAATATCCGTATCCCACCGAAATCACAGACTAATACCCGTATCTCACCGACATCACAGACTAATACCCATATCCCACCGACATCACAGACTAATACCTGTATCCCACCAACATCACAGACTAATACCCATATCCCACCAACATCACAGACTAATACCCATATCCCACCAACATCACAGACTAATACCTGTATCCCACCAACATCACAGACTAATACCCATATCCCACCGACATCACAGACTAATACCTGTATCCCACCAACATCACAGACTAATACCCATATCCCACCAACATCACAGACTAATACCTGTATCCCACCAACATCACAGACTAATACCCATATCCCACCGACATCGCAGACTAATACCCATATCCCACCGACATCACAGACTAATACCTGTATCCCACCAACATCACAGACTAATACCCATATCCCACCGACATCACAGACTAATACCCATATCCCACCAACATCACAGACTAATACCCGTATCCCACCGACATCACAGACTAATACACTGACATATAGCTGGGCAGTGCTTCTGAAAGCAGATACGAACCGCTGAGAGGTTCGGTCTGGGGATGAAATCTTTTCAATGGAAATAATCTAAAGCTGGGATTTGAGGATTCCTGGTGATGGGTCTGTGACTTTTCCCCTTTGCAGCTGGTTCCAAGGTGGGATTGCCCTTGGGAAGGAAGGATTGTTCAGACACCGTCTTGGAAACAAATGGTCTTTGTACTTTGTGTGGGTCAATACCTCGTCTTTGACAAGGTGTTTACTAAAACCCCATTTCCCTCCTAGTGTTTGACAAGGTGTTTACTAAAACCCCACTGCTCTTCAAGAAATGCCTACCTCCTTGAAGAAGTTCTGTTCCTCTCTGCGACAAGATTTCCGTATCTCTCTGTTGCCTTGTTCACCTTCTTTGCTTTCCATTTCCCTCCTGGTGTTTGACAAGGTGTTTACTAAAACCGCTTTCACAGCCATATCTCCTTTCTCAGTGACTGCCTCCGTCTCCGACTTACCCCACGTGGATTTCAACTGAAATTCCACCCCTCATCTTTCGAACCCACCCAGGATTACCGGTATCTCCGGGACATAAAACGTTTCTCAGACTGCTGTTCCCGTCACATTCTGAAATCCACACTCAGTGCCATGCGCCGCCATATGAACACACTCGACCTCTCCCTCCAGCAGCACCGCCGTACCCTTTTTCAAAGCTGCGCGTGCCCCCAGTTTCATTTTATCCTTCGGCTCATCCGACGCCTCAACAAGAAACTTTTTCTCTTTCTCTCAACTGCTAAGGAACGCAAGCTCCAACAACTCATCAACACCAACACCCATCTAGGACCCTCCACCCCTGCCTGTCCCTCCGTCCCCACCCCATCTTCCAATCCCAGCCCCAGCCGTGTATCCACTATACCCCCTGACCTTCCCCTCTCCGATGCTGAACGTTCAGTGCTCAGCAAAGGACTTAGTTTCATACCCTTACGCCCTCACCTCAATGAATTTCGGGCTCGGCATGATACTGAACTCTTCTTCCGCCGTCTTCGTCTCCGGGCTCACTTCTTTGGGCAGGAGTCCTCTCCCAGTTCAACGGATCCTTTTACCCATCTCCAATATTCTCCCTC
>JANJGN010000033.1:2236252-2568121 GCA_026770705.1 Isurus oxyrinchus
GATAGGGAGGGTTGTAGGGGCTGGAGGAGGTTACAGAGATAGGGAGGGTTGTAGGGGCTGGAGGAGGTTACAGAGATAGGGAGGGGTGTAGGGGTTGGAGGAGGTTACAGAGATAGGGAGGGTTGTAGGGGTTGGAGGAGGTTACAGAGATAGGGAGGGTTGTAGTGGCTGGAGGAGGTTACAGAGATAGGGAGGGGTGTAGGGGCTGGAGGAGGTTACAGAGATAGGGAGGGGTGTAGGGACTGGAGGAGGTTACAGAGATAGGGAGGAATATTTGGGCTGGAGGAGGTTACAGAGATAGGGAGGGGTGTAGGGGCTGGAGGAGGTTACAGAGATAGGGAGGGTTGTAGGCGTTGGAGGAGGTTACAGAGATAGGGAGGGTTGTAGGGGCTGGAGGAGGTTACAGAGATAGGGAGGGATATTTGGGCTGGAGGAGGTTACAGAGATAGGGAGGGGTGTAGAGGCTGGAGGAGGTTACAGAGATAGGGAGGGGTGTAGGGGCTGGAGGAGGTTACAGAGATAGAGAGGGTTGTAGGGGTTGGAGGAGGTTTCAGAGATAGGGAGGGTTGTTGGGGCTGGAGGAGGTTACAAACATAGGGAGAGGTGTAGGGGCTGGAGGAGGTTACAGAGATAGGGAGGGTTGTAGGGGCTGGAGGAGGTTACAGAGACAGGGAGGGTGGTAGGGGCTGGAGGAGGTTACAGAGATAGGGATGGGTGTAGGGGCTGGAGGAGGTTACAGAGATAGGGAGGGGTGTAGGGGCTGGAGGAGGTTACAGAGTTAGGGAGGGTTGTAGAGGCTGGAGGAGGTTACAGAGATAGGGAGGGGTGTAGGGGCTGGAGGAGGTTACAGAGATAGAGAGGGTTGTAGGGGTTGGAGGAGGTTTCAGAGATAGGGAGGGTTGTTGGGGCTGGAGGAGGTTACAAACATAGGGAGAGGTGTAGGGGCTGGAGGAGGTTACAGAGATAGGGAGGGTTGTAGGGGCTGGAGGAGGTTACAGAGACAGGGAGGGTGGTAGGGGCTGGAGGAGGTTACAGAGATAGGGATGGGTGTAGGGGCTGGAGGAGGTTACAGAGATAGGGAGGGGTGTAGGGGCTGGAGGAGGTTACAGAGTTAGGGAGGGTTGTAGAGGCTGGAGGAGGTTACAGAGATAGGGAGGGTTGTAGGAGCTGGAGGAGGTTACAGAGATAGGGAGGGTTGTAGGGGCTTGAGGAGGTTACAGAGATAGGGAGGGGTGTAGGGGCTGGAGGAGGTTACAGAGATAGGGAGGGGTGTAGGGGCTGGAGGAGGTTACAGAGATAGGGAGGATTGTAGGGGCTGGAGGAGGTTACAGAGATAGGGAGGGGTGTAGGGGTTGGAGGAGGTTACAGAGATAGGGAGTGTTGGAGGGATTATTGCATTCCTGTTTGTGGAGCGGATTGGCTGTTTTTCACACATCACGGAAAAGTGACAATGCGTAAAGAAAATTTATTTGTCTGTTAAGCACTGTAGGACATCCTGAGATCCTACAAGGTGCTATAGAAATGCAAGGCTTCCCTCTTATTTTTGCATATAAACCACCCCGAACCCCTCGATCAGATTCCAGTCTGTAACTCACTCCCGGGTATCTGTTATTCTATATATAAACCTCCCCGAACCCCTCGATTAGATTCCAGTCTGTAACTCACTCCCGGGTATCTCTTATTCTATATATAAACCAACCCGAACCCCTCGATTAGATTCCAGTCTGCAACTCACTCCCGGGTATCTGTTATTCTATATATAAACCACCCCGAACCCCTCGATTAGATTCCAGTCTGTAACTCACTCCCGGGTATCTGTTATTCTATATATAAACCACCCCGAACCCCTCGATTAGATTCCAGTCTGCAACTCACTCCCGGGTATCTGTTATTCTATATATAAACCACCCCGAACCCCTCGATTAGATTCCAGTCTGCAACTCACTCCCGGGTATCTGTTATTCTATATATAAACCACCCCGAACCTCTTGATTAGATTCCAGTCTGTAACTCACTCCCGGGTATCTGTTATTCTATATATAAACCACCCCGAACCTCTTGATTAGATTCCAGTCTGCAACTCACTCCCGGGTATCTGTTATTCTATATATAAACCACCCCGAACCTCTCGATTAGATTCCAGTCTGTAACACTTTCCCGGGGATCTCTCCCTTGACTCCGGCCTGTCAGTGTCCCCGCTGCTGGGTTCAGACTGGGTTTGGCCTGTGTTCGGTCTGGGTTTATTTGTACCTTCTCTCCACGCATTCTGAAAGCCCCCTTGGCCGCGATCATCTCGTACAGAGTAACGCCCAGTGTGAAGTAATCCACGGAGAAGTCATATGATTCACCTTTAAGCATTTCGGGTGCCATGAATCCTAAATGAAAGATAAGGACAGTCAGCTCTCTGCAATCCCAGGTCCAATTCTGGGAAAACTCTAGCAGGTCCGGCAGCATCTGGGAGAAACAGAATCAACCTTTTAGGTCGACGGGCTTTTTTTTCGGGAATTCCGGGATTTAACAGCTTGTAAGCGAATGCTGGGACGGGTATATCCCGAACCTCGGAAGCGGTTACAATTTGGAAAGGAATGGATTGTGCGAGATTAAACATCGACGGAAATGGGACGAGGGCCGGTGACAGTGTAAAAGGTTCAACAAAATTTTACACCTCAACCAACATCACCAGATAAAGTAGATTACCCGGATATTATGTCGCTTTTTTGCAGGATCTTCAATGCTTCCTACGTTACAAAAGTGACTACGTTTCAAATAAAATATATCTTTGGCTCTTTGACTGTGGGGCATCCTGAGCTAGTGAAAAGGGTGCATGAATGCAAATTATTTTTCTCGTTTACAGACCCACGTCCCGTGTGGGGGAATCACAGACACAGACCCACGTCCCGTCACCGTGTGGGGGAATCACAGACCCACGTCCCGTCACCGTGTGGGGGAATCACAGACACAGACCCGTCACCGTGTGGGGGAATCACAGACACAGACCCGCGTCCCGTCACCGTGTGGGGGAATCACAGACACAGACCCGCGTCCCGTCACCGTGTGGGGGAATCACAGACACAGACCCGCGTCCCGTCACCATGTGGGGGATTCACAGACACAGACCCATGTCCCGTCACCATGTGGGGGAATCACAGACCCGCGTCCTGTCACCGTGTGGGGGAATCACAGACACAGACCCGCGTCCCGTCACCGTATGGGGGAGTCACAGACACAGACCGGCGTCCCGTCACCGTGTGGGGGAATCACAGACACAGACCCGCGTCCCGTCACTGTGTGGGGGAATCACAGACACAGACACGTGTCCCGTCGCCGTGTGGGGGAATCACAGACACAGACCCGTCACCGTGTGGGGGAATCACAGACACAGACCAGTCACCATGTGGGGGAATCACAGACACAGACCCACGTCCCGTCACCGTGTGGGGGAATCACAGACACAGACCAGTCACCGTGTGGGGGAATCACAGACACAGACCCGCGTCCCGTCACCGTGTGGGGGAATCACAGACACAGACCCGCGTCCCGTCACCGTGTGGGGGAATCACAGACACAGACCAGTCACCGTGTGGGGGAATCACAGACACAGACCCGTGTCCCGTCACCGTGTGGGGGAATCACAGACACAGACCCGCGTCCCGTCACCGTGTGGGGGAATCACAGACACAGACCCGTCACCGTGTGGGGGAATCACAGACACAGACCCGCGTCCCGTCACCGTGTGGGGGAATCACAGACACTGACCAGTCACCGTGTGGGGGAATCACAGACACTGACCCGCGTCCCGTCACCATGTGGGGGAATCACAGACACAGACCCGCGTCCCGTCACCGTGTGGGGGAATCACAGACACAGACCCGCGTCCCGTCACCGTGTGGGGGAATCACAGACACAGACCCGCGTCCCGTCACCATGTGGGGGAATCACAGACACAGACCCGCGTCCGGTCACCGTGTGGGGGAATCACAGACACAGACCAGTCACCGTGTGGGGGAATCACAGACACAGACCCACGTCCCGTCACCGTGTGGGGGAATCACAGACACAGACCAGTCACCGTGTGGGGGAATCACAGACACAGACCCGCGTCCCGTCACCGTGTGGGGGAATCACAGACACAGACCCGCGTCCCGTCACCGTGTGGGGGAATCACAGACACAGACCAGTCACCGTGTGGGGCAATCACAGACACAGACCCGTGTCCCGTCACCGTGTGGGGGAATCACAGACACAGACCCGCGTCCCGTCACCGTGTGGGGGAATCACAGACACAGACCCGTCACCGTGTGGGGGAATCACAGACACAGACCCGCGTCCTGTCACCGTGTGGGGGAATCACAGACCCGCGTCCCGTCACCGTGTGGGGGAATCACAGACACTGACCAGTCACCGTGTGGGGGAATCACAGACACAGACCCACGTCCCGTCACCGTGTGGGGGAATCACAGACACTGACCAGTCACCGTGTGGGGGAATCACAGACACTGACCCGCGTCCTGTCACCGTGTGGGGCAATCACAGACACAGACCTGCGTCCCGTCACCGTGTGGGGGAATCACAGACACAGACCCGCGTCCCATCACTGTGTGGGGCAATCACAGACACAGACCCGCGTCCTGTCACCGTGTGGGGGAATCACAGACACAGACCCGCGTCCCGTCACCGTGTGTGGGAATCACAGACACAGACCCGTCACCGTGTGGGGGAATCACAGACACAGACCCGCGTCCTGTCACCCTGTGGGGGAATCACAGACCCGCGTCCCGTCACCGTGTGGGGGAATCACAGACACTGACCAGTCACCGTGGGGGGGAATCACAGACACTGACCCGCGTCCCGTCACCGTGTGGGGGAATTACAGACACAGACCCGCATCCCGTCACTGTGTGGGGGAATCACAGACACAGAACAGTCACCGTGTGGGGGAATCACAGACACAGACCCGTCACCGTGTGGGGGAATCACAGACACAGACCCGCATCCCGTCACTGTGTGGGGGAATCACAGACACAGACCCGCGTCCGGTCACCGTGTGGGGGAATCACAGACCCGCGTCCTGTCACCGTGTGGGGGAATCACAGACACAGACCCGCGTCCCGTCACTGTGTGGGGGAATCACAGACACAGAGCCGCGTCCGGTCACCGTGTGGGGGAATCACAGACACAGACCCGCGTCCCGTCACCGTGTGGGGGAATCACAGACACAGACCTGCGTCCCATCACCGTGTGGGGGAATCACAGACACAGACCCACGTCTTCTCACACTCAGGGTGGTGCAGAGTCAGGGAGCTTTATAAAGATTCTGTGTCCGGGGACTGAATTTCACTGCCAAACCCTCTGCTGCTTCATTTGATTTTGCCTCATGGGGACCAAGCCAGTGTGGAGTGTATTCAGTACTTACCTGGTGTACCTGCATAACCCTTGGTCTGACTGCAGCCTTCCTTCAGCACAGTTGCCAGTCCCAGATCAGAGATTCTCACGTGACCTAGACAGAGAACGACATACAGTGAAAAGACTAATTAAAACACAGAGGGGAGAGAGAGAATGGGAGAGACTGAGAAAGGCAAATCAGAGAGAGAGAGAGACAGGGTGAGGTAGAGGCCAACAGAGAGAGAGAGAGAGAGGGAGAGAGAGAGTGACAGATGGAGAGGGCTCTGCTGTCTCTGATGAGGAGTTTGTTGTTAAAGGACCATTGCAGACGGCAACGTATTCCAGAAAGTTAGCACAAACCCACCACTTAGTGTGACTAAAATGTTTTACACGTACTCACTCTTTGTTCCATTTCCCGTTACCCGCTTGAGTTCCCCGCACTATGGCTACCAGAATGTCCTCAGTCTAACAACAAGGGTTCTGCCACAGTGATATATAGAGGCCCCAGAGAGAAAGCAGATGGGAGAAACATGGCTGATGTTATATTCCTGAGAGGCAGCTGGTGAAGGATGGAACTGGAGCCAATCTTTTGACATTTCTATATCTGTTCACAGTTGAAGGTCTTGTGGTGCGGTAGACTGCAAACCTGCTTTTGAGTCAGGAACTTCGGGTACAAGACACACTCCAGGAGCTGATGGCTGTGGAAGGTGCATTCATAACACAGCCAAACGGGTTGGCCATCCACCATATTTATTTACAGGGTTACACATTACAAGCATGCACCTCCTAACCCAGCTGTAAGATTGTCTTGCTGCCTCAACATGTAGGAGAAAAGATGAATTCCCAGTTCATGTCAACAACCTGCATACAATTAAAAACTGATTCTCGGAGTAAAATGGGAAAACTGGGAGATTGACATCCAAATTCTTATGGCAGAGCTCCCTCCACACTGTCCCCATCAAACATTCCCAGGACAGGTAGAGCACGGGGTTAGATACAGAGTAAAGCTCCCTCTACACCGTCCCCATCAAACACTCCCAGGACAGGTAGAGCACGGGGTTAGATACAGAGTAAAGCTCCCTCTACACTGTCCCCATTAAACGCTCCCAGGACAGGTACAGCACGGGGTTCGATACAGAGTAAAGCTCCCTCTACACTGTCCCCATCAAACACTCCCAGGACAGGTACAGCACGGGGTTAGATACAGAGTAAAGCTCCTTCTACACTGTCCCCATCAAACACTCCCAGGACAGGTACAGCACGGGGTTAGATACAGAGTAAAGCTCCCTCTACACCGTCCCCATCAAACACTCCCAGGACAGGTACAGCACGGGGTTAGATACAGAGTAAAGCTCTCTCTGCACTGTCCCCATCAAACACTCCCAGGACAGGTACAGCACGGGGTTAGATACAGAGTAAAGCTCACTCTACACTGTCCCCATCAAACACTCCCAGGACAGGTACAGCACGGGGTTAGATACAGAGTAAAACTCCATCTACACTGTCCCCATCAAACACTCCCAGGACAGGTACAGCACGGGGTTAGATACAGAGTAAAGCTCCCTCTACACTGTCCCCATCAAACACTCCCAGGACAGGTACAGCACGGGGTTAGATACAGAGTAAAGCTCCCTCTACACCGTCCCCATCAAACACTCCCAGGACAGGTACAGCACGGGGTTAGATACAGAGTAAAGCTCCCTCTACACAGTCCCCGTCAAACACACAGGAATGCAGGGCAGAGTGGGCTGCCTCGGTGCTGTATGAATCGACCCCAGCCGGGTCCGGGTGCCTATGGCTTTACCATCATCGTCCAGCAGAACATTTTCTGGCTTGAGGTCGCGGTAGATGATCCGATTCTGGTGCAGGTGTTCCAGGCCACAGATGATTTGTGCTGAGTAGAAACAAGCTCGAAATTCGTCGAACCCGGGATTCTTCTCGTTGACGTTGTAGATGTGATACCTGCGGGTGAGAAACCGGGCCGGACTGAATCAGTGGGAAATGGTGCGGCAACGCCCAGGGACAACTGTCAATCAGATAAATGCCAAACAAATAAACCCCCCACACCTGTCCTGCCCCATTTACTATTGCTTCTCCCAAACCAATGCTAACTACACCTTCAAGGGGTCGGCACTGAGGGAGTGCTGCACTGTCGGAGGGTCAGTACTGAGGGAGTGCTGCACTGTCAGAGGGTCAGTACTGAGGGAGTGCCGCACTGTCAGAGGGTCAGTACTGAGGGAGTGCCGCACTGTCGGAGGGTCAGTACTGAGGGAGTGCTGCACTGTCAGAGGGTCAGTACTGAGGGAGTGCCGCACTGTCGGAGGGTCAGTACTGAGGGAGTGCTGCACTGTCGGAGGGTCAGTACTGAGGGAGTGCTGCACTGTCAGAGGGTCAGTACTGAAGGAGTGCTGCACTGTCGGAGGGTCAGTACTGAGGCAGTGCTGCACTGTCGGAGGGTCAGTACTGAGGGAGTGCTGCACTGTCGGAGGGTCAGTACTGAGGTTGTGCCGCACTGTCGGAGGGTCAGTACTGAGGGAGTGCTGCACTGTCGGAGGGTCAGTACTGAGGTTGTGCCGCACTGTCGGAGGGTCAGTACTGAGGGAGTGCTGCACTGTCGGAGGGTCAGTACTGAGGGAGTGCTGCACTGTCGGAGGGTCAGTACTGAGGGAGTGCCGCACTGTCGGAGGGTCAGTACTGAGGGAGTGCTGCACTGTCGGAGGGTCAGTACTGAGGGAGTGCCGCACTGTCGGAGGGTCAGTACTGAGGGAGTGCCGCACTGTCGGAGGGTCAGTACTGAGGGAGTGCTGCACTGTCGGAGGGTCAGTACTGAGGGAGTGCTGCACTGTCGGAGGGTCAGTACTGAGGGAGTGCTGCACTGTCAGAGGGTCAGTAATGAGGGAGTGCTGCACTGTCAGAGGGTCAGTACTGAGGGAGTGCTGCACTGTCAGAGGGTCAGTACTGAGGGAGTGCTGCACTGTCAGAGGGTCAGTACTGAGGGAGTGCTGCACTGTCGGAGGGTCAGTACTGAGGGAGTGCCGCACTGTCGGAGGGTCAGTACTGAGGGAGTGCTGCACTGTCGGAGGGTCAGTACTGAGGGAGTGCTGCACTGTCGGAGGGTCAGTACTGAGGGAGTGCTGCACTGTCGGAGGGTCAGTACTGAGGCAGTGCTGCATTGTCCGAGGGTCAGTACTGAGGGAGTGCTGCACTGTCGGAGGGTCAGTACTGAGGGAGTGCCGCACTGTCGGAGGGTCAGTACTGAGGGAGTGCTGCACTGTCGGAGGGTCAGTACTGAGGTTGTGCCGCACTGTCGGAGGGTCAGTACTGAGGGAGTGCTGCACTGTCGGAGGGTCAGTACTGAGGGAGTGCTGCACTGTCGGAGGGTCAGTACTGAGGGAGTGCCGCACTGTCGGAGGGTCAGTACTGAGGGAGTGCTGCACTGTCGGAGGGTCAGTACTGAGGGAGTGCCGCACTGTCGGAGGGTCAGTACTGAGGGAGTGCTGCACTGTCGGAGGGTCAGTACTGAGGGAGTGCTGCACTGTCGGAGGGTCAGTACTGAGGGAGTGCTGCACTGTCGGAGGGTCAGTACTGAGGGAGTGCTGCACTGTCAGAGGGTCAGTAATGAGGGAGTGCTGCACTGTCAGAGGGTCAGTACTGAGGGAGTGCTGCACTGTCAGAGGGTCAGTACTGAGGGAGTGCCACACTGTCAGAGGGTCAGTACTGAGGGAGTGCCGCACTGTCAGAGGGTCAGTACTGAGGGAATGCCGCACTGTCAGAGGGTCGGCACTGAGGGAGTGCTGCACTGTCGGAGGGTCAGTACTGAGGGAGTGCCGCACTGTCAGAGGGTCAGTACTGAGGGAGTGCCGCACTGTCGGAGGGTCAGTACTGAGGGAGTGCCGCACTGTCGGAGGGTCAGTACTGAGGGAGTGCCGCACTGTCAGAGGGTCAGTACTGAGGGAGTGCCGCACTGTCGGAGGGTCAGTACTGAGGGAGTGCCGCACTGTCAGAGGGTCAGTACTGAGGGAGTGCTGCACTGTCAGAGGGTCAGTACTGAGGGAGTGCTGCACTGTCGGAGGGTCAGTACTGAGGGAGTGCTGCACTGTCGGAGGGTCAGTACTGAGGGAGTGCCGCACTGTCGGAGGGTCAGTACTGAGGGAGTGCTGCACTGTCGGAGGGTCAGTACTGAGGGAGTGCTGCACTGTCGGAGGGTCAGTACTGAGGGAGTGCTGCACTGTCGGAGGGTCAGTACTGAGGCAGTGCTGCATTGTCCGAGGGTCAGTACTGAGGGAGTGCTGCACTGTCGGAGGGTCAGTACTGAGGGAGTGCCGCACTGTCGGAGGGTCAGTACTGAGGGAGTGCTGCACTGTCGGAGGGTCAGTACTGAGGTTGTGCCGCACTGTCGGAGGGTCAGTACTGAGGGAGTGCTGCACTGTCGGAGGGTCAGTACTGAGGGAGTGCTGCACTGTCGGAGGGTCAGTACTGAGGGAGTGCCGCACTGTCGGAGGGTCAGTACTGAGGGAGTGCTGCACTGTCGGAGGGTCAGTACTGAGGGAGTGCTGCACTGTCGGAGGGTCAGTACTGAGGGAGTGCTGCACTGTCGGAGGGTCAGTACTGAGGGAGTGCTGCACTGTCGGAGGGTCAGTAATGAGGGAGTGCTGCACTGTCAGAGGGTCAGTACTGAGGGAGTGCTGCACTGTCAGAGGGTCAGTACTGAGGGAGTGCTGCACTGTCAGAGGGTCAGTACTGAGGGAGTGCCACACTGTCAGAGGGTCAGTACTGAGGGAGTGCCGCACTGTCAGAGGGTCAGTACTGAGGGAATGCCGCACTGTCGGAGGGTCAGTACTGAGGGAGTGCTGCAGTGTTGGAGGATCAGTACTGAGGGAGTGCTGCACTGTCAGAGGGTCAGTAATGAGGGAGTGCTGCACTGTCAGAGGGTCAGTACTGAGGGAGTGCTGCACTGTCAGATGGTCAGTACTGAGGGAGTGCTGCACTGTCAGAGGGTCAGTAATGAGGGAGTGCTGCACTGTCAGAGGGTCAGTACTGAGGGAGTGCTGCACTGTCAGAGGGTCAGTACTGAGGGAGTGCCGCACTGTCAGAGGGTCAGTAATGAGGGAGTGCTGCACTGTCAGAGGGTCAGTAATGAGGGAGTGCTGCACTGTCAGAGGGTCAGTACTGAGGGAGTGCTGCACTGTCAGAGGGTCAGTACTGAGGGAGTGCTGCACTGTCAGAGGGTCAGTAATGAGGGAGTGCTGCACTGTCAGAGGGTAAGTACTGAGGGAGTGCCACACTGTTGGATCGTCAGTACAGAGGGAGTGCCACACTGTCGGAGGGTCAGCACTGTGGGAATACCGCACTGTCGGAGGGTAAGTACTGAGGGAGTGCCGCACTGTCGGAGGGTCAGTACTGAGGGAGTGCTGCACTGTCAGAGGGTCAGTACTGAGGGAGCGCCGCACTGTTGGAGGGTCAGTACTGAGGCAGTGCTGCACTGTCAGAGGGTCAGTTCTGAGGGAGTGCCGCACTGTTGGAGGGTCAGTACTGAGGGAGTGCTGCACTGTTGGAGGGTCAGTACTGAGGGAGCGCCGCACTGTCGGAGGGTCAGTACTGAGGGAGTGCCGCACTGTCAGAGGGTCAGTACTGAGGGAGTGCTGCACTGTCGGAGGGTCAGTACTGAGGGACCGCTGCATTGATGGAGGAGCCAGGTTTCAAATGAAACACTAAACTGAGGCCCCTCTCACCAGAAAAAAGCAGGTTATCAGGGTCGTTATCAGAATTGTGGGATCTTGCTGTGCACTTCTTGGCTGCTACGATTGCTACATTGTCTGCACTTCCAAAAGGACATCACTGGCTCTCAACGGTGTGGGGACATCCAGGTGAAGTGACAGCTGCTCTTCAGAAGCAAGATCTCTCTTCCTTCCGAATTTTCCATTCTCACCTTCAAACCCCCCATCCCCAGCCCCCAGCCCCTTGGACACTGCCCCCACTTCAGCCCGAAGCAGGGACACTCCGAGCAGGTTCGATTGGAGCTTTTTAAAGGGAATCAGTTAAATATCTCGAAGGGGAAACATTTACAGGACCTGGGGGGGGGGGCTGGGGTGAAAAGAAGAGGGGGGGGGGGGCTAAGCGGAAAAGGGCTGGCACAGGCAGGATGGGCGGAATGGCCTGCTTATGTGCCGTGCGGTTCTAAGAAACCATGTCGAACACATTATACTTTCCAACGAAGCATTTTAAGTCCGGCAGATGAAATTTATATCCATGTATGCAAGGTGGTTACTGTTGGCATTAAAGCCCACATGGTGATATAGACTCTATCTTTGTCCTGCCAAATCTTCGCTTAATCTGATTCTGTGTAAATCCCACATCCGAGGCAGTAAATCCAGCCCCAGCCGAGTTATTCCGGACTGCAAGATTTCACTGGTCAGCTCACACTGACACCATACATCTCACACTGACACCGTACAGCTCACACTGACACCATACATCTCACACTGACACCGTACAGCTCACACTGACACCATACATCTCACACTGACACCATACAGCTCACACTGACACCGTACAGCACACACTGACAACATACAGCTCACACTGACACCGTACATCTCACACTGACACCGTACAGCTCACACTGACACCGTACATCTCACACTGACACCGTACAGCTCACACTGACACCGTACAGCACACACTCACAGTGTACATCTCACACTGACACCGTACAGCTCACACTGACACCGAACATCTCACACTGACACCGTACAGCTCACACTGACACCGTACAGCACACACTCACAGTGTACATCTCACATGACACCGTACAGCTCACACTGACACCGAACATCTCACACTGACACCGTACAGCACACACTGACAACATACAGCTCACACTGACACCGTACATCTCACACTGACACCGTACATCTCACACTGACACCGCACATCTCACACTGACACCGTACATCTCACACTGACACCGTACAGCTCACACTGACACCGTACAGCTCACACTGACACCGTACAGCTCACACTGACACCGTGGACCTCACACTGAGCACCGTACAGCTCTCACTGACACCATACATCTCACAATGACACCGTACAGCTCACACTGAGCACCGAACATCTCACACTGACACCATACATCTCACAATGACACCGTACAGCTCACACTGACACCGTGGACCTCACACTGAGCACCGGACAACTCACACTTACACCATATAGCTCACACTGACATCGTACAGCTCACACTGACACCATATAGCTCACACTGACATCGTACAGCTCACACTGACACTATACAGCTCACACTGACACCGTACAGCTCACACTGACACCGTACAGAACACACTGACATCGTACAGCTCACACTGACACCGTACAGCTCACACTGACATCGTACAGCTCACACTGACACCGTACAGCTCACACTGAGCACCGTACAGCTCACACTGACATCGTACAGCTCACACTGACACCGTACAGCTCACACTGAGCACCGTACAGCTCACACTGACACCGTACAGCTCACACTGACACCGTACAGCTCACACTGACACCGTATATCTTATACTGAGCACCATACAACTCACACTGACACTGTACAGGTCACACCGACACTGTACATCTCACACTGAGCACTGTACAGCTCACATTGACACCGTACAGCTCACACTGACACCGTACAGCTCACACCGACACTGTACATCTCACACTGACACCGTACATCTCACACTGACACCGTATATCTTATACTGAGCACCATACAACTCACAGTGACACCGTATATCTTATACTGAGCACCATACAACTCACACTGACACCGAACATCTCACACTGACACCGTACAGATCACACTGACACTGTACATCTCACACTGACACCGTACAGCTCACACTGACACCGTACATCTCACACTGACACCGTACAGCTCACACTGACACCTCACATCTCACACTGACACCGTACAGCTCACACTGACACCGTACAGCTCACACTGACACTGTACATCTCACACAGACACCGTACAGCTCACACTGACACCTCACAGCTCACACTGACACCGTACATCTCACATTGACACCGTACAGCTCACACAGACACCGTACAGCTCACACTGACACCGTACATCTCACACTGACAACGTACAGCTCACACTGACACCATACAGCTCACACTGGCACCGTACAGCTCACACTGACACCATACAGCTCACACTGACACCGTACAGCTCACACTGACACCGTACAGCTCACACTGAGCACCGTACAGCTCACACTGACACCGTACAGCTCACACTGAGCACCGTACAGCTCACACTGACACCATATAGCTCACACTGACATCGTACAGCTCACACTGACACTGTACAGCTCACACTGACACCGTACAGCTCACACTGACACCGTACAGAACACACTGACACCGTACAGCTCACACTGACACCATGCAGATCACACTGACACCATACATCTCACACTGATACCATACAGCTCACACTGACACTGTACATCTCACACTGACACCGTACATCTCACACTGACACTGTACAGATCACACTGACACCATACAGTTCACACTGACACCTTACAGCTCACACTGAGCACCGTACAGCTCTCACTGACACCATACATCTCACAATGACACTGTACAGCTCACACTGACACCGTACAGCTCACACTGACACCATATAGCTCACACAGACATCGTACAGCTCACACTGACACTGTACAGCTCACACTGACACCGTACAGAACACACTGACACCGTACAGCTCACACTGACACTGTACATCTCACACTGACACCGTACATCTCACACTGACACTGTACAGATCACACTGACACCGTACAGCTCAAACTGACACCTTACAGCTCACACTGACACCGTACAGCTCACACTGACACCGTACAGCTCACATTGACACCGTACAGCTCACACTGACACCGTACATCTCACACTGACACTGTACAGCTCACACTGAGCACCGGACAACTCACACTTACACCATATAGCTCACACTGACATCGTACAGCTCACACTGACACCATATAGCTCACACTGACATCGTACAGCTCACACTGACACTATACAGCTCACACTGACACCGTACAGCTCACACTGACACCGTACAGAACACACTGACATCGTACAGCTCACACTGACACCGTACAGCTCACACTGACATCGTACAGCTCACACTGACACCGTACAGCTCACACTGAGCACCGTACAGCTCACACTGACACTGTACAGCTCACACTGACACCGTACATCTCACACTGACACTGTACAGATCACACTGACACCGTACAGCTCACACTGACACCGTACAGCTCACACTGACACCGTACAGCTCACATTGACACCGTACAGCTCACACTGACACCGCACAACTCACACTGACACCGTACAGCTCACACTGACACCGTACAGCTCACACTGACACCGTATATCTTATACTGAGCACCATACAACTCACACTGACACTGTACAGGTCACACCGACACTGTACATCTCACACTGAGCACTGTACAGCTCACATTGACACCGTACAGCTCACACTGACACCGTACAGCTCACACCGACACTGTACATCTCACACTGAGCACTGTACATCTCACACTGACACCGTACATCTCACACTGACACCGTATATCTTATACTGAGCACCATACAACTCACAGTGACACCGTATATCTTATACTGAGCACCATACAACTCACACTGACACCGAACATCTCACACTGACACCGTACAGATCACACTGACACTGTACATCTCACACTGACACCGTACAGCTCACACTGACACCGTACATCTCACACTGACACCGTACAGCTCACACTGACACCTCACATCTCACACTGACACCGTACAGCTCACACTGACACCGTACAGCTCACACTGACACTGTACATCTCACACAGACACCGTACAGCTCACACTGACACCTCACAGCTCACACTGACACCGTATATCTCACATTGACACCGTACAGCTCACACAGACACCGTACAGCTCACACTGACACCGTACATCTCACACTGACAACGTACAGCTCACACTGACACCATACAGCTCACACTGGCACCGTACAGCTTACACTGACACCATACAGCTCACACTGACACCGTACAGCTCACATTGACACCGTACAGCTCACACTGAGCACCGTACAGCTCACACTGACACCATACATCTCACACTGACACCGTACAGCTCACACTGAGCACCGTACAGCTCACACTGACACCATATAGCTCACACTGACATCGTACAGCTCACACTGACACTGTACAGCTCACACTGACACCGTACAGCTCACACTGACACCGTACAGAACACACTGACACCGTACAGCTCACACTGACACCATGCAGATCACACTGACACCATACATCTCACACTGATACCATACAGCTCACACTGACACTGCACATCTCACACTGACACCGTACATCTCACACTGACACTGTACAGATCACACTGACACCATACAGTTCACACTGACACCTTACAGCTCACACTGACACCGTACAGCTCACACTGACACCGTACAGCTCACATTGACACCGTACAGTTCACACTGACACAGTACATCTCACACTGACACCGTACAGCTCACACTGACACCATATAGCTCACACTGACATTGTACAGCTCACACTGACACTAGACAGCTCACACTGACACTGTACAGCTCACACTGACACCGTACAGAACACACTGACACCGTACAGCTCACACTGGCACCGTACAGCTCACACTGACACTGTACAGCTCACACTGACACCGTACATCTCACACTGACACTGTACAGATCACACTGACACCGTACAGTTCACACTGACACCTTACAGCTCACACTGACACCGTACAGCTCACACTGACACCGTACAGCTCACACTGACACCGTACAGCTCACTCTGAGCACCGTACAACACACACTGACACTGTACAGCTCACATTGACACCGTACAGCTCACACTGAGCACTGTACAGCTCACATTGACACCGTACAGCTCACACTGAGCACCGTACAGCTCACACTGACACCGTACAGCTCACACTGACACCGTACAGCTCACACTGACACCGTACGTCTCACACTGACACCGTATATCTTATACTGAGCACCATACAACTCACACTGACACCGTATATCTTATACTGAGCACCATACAACTCACACTGACACCGAACATCTCACACTGACACTGTACAGTTCACACTGAGCACCGTACAGCTCACACTGACACCGTACATCTCACACTGACACCGTACAGCTCACACTGACACCGTACAGCTCACACTGACACCGTACAGTTCACACTGACACCGTACAGCTCAAAGTGACACCGTACAGCTCACACTGACACTGTACAGCTCACACTGACACCGTACATCTCACACTGACACTATACAGCTCAAACTGACACCGTACAGCACACACTGACACTGTACATCTCACACTGACACTGCACATCTCACACTGAGCACCGTACAGCTCACACTGACACCGTACATCTCACACTGACACCGTACAGCTCACACTGACACCGTACATCTCACACTGACACCGTACAGCTCACACTGACACCGTATATCTCACACTGACAACGTACATCTCACACTGACACCATACAGCTCACACTGGCACCGTACAGCTCAACTGAGCACCGTACAGCTCACACTGACACCGTACAGCTCACACTGAGCACCGTACAGGTCACAATGACACCATATAGCTCACACTGACATCGTACAGCTCACACTGACACTGTACAGCTCACACTGACACCGTACAGCTCACACTGACACCGTACAGGACACACTGACACCATGCAGCTCACACTGACACCATACATCTCACACTGACACCGTACAGCTCACACTGACACTGTACATCTCACACTGACACCATACATCTCACACTGACACAGTACAGATCACATTGACACCGTACAACTCACACTGACACTGTACAGCTCACACTGAACACTGTACGGCTCACACTGACACCGTACATCTCACACTGACACCGTACAGCTCACACTGACACCGTACAGCTCACACTGACACCGTAAAACTTACACAGACACCGCACAACTCAAACTGACACCGTACAGCTCACACTGACACCGTACAGCTCACACTGGCACTCTACAGCTCACACTGACACCGTACAGCTCACATTGACACCGTACAGCTCACACTGACTCCGTAAAGCTCACACTGGCACCGTACAGCTCACACTGACACCGTACAGCTCACACTGACACTGTACAGCTCACACTGAGCACCGTACAGCTCACACTGACACCGTACAGCTCACATTGACACCGTACAGCTCACACTGACACCGTGCAGCTCACATTGACACCGGACAGAACACACTGAGCACCGTACAGCTCACACTGACACCGTACAGCACACATTGACACCGTACATCTCACACTGACACCGTACAGCTCACATTGACACCGTAGAGCTCACACTGACACCATACAGCTCACACTGACACTGTACAGCTCACACAGACACCATACAGCTCGCACTGACACCGTACATCTCACACTGACACCGTACATCTCACACTGACTCCGTACAGCTTATACAGACACCGTACAGCTCACACTGACACTGTACAGCTCACACTGACTCCGTACAGCTTATACTGACACCGTACAGCTCACACTGACACCGTACAGCTCACACTGACACTGTACCGCCCACACTGAGCACCGCACAGCTCACACTGACACCGTACAGCTGACACTGACACCATGCAGTTCACACTGACACCGTACAGCTCACACTGACACCGTACACCTCACACTGACACCATACAGCTCATACTGACACCGAACATCTCACACTGACACCGTACAGCTCACACTGACACCGTAAAGCACACACTGACACCGTACAGCTCACACTGACACTGCATAGCTCAGACTGACTCTGTACAGCTCACACTGACAATGTACATTTCACCCTGACCACCGTACATCTCACACTGACACCATACAGATCACATTGAGCACCGTACAGCTCACACTGACACCGTACAGCTCACACTGACACCGTACAGCTCACACTGGCACTGTACAGATCACATTGAGCACCGTACATCTCACACTGAGCACCGTACATCTCACACTGACTCCGTACAGCTCACACTGATACCGTACTGCTCACATTGACACCGTACAGCTCACACTGAGCACCGAACATCTCACACTGACACCATACAGCTCACACTGACACCGTACAGCTCACATTGACACCGTACAGCTCACACTAACACCGTGCATCTCACATAGAGCACCGAACATCTCACACTGACACCATACAGCTCACACTGACACCGTACAGCTCACACTGACACCGTACATCTCACACTGACACCGCACAGCTCACACTGACACCGTACAGCTCATACTGACACCGTACAGCTCAAACTGACACCATACATCTCACACTGACACCGTACAGCTCAAACTGACACCATACATCTCACACTGACACCGCACAGCTCATACTGACACCGTACAGCTCACACTGACACCGTACAGCTCAAACTGACAGTATACATCTCACACTGACACCGTAAAGCTCGCACTGACACCGCACAGCTCACACTGACACCGCACATCTCACACTGACACCGTACAGCTCACAATGACTCCGTACATCTCACACTGACACCGTACAGTTCACACTGACACCATACAGCTCACACTGACATCGTACAGCTCACACTGACATCGTACAGCTCACACTGACACTGTACAGCTCACACTGACACCGTATATCTCACACTGACACCATACAGCTCACACTGACACCGTACATCTCACACTGACACCGTACATCTCACACTGACACTGTACATCTCACACTGACACCGTACAGCTCACACTGACACCGTACATCTCACACTGACACCGTACAGCTCACACTGACACCATACAGGTCACACTGACACCGTACAGCTCAAACTGACACCGTACAGCTCACACTGACACCGTAGAGTTCACACTTACACCGCACAGCTCACACTGACACCGTACATCTCACACTGACACCGTACATCTCACACTGAGCACCGTACAGAACACACTGACACCGTACATCTCACACTGACACTGTACAGCTCACACTGACACCGTACAGCACACAGTGACACCGTACAGCTCACACTGACACTGTACAGCTCAAACTGACACCGTACATCTCACACTGACACCGTACATCTCACACTGACACCGTACATCTCCCACTGACACCGTACAGCACACAGAGACACCGTAAAGCTCACACTGACACCGCACATCTCATACTGACATCGTACAGCTCACACTGAGCATCGTATAGTTCAAACTGACACCGTACAGCTCACACTGAGCACTGTACAGATCACACTGACACCGTACATCTCACACTGACACTGTACATCTCACACTGACACCGTACATCTCACACTGACACTGTACAGATCACACTGACACCGTACAGTTCACACTGACACCTTACAGCTCACACTGACACCGTACAGCTCACACTGACACCGTACAGCTCACATTGACACCGTACAGTTCACACTGACACAGTACATCTCACACTGACACCGTACAGCTCACACTGACACCATATAGCTCACACTGACATTGTACAGCTCACACTGACACTATACAGCTCACACTGACACCGTACAGCTCACACTGACACCTTACAGAACACACTGACACCGTACAGCTCACACTGACATCGTACAACTCACACTGACACCGTACAGCTCACACTGAGCACCGTACAGCTCACACTGACACTGTACAGCTCACACTGACACTGTACAGATCACACTGACACCGTACAGTTCACACTGAGACCTTACAGCTCACACTGACACCGTACAGCTCACACTGACACCGTACAGCTCACATTGACACCGTACAGTTCACACTGACACAGTACATCTCACACTGACACCGTACAGCTCACACTGACACCGTACAGCTCACACTGACACCGCACAACTCACATTGACACCGTACAGCTCACACTGACACCGTACAGCTCAAACTGACACCGTACAGCTCACACTGACACCATATAGCTCACACTGACACTGTACATCTCACACTGACACCGTACGTCTCACACTGACACCGTATATCTTATACTGAGCACCATACAACTCACACTGACACCGTATATCTTATACTGAGCACCATACAACTCACACTGACACCGAACATCTCACACTGACACTGTACAGTTCACACTGAGCACCGTACATCTTACACTGAAACAGCACAGCTCAGACTGACACCGTACAGTTCACACTGACACCGCACATCTCACACTGACACCGTACATCTCACACTGACACCGTACATCTCACACTGACACTGTACAGTTCACACTGAGCACCGTACATCTTACACTGAAACAGCACAGCTCAGACTGACACCGTACAGTTCACACTGACACCGCACATCTCACACTGACACCGTACATCTCACACTGACACCGTACAGCTCACACTGACACCGTACAGCTCACACTGACACCGTACAGTTCACACTGACACCGTACAGCTCAAACTGACACCTTACAGCTCACACTGACACTGTACAGCTCACACTGACACCGTACATCTCACACTGACACCGTACAGCTCACACTGACACCGTACATCTCACACTGACACCGTACAGCTCACACCGACACTGTACATCTCACACTGACACCGCACAAATCACACTGACACCATACAGCTCAAACTGACACCGTACAGCACACACTGAGCACCGTACAGCTCACACTGACACTGCACATCTCACACTGACACCGTACAAATCACACTGACACCGTACATCTCACACTGAGCACCGTACAGCTCAAACTGACACCGTATATCTCACACTGACAACGTACATCTCACACTGACACCATACAGCTCACACTGGCACCGTACAGCTCACACTGACACCGTACAGCTCACACTGAGCACTGTACAGCTCACACTGACACCATATAGCTCACACTGACATCGTACAGCTCACACTGACACTGTACAGCTCACACTGACACCGTACAGCTCACACTGACACCGTACAGCTCACACTGACACTGTACATCTCACACTGACACCGTACATCTCACACTGACACTGTACAGATCACACTGACACCGTACAGTTCACACTGACACCCTACAGCTCACACTGACACCGTACAGCTCACACTGACACCGTACAGCTCACATTGACACCGTACAGCTCACACTGACACAGTACATCTCACACTGACACCGTACAGTTCACACTGACACCCTACAGCTCACACTGACACCGTACAGCTCACACTGACACCGTACAGCTCACATTGACACCGTACAGCTCACACTGACACTGTACATCTCACACTGACACAGTACATCTCACACTGACACTGTACAGCTCACACTGAACACTGTACGGCTCACACTGACACCGTACATCTCACACTGACACCGTACAGCTCAAACTGACACCGTACAGCTCACACTGACACCGTACAGCTCACATTGACACCGTACAGCTCACACTGACACCGTGCAACTCACATTGACACCGGACAGAATACACTGAGCACCGTACAGCTCACATTGACACCGTAGAGCTCACACTGACACCATACAGCTCACCTTGACACCGTACAGCTCACACTGACACCGTACATCTCACACTGAGTACCGTACAGCTCACACTGAGCACCGTAAAACTTACACAGACACCGCACAACTCAAACTGACACCGTACAGCTCACACTGACACCGTACAGCTCAAACTGACACCGTACAGCTCACACTGACACCGTACAGCTCACACTGACACTGTACAGCTCACATTGACACCGTACAGCTCACACTGACTCCGTAAATCTCACACTGGCACCGTACAGCTCACACTGACACCATACAGCTCACACTGACACCGTACAGAACACACTGACACCATGCAGCTCACACTGACACCTCACATCTCACACTGACACCGTGCAGCACACACTGCCACTGTACAGCTCACACTGGGCACTGCACAGCTCACACTGACACTGTACAGCTCACACAGACACCATACAGCTCGCACTGACACCGTACATCTCACACTGACTCCGTACAGCTTATACAGACACCGTACAGCTCACACTGACACTGTACAGCTCACACTGACTCCGTACAGCTTATACTGACACCGTACAGCTCACACTGACACCGTACACCTCACACTGACACCATACAGCTCATACTGACACCGAACATCTCACACTGACACCGTACAGCTCACACTGACACCGTAAAGCACACACTGACACCGTACAGCTCACACTGACACTGCATAGCTCAGACTGACTCTGTACAGCTCACACTGACAATGTACATTTCACCCTGACCACCGTACATCTCACACTGACACCATACATCTCACACTGACACCGTACAGCTCACACTGACATCGTAAATTTCACACTGACACCATACAGATCACATTGAGCACCGTACAGCTCACACTGACACCGTACAGCTCACACTGACTCCGTACAGCTCACACCGACACCGTACAGCTCACACTGATACCGTACTGCTCACATTGACACCGTACAGCTCACACTGAGCACCGAATATCTCACACTGACACCATACAGCTCACACTGACACCGTACAGCTCACATTGACACCGTACAGCTCACACTAACACCGTGCATCTCACATAGAGCACCGAACATCTCACACTGACACCATACAGCTCACACTGACACTGTACAGCTCACACTGACACCGTACATCTCACACTGACACCGCACAGCTCACACTGACACCGTACAGCTCATATTGACACCGTACAGCTCAAACTGACACCATACATCTCACACTGACACCGTACAGCTCACACTGACACCGTACAGCTCATACTGACACCGTACAGCTCAAACTGACACCATACATCTCACACTGACACCGCACAGCTCACACTGACACCGCACAACTCACACTGACACCGTACAGCTCACAATGACTCCGTACATCTCACACTGACACCATACAGCTCACACTGACATCGTACAGCTCACACTGACATCGTACAGCTCACACTGACACAGTACAGCTCACACTGACACCGTACATCTCACACTAACACTGTACAGCTCACACTGGCTCCGTACAGCTCACACTGACACCATACAGGTCACACTGACACCGTACAGCTCAAACTGACACCGTACATCTCACACTTACACCGCACAGCTCACACTGACACCGTACAGCTCACACTGACACCGTACAGCTCACACTGACACCGTACAGCTCACACTGACACCGTACATCTCACAGTGACACCGTACAGCTCACACTGAGCACCGTACAGCTCACACTGACACCGTACAGCTGACACTGACACCATACAGTTCACACTGACACCGTACACCTCACACTGACACCATACAGCTCATACTGACACCGAACATCTCACACTGACACCGTACAGCTCACACTGACAATGGACATTTCACACTGACACCGTACGGCTCACACTGAGCACCGTACATCTCACTCTGACACCGTACAACTCACACTGACACCGTAAATCTCACACTGACACCGTACAGCTCACACTGACACTGTACATCTCACACTGAGACCGTACATCTCACACTGACTCCGTACATCTCACACTGACTCTGTACAGCTCACACTGACACCGTACAGCTCACATTGACACCATACAGCTCACACTGACATCGTACAGCTCACACTGACATCGTACAGCTCACACTGACACCGAACATCTCACACTGACACCATACAGCTCACACTGACATCGTACAGCTCACACTGACATCGTACAGCTCACACTGACACTGTACAGCTCACACTGACACCGTATATCTCACACTGACACTGTACATCTCACACTGACACCGTACAGCTCACACTGACACTGTACAGCTCACACTGACACCGTATAGCACACAGTGACACCGTACAGCTCACACTGACACTGTACAGCTCAAACTGACACCGTACACCTCACACTGACACCGTACATCTCACACTGACACCATACATCTCACACTGACACCGTACAGCACACAGAGACACCGTAAAGCTCACACTGACACCGCACATCTCATACTGACACCATACAGCTCACATTGAGCACCGTACAGCTCACACTGACATCGTATAGTTCAAACTGACACCGTACAGCTCACACTGAGCACTGTACAGATCACACTGACACCGTACATCTCACACTGACATCGTACAGCTCACACTGAGCACCGTACAGTTCAAACTGACACCGTACAGCTCACACTGACACCGTACAGCTCACACTGACACCGTACAGCTCACACTGACACCGTAGAGTTCACACTTACACCGCACAGCTCACACTGAGCACCGTACAGCTCACACTGACACCGTACATCTCACACTGACACCGTACAGCTCACACTGACACTGTACATCTCACAGTGACACCGTTCATCTCACACTGACACCGTACAGCTCACACTGACACCGTACATCTCACAGTGACACCGTTCATCTCACACTGACACCATACAGTTCACACTGACACCGTACAGCTCACACTGACTCTGTACAGCTCACACTGACACCGTACATCTCACAGTGACACCGTTCATCTCACACTGACACCGTACATCTCACACTGACACCGTACAACTCACACTGACACCGTACAGCTCACACTGACACCGTAAATCTCACACTGACACCGTACAGCTCACACTGGCACTGTACAGATCACATTGAGCCCCGTAGATCTCACACTGACACTGTACATCTCACACTGAGACCGTACATCTCACACTGACTCCGTACATCTCACACTGACTCTGTACAGCTCACACTGACACCGTACATCTCACACTGACACCGTACTGCTCACATTGACACCGTACAGCTCACACTGACACCGAACATCTCACACTGACACCATACAGCTCACACTGACTCCGTACAGCTCATACTGACACCGTACAGCTCACACTGACACCGTACAGATCACACTGACAGTATACATCTCACACTGACACCGTAAAGCTCGCACTGACACCGCACAGCTCACACTGACACCGCACATCTCACACTGACACCGTACAGCTCACAATGACTCCGTACATCTCACACTGACACCGTACAGCTCACACTGACACCATACAGCTCACACTGACATCGTACAGCTCACACTGACACCATACAGCTCACACTGACATCGTACAGCTCACACTGACATCGTACAGCTCACACTGACACTGTACAGCTCACACTGACACCGTATATCTCACACTGACACCATAGAGCTCACACTGACACTGTACATCTCACACTGACACCGTACAGCTCACACTGACACCGTACATCTCACACTGACACCATACATCTCACACTGACACCGTACATCTCACACTGACACTGTACATCTCACACTGACACCGTACAGCTCACACTGACACCGTACATCTCACACTGACACCATACATCTCACACTGACACTGTACATCTCACACTGACACCGTACAGCTCACACTGACACCGTACATCTCACACTGACACCGTACAGCTCACACTGACACCATACAGGTCACACTGACACCGTACAGCTCAAACTGACACCGTACAGCTCACACTGACACCGTAGAGTTCACACTTACACCGCACAGCTCACACTGACACCGTAATTCTCACACTGACACCGTACATCTCACACTGAGCACCGTACAGAACACACTGACACCGTACATCTCACACTGACACCGTACATCTCACACTGACACCGTACATCTCACACTAACACCGTACATCTCACACTGACACCGTACAGCTCACACTGACACTGTACAGCTCAAACTGACACCTTACACCTCACACTGACACCGTACATCTCACACTGACACCGTACATCTCACACTGACACCGTACAGCACACAGAGACACCGTAAAGCTCACACTGACACCGCACATCTCATACTGACACCGTACAGCTCACACTGAACACTGTACAGCTCACACTGACACCGTACAGCTCACACTGACACCGTACAGCTCACACTGACACCGTAGAGTTCACACTTACACCGCACAGCTCACACTGAGCACCGTACAGCTCACACTGACACCGTACAGCTCACACTGACACCGTAGAGTTCACACTTACACCGCACAGCTCACACTGAGCACCGTACAGCTCACACTGACACCGTACAGCTCACACTGACACCGTACAGCTCACACTGACACCGTACAGCTCACACTGACACCGTAGAGTTCACACTGACACCCTACAGCTCACACTGAGCACCGTACATCTCACAGTGACACCGTACAGCTCACACTGACACCGTACAGCTCACACTGACACCGTACAGCTGACACTGACACCGTACAGCTCACACTGACACCGTACATCTCACACTGACTCTGTACAGCTCACACTGACAATGGACATTTCACACTAACACCGTACGGCTCACACTGAGCACCGTACATCTCACTCTGACACCGTACAACTCACACTGACACCGTAAATCTCACACTGACACCGTACAGCTCACACTGACACTGTACATCTCACACTGAGACCGTACATCTCACACTGACTCCGTACATCTCACACTGACTCCGTATATCTCACACTGACTCTGTACAGCTCACACTGACACCGTACAGCTCACATTGACACCATACAGCTCACACTGACATCGTACAGATCACACTGACATCGTACAGCTCACACTGACACCGAACATCTCACACTGACACCATACAGCTCACGCTGACATCGTACAGCTCACACTGACATCGTACAGCTCACACTGACACTGTACAGCTCACACTGACACTGTATATCTCACACTGACACCATACAGCTCACACTGACACAGTACAGCTCACACTGAGCACAGTACATCTCACACTGACCACCGTATATCTCACACTGACACTGTACATCTCACACTGACACCGTACAGCTCACACTGACACCGTACATCTCACACTGACACCGTACAGCTCACACTGACACCGTAGAGTTCACACTTACACCGCACAGCTCACACTGACACCGTAATTCTCACACTGACACCGTACATCTCACACTGACACTGTACAGCTCACACTGACACCGTATCGCACACAGTGACACCGTACAGCTCACACTGACACTGTACAGCTCAAACTGACACCGTACACCTCACACTGACACCGTACATCTCACACTGACACCGTACATCTCACACTGACACCGTACAGCACACAGAGACACCGTAAAGCTCACACTGACACCGCACATCTCATACTGACACCATACAGCTCACATTGAGCACCGTACAGCTCACACTGACATCGTATAGTTCAAACTGACACCGTACAGCTCACACTGAGCACTGTACAGCTCACACTGACACCGTACAGCTCACACTGACACCGTGCAGCTCACACTGACACCGTAGAGTTCACACTTACACCGCACAGCTCACACTGAGCACTGTACAGCTCACACTGACACCGTACATCTCACACTGACACCGTACATCTCACAGTGACACCGTTCATCTCACACTGACACCGTACAGCTCACACTGACACCGTACATCTCACAGTGACACCGTTCATCTCACACTGACACCATACAGTTCACACTGACACCGTACAGCTCACACTGACTCTGTACAGCTCACACTGACACCGTACATCTCACAGTGACACCGTTCATCTCACACTGACACCATACAGTTCACACTGACACCGTACAGCTCACACTGACACCGTAAGGCTCACACTGACACCGTACAGCTCACACTGAGCACCGTACAGCTCACACTGACACCATATAGCTCACACTGACATCGTACAGCTCACACTGACACTGTACAGCTCACACTGACACCGTACAGCTCACACTGACACCGTACAGAACACACTGACACCGTACAGCTCACACTGACACCATGCAGATCACACTGACACCATACATCTCACACTGATACCATACAGCTCACACTGACACTGTACATCTCACACTGACACCGTACATCTCACACTGACACTGTACAGATCACACTGACACCATACAGTTCACACTGACACCTTACAGCTCACACTGACACCGTACAGCTCACACTGACACCGTACAGCTCACATTGACACCGTACAGTTCACACTGACACAGTACATCTCACACTGACACCGTACAGCTCACACTGACACCATATAGCTCACACTGACATTGTACAGCTCACACTGACACTAGACAGCTCACACTGACACTGTACAGCTCACACTGACACCGTACAGAACACACTGACACCGTACAGCTCACACTGGCACCGTACAGCTCACACTGACACTGTACAGCTCACACTGACACCGTACATCTCACACTGACACTGTACAGATCACACTGACACCGTACAGTTCACACTGACACCTTACAGCTCACACTGACACCGTACAGCTCACACTGACACCGTACAGCTCACACTGACACCGTACAGCTCACTCTGAGCACCATACAACACACACTGACACTGTACAGCTCACATTGACACCGTACAGCTCACACTGAGCACTGTACAGCTCACATTGACACCGTACAGCTCACACTGAGCACCGTACAGCTCACACTGACACCGTACAGCTCACACTGACACCGTTCAGCTCACACTGACACCGTACGTCTCACACTGACACCGTATATCTTATACTGAGCACCATACAACTCACACTGACACCGTATATCTTATACTGAGCACCATACAACTCACACTGACACCGAACATCTCACACTGACACTGTACAGTTCACACTGAGCACCGTACAGCTCACACTGACACCGTACATCTCACACAGACACCGTACAGCTCACACTGACACCGTACAGCTCACACTGACACCGTACAGTTCACACTGACACCGTACAGCTCACACTGACACCGTACAGTTCACACTGACACCGTACAGCTCAAACTGACACCGTACAGCACACACTGACACTGTACATCTCACACTGACACTGCACATCTCACACTGAGCACCGTACAGCTCACACTGACACCGTACATCTCACACTGACACCGTACAGCTCACACTGACACCGTACATCTCACACTGACACCGTACAGCTCACACTGACACCGTATATCTCACACTGACAACGTACATCTCACACTGACACCATACAGCTCACACTGGCACCGTACAGCTCAACTGAGCACCGTACAGCTCACACTGACACCGTACAGCTCACACTGAGCACCGTACAGGTCACAATGACACCATATAGCTCACACTGACATCGTACAGCTCACACTGACACTGTACAGCTCACACTGACACCGTACAGCTCACACTGACACCGTACAGAACACACTGACACCATGCAGCTCACACTGACACCATACATCTCACACTGACACCGTACAGCTCACACTGACACTGTACATCTCACACTGACACCATACATCTCACACTGACACTGTACATCTCACACTGACACTGTACAGATCACATTGACACCGTACAACTCACACTGACACTGTACAGCTCACACTGAACACTGTACGGCTCACACTGACACCGTACATCTCACACTGACACCGTACAGCTCACACTGACACCGTACAGCTCACACTGACACCGTAAAACTTACACAGACACCGCACAACTCAAACTGACACCGTACAGCTCACACTGACACCGTACAGCTCACACTGGCACTCTACAGCTCACACTGACACCGTACAGCTCACATTGACACCGTACAGCTCACACTGACTCCGTAAAGCTCACACTGGCACCGTACAGCTCACACTGACACCGTACAGCTCACACTGACACTGTACAGCTCACACTGAGCACCGTACAGCTCACACTGACACCGTACAGCTCACATTGACACCGTACAGCTCACACTGACACCGTGCAGCTCACATTGACACCGGACAGAACACACTGAGCACCGTACAGCTCACACTGACACCGTACAGCACACATTGACACCGTACATCTCACACTGACACCGTACAGCTCACATTGACACCGTAGAGCTCACACTGACACCATACAGCTCACACTGACACTGTACAGCTCACACAGACACCATACAGCTCGCACTGACACCGTACATCTCACACTGACACCGTACATCTCACACTGACTCCGTACAGCTTATACAGACACCGTACAGCTCACACTGACACTGTACAGCTCACACTGTCTCCGTACAGCTTATACTGACACCGTACAGCTCACACTGACACCGTACAGCTCACACTGACACTGTACCGCCCACACTGAGCACCGCACAGCTCACACTGACACCGTACAGCTGACACTGACACCATGCAGTTCACACTGACACCGTACAGCTCACACTGACACCGTACACCTCACACTGACACCATACAGCTCATACTGACACCGAACATCTCACACTGACACCGTACAGCTCACACTGACACCGTAAAGCACACACTGACACCGTACAGCTCACACTGACACTGCATAGCTCAGACTGACTCTGTACAGCTCACACTGACAATGTACATTTCACCCTGACCACCGTACATCTCACACTGACACCATACAGATCACATTGAGCACCGTACAGCTCACACTGACACCGTACAGCTCACACTGACACCGTACAGCTCACACTGGCACTGTACAGATCACATTGAGCACCGTACATCTCACACTGAGCACCGTACATCTCACACTGACTCCGTACAGCTCACACTGATACCGTACTGCTCACATTGACACCGTACAGCTCACACTGAGCACCGAACGTCTCACACTGACACCATACAGCTCACACTGACACCGTACAGCTCACATTGACACCGTACAGCTCACACTAACACCGTGCATCTCACATAGAGCACCGAACATCTCACACTGACACCATACAGCTCACACTGACACCGTACAGCTCACACTGACACCGTACATCTCACACTGACACCGCACAGCTCACACTGACACCGTACAGCTCATACTGACACCGTACAGCTCAAACTGACACCATACATCTCACACTGACACCGTACAGCTCAAACTGACACCATACATCTCACACTGACACCGCACAGCTCATACTGACACCGTACAGCTCACACTGACACCGTACAGCTCAAACTGACAGTATACATCTCACACTGACACCGTAAAGCTCGCACTGACACCGCACAGCTCACACTGACACCGCACATCTCACACTGACACCGTACAGCTCACAATGACTCCGTACATCTCACACTGACACTGTACAGCTCACACTGACACCGTATATCTCACACTGACACCATACAGCTCACACTGACACCGTACATCTCACACTGACACCGTACATATCACACTGACACTGTACATCTCACACTGACACCGTACAGCTCACACTGACACCGTACATCTCACACTGACACCGTACAGCTCACACTGACACCATACAGGTCACACTGACACCGTACAGCTCAAACTGACACCGTACAGCTCACACTGACACCGTAGAGTTCACACTTACACCGCACAGCTCACACTGACACCGTACATCTCACACTGACACCGTACATCTCACACTGAGCACCGTACAGAACACACTGACACCGTACATCTCACACTGACACTGAACAGCTCACACTGACACCGTACAGCACACAGTGACACCGTACAGCTCACACTGACACTGTACAGCTCAAACTGACACCGTACATCTCACACTGACACCGTACATCTCACACTGACACCGTACATCTCCCACTGACACCGTACAGCACACAGAGACACCGTAAAGCTCACACTGACACCGCACATCTCATACTGACATCGTACAGCTCACACTGAGCATCGTATAGTTCAAACTGACACCGTACAGCTCACACTGAGCACTGTACAGATCACACTGACACCGTACATCTCACACTGACACTGTACAGATCACACTGACACCGTACAGTTCACACTGACACCTTACAGCTCACACTGACACCGTACAGCTCACACTGACACCGTACAGCTCACATTGACACCGTACAGTTCACACTGACACAGTACATCTCACACTGACACCGTAAAGCTCACACTGACACCATATAGCTCACACTGACATTGTACAGCTCACACTGACACTATACAGCTCACACTGACACCGTACAGCTCACACTGACACCTTACAGAACACACTGACACCGTACAGCTCACACTGACATCGTACAACTCACACTGACACCGTACAGCTCACACTGAGCACCGTACAGCTCACACTGACACTGTACAGCTCACACTGACACCGTACATCTCACACTGACACTGTACAGATCACACTGACACCGTACAGTTCACACTGAGACCTTACAGCTCACACTGACACCGTACAGCTCACACTGACACCGTACAGCTCACATTGACACCGTACAGTTCACACTGACACAGTACATCTCACACTGACACCGTACAGCTCACACTGACACCGTACAGCTCACACTGACACCGCACAACTCACATTGACACCGTACAGCTCACACTGACACCGTACAGCTCAAACTGACACCGTACAGCTCACACTGACACCATATAGCTCACACTGACACTGTACATCTCACACTGACACCGTACATCTCACACTGACACCGTATATCTTATACTGAGCACCATACAACTCACACTGACACCGTATATCTTATACTGAGCACCATACAACTCACACTGACACCGAACATCTCACACTGACACTGTACAGTTCACACTGAGCACCGTACATCTTACACTGAAACAGCACAGCTCAGACTGACACCGTACAGTTCACACTGACACCGCACATCTCACACTGACACCGTACATCTCACACTGACACCGTACATCTCACACTGACACTGTACAGTTCACACTGAGCACCGTACATCTTACACTGAAACAGCACAGCTCAGACTGACACCGTACAGTTCACACTGACACCGCACATCTCACACTGACACCGTACATCTCACACTGACACCGTACAGCTCACACTGACACCGTACAGCTCACACTGACACCGTACAGTTCACACTGACACCGTACAGCTCAAACTGACACCTTACAGCTCACACTGACACTGTACAGCTCACACTGACACCGTACATCTCACACTGACATCGTACAGCTCACACTGACACCGTACATCTCACACTGACACCGTACAGCTCACACCGACACTGTACATCTCACACTGACACCGCACAAATCACACTGACACCATACAGCTCAAACTGACACCGTACAGCACACACTGAGCACCGTACAGCTCACACTGACACTGCACATCTCACACTGACACCGTACAAATCACACTGACACCGTACATCTCACACTGAGCACCGTACAGCTCAAACTGACACCGTATATCTCACACTGACAACGTACATCTCACACTGACACCATACAGCTCACACTGGCACCGTACAGCTCACACTGACACCGTACAGCTCACACTGAGCACTGTACAGCTCACACTGACACCATATAGCTCACACTGACATCGTACAGCTCACACTGACACTGTACAGCTCACACTGACACCGTACAGCTCACACTGACACCGTACAGCTCACACTGACACTGTACATCTCACACTGACACCGTACATCTCACACTGACACTGTACAGATCACACTGACACCGTACAGTTCACACTGACACCCTACAGCTCACACTGACACCGTACAGCTCACACTGACACCGTACAGCTCACATTGACACCGTACAGCTCACACTGACACAGTACATCTCACACTGACACCGTACAGTTCACACTGACACCCTACAGCTCACACTGACACCGTACAGCTCACACTGACACCGTACAGCTCACATTGACACCGTACAGCTCACACTGACACTGTACATCTCACACTGACACAGTACATCTCACACTGACACTGTACAGCTCACACTGAACACTGTACGGCTCACACTGACACCGTACATCTCACACTGACACCGTACAGCTCAAACTGACACCGTACAGCTCACACTGACACCGTACAGCTCACATTGACACCGTACAGCTCACACTGACACCGTGCAGCTCACATTGACACCGGACAGAATACACTGAGCACCGTACAGCTCACATTGACACCGTAGAGCTCACACTGACACCATACAGCTCACCTTGACACCGTACAGCTCACACTGACACCGTACATCTCACACTGAGTACCGTACAGCTCACACTGAGCACCGTAAAACTTACACAGACACCGCACAACTCAAACTGACAACGTACAGCTCACACTGACACCGTACAGCTCAAACTGACACCGTACAGCTCACACTGACACCGTACAGCTCACACTGACACCGTACAGCTGACACTGACACCATACAGTTCACACTGACACCGTACACCTCACACTGACACCATACAGCTCATACTGACACCGAACCTCTCACACTGACACCGTACAGCTCACACTGACAATGGACATTTCACACTGACACCGTACGGCTCACACTGAGCACCGTACATCTCACTCTGACACCGTACAACTCACACTGACACCGTAAATCTCACACTGACACCGTACAGCTCACACTGACACTGTACATCTCACACTGAGACCGTACATCTCACACTGACTCCGTACATCTCACACTGACTCTGTACAGCTCACACTGACACCGTACAGCTCACATTGACACCATACAGCTCACACTGACATCGTACAGCTCACACTGACATCGTACAGCTCACACTGACACCGAACATCTCACACTGACACCATACAGCTCACACTGACATCGTACAGCTCACACTGACACTGTACAGCTCACACTGACACCGTATATCTCACACTGACACTGTACATCTCACACTGACACCGTACAGCTCACACTGACACTGTACAGCTCACACTGACACCGTATAGCACACAGTGACACCGTACAGCTCACACTGACACTGTACAGCTCAAACTGACACCGTACACCTCACACTGACACCGTACATCTCACACTGACACCATACATCTCACACTGACACCGTACAGCACACAGAGACACCGTAAAGCTCACACTGACACCGCACATCTCATACTGACACCATACAGCTCACATTGAGCACCGTACAGCTCACACTGACATCGTATAGTTCAAACTGACACCGTACAGCTCACACTGAGCACTGTACAGATCACACTGACACCGTACATCTCACACTGACATCGTACAGCTCACACTGAGCACCGTACAGTTCAAACTGACACCGTACAGCTCACACTGACACCGTACAGCTCACACTGACACCGTACAGCTCACACTGACACCGTAGAGTTCACACTTACACCGCACAGCTCACACTGAGCACCGTACAGCTCACACTGACACCGTACATCTCACACTGACACCGTACAGCTCACACTGACACTGTACATCTCACAGTGACACCGTTCATCTCACACTGACACCGTACAGCTCACACTGACACCGTACATCTCACAGTGACACCGTTCATCTCACACTGACACCATACAGTTCACACTGACACCGTACAGCTCACACTGACTCTGTACAGCTCACACTGACACCGTACATCTCACAGTGACACCGTTCATCTCACACTGACACCGTACATCTCACACTGACACCGTACAACTCACACTGACACCGTACAGCTCACACTGACACCGTAAATCTCACACTGACACCGTACAGCTCACACTGGCACTGTACAGATCACATTGAGCCCCGTAGATCTCACACTGACACTGTACATCTCACACTGAGACCGTACATCTCACACTGACTCCGTACATCTCACACTGACTCTGTACAGCTCACACTGACACCGTACATCTCACACTGACACCGTACTGCTCACATTGACACCGTACAGCTCACACTGACACCGAACATCTCACACTGACACCATACAGCTCACACTGACTCCGTACAGCTCATACTGACACCGTACAGCTCACACTGACACCGTAAAGCTCGCACTGACACCGCACAGCTCACACTGACACCGCACATCTCACACTGACACCGTACAGCTCACAATGACTCCGTACATCTCACACTGACACCGTACAGCTCACACTGACACCATACAGCTCACACTGACATCGTACAGCTCACACTGACACCATACAGCTCACACTGACATCGTACAGCTCACACTGACATCGTACAGCTCACACTGACACTGTACAGCTCACACTGACACCATAGAGCTCACACTGACACTGTACATCTCACACTGACACCGTACAGCTCACACTGACACCGTACATCTCACACTGACACCATACATCTCACACTGACACCGTACATCTCACACTGACACTGTACATCTCACACTGACACCGTACAGCTCACACTGACACCGTACATCTCACACTGACACCATACATCTCACACTGACACTGTACATCTCACACTGACACCGTACAGCTCACACTGACACCGTACATCTCACACTGACACCGTACAGCTCACACTGACACCATACAGGTCACACTGACACCTTACACCTCACACTGACACCGTACATCTCACACTGACACCGTACATCTCACACTGACACCGTACAGCACACAGAGACACCGTAAAGCTCACACTGACACCGCACATCTCATACTGACACCGTACAGCTCACACTGAGCACTGTACAGCTCACACTGACACCGTACAGCTCACACTGACACCGTACAGCTCACACTGACACCGTAGAGTTCACACTTACACCGCACAGCTCACACTGAGCACCGTACAGCTCACACTGACACCGTACAGCTCACACTGACACCGTAGAGTTCACACTTACACCGCACAGCTCACACTGAGCACCGTACTGCTCACACTGACACCGTACAGCTCACACTGACACCGTACAGCTCACACTGACACCGTACAGCTCACACTGACACCGTAGAGTTCACACTGACACCCTACAGCTCACACTGAGCACCGTACATCTCACAGTGACACCGTACAGCTCACACTGACACCGTACAGCTGACACTGACACCGTACAGCTCACACTGACACCGTACATCTCACACTGACTCTGTACAGCTCACACTGACAATGGACATTTCACACTAACACCGTACGGCTCACACTGAGCACCGTACATCTCACTCTGACACCGTACAACTCACACTGACACCGTAAATCTCACACTGACACCGTACAGCTCACACTGACACTGTACATCTCACACTGAGACCGTACATCTCACACTGACTCCGTACATCTCACACTGACTCCGTATATCTCACACTGACTCTGTACAGCTCACACTGACACCGTACAGCTCACATTGACACCATACAGCTCACACTGACATCGTACAGCTCACACTGACACCGAACATCTCACACTGACACCATACAGCTCACACTGACACAGTACAGCTCACACTGAGCACAGTACATCTCACACTGACCACCGTATATCTCACACTGACACTGTACATCTCACACTGACACCGTACAGCTCACACTGACACCGTACATCTCACACTGACACCGTACAGCTCACACTGACACCATACAGGTCACACTGACACCGTACAGCTCAAACTGACACCGTACAGCTCACAGTGACACCGTAGAGTTCACACTTACACCGCACAGCTCACACTGACACCGTAATTCTCACACTGACACCGTACATCTCACACTGACACTGTACAGCTCACACTGACACCGTATAGCACACAGTGACACCGTACAGCTCACACTGACACTGTACAGCTCAAACTGACACCGTACACCTCACACTGACACCGTACATCTCACACTGACACCGTACATCTCACACTGACACCGTACAGCACACAGAGACACCGTAAAGCTCACACTGACACCGCACATCTCATACTGACACCATACAGCTCACATTGAGCACCGTACAGCTCACACTGACATCGTATAGTTCAAACTGACACCGTACAGCTCACACTGAGCACTGTACAGCTCACACTGACACCGTACAGCTCACACTGACACCGTGCAGCTCACACTGACACCGTAGAGTTCACACTTACACCGCACAGCTCACACT
This sequence comes from Isurus oxyrinchus, assembly GCA_026770705.1. NCBI lineage: Eukaryota > Metazoa > Chordata > Chondrichthyes > Lamniformes > Lamnidae > Isurus > Isurus oxyrinchus. Next base: position 2,274,764 of record JANJGN010000033.1, read on the forward strand.
GAGCACTGTACAGCTCACACTGACACCGTACATCTCACACTGACACCGTACATCTCACAGTGACACCGTTCATCTCACACTGACACCGTACAGCTCACACTGACACCGTACATCTCACAGTGACACCGTTCATCTCACACTGACACCATACAGTTCACACTGACACCGTACAGCTCACACTGACTCTGTACAGCTCACACTGACACCGTACATCTCACAGTGACACCGTTCATCTCACACTGACACCATACAGTTCACACTGACACCGTACAGCTCACACTGACACCGTAAGGCTCACACTGACACCGTACAGCTCACACTGACACCGTACAGCTCACACTGACACCGTACAACTCACACTGACACCGTACAGCTCACACTGACACCGTAAATCTCACACTGACACCGTACAGCTCACACTGGCACTGTACAGATCACATTGAGCCCCGTACATCTCACACTGACACTGTACATCTCACACTGAGACCGTACATCTCACACTGACTCCGTACATCTCACACTGACTCTGTACAGCTCACACTGACACCGTACATCTCACACTGACACCGTACTGCTCACATTGACACCGTACAGCTCACACTGACACCGAACATCTCACACTGACACCATACAGCTCACACTGACTCCGTACAGCTCATACTGACACCGTACAGCTCACACTGACACCGTACAGCTCACACTGACACCATACAGCTCGCACTGACACCGTACAGCTCACACTGACACCATACAGCTCGCACTGACTCCGTACAGCTCACACTGACACCGCACAGCTCACACTGACACCGTACAACTCAAACTGACACCGTACAGCTCACACTGACACTTTACATCTCACACTGAGCACCATACATCTCACACTGACACCGCACATCTCATACTGACACCGTACAGCTCACATTGAGCACCGTACAGCTCACACTGACACCGTACAGCTCACACTGACACCGTACATCTAACACTGACACCATACAGATCACATTGACACCCTGCAGCTCACACTGACACCGTACAGCTCACACTGAAATTGTACAGCTCACACTGAGCACCGTATATCTCACACTGACACCGTACAGCTCACACTGACACCGTACAGCTCAAACTGACACCGTACAGCTCACACTGACACCGTACATCTCACAGTGACACCGTAAAGCTCGCACTGACACCGTACAGCTCACACTGACACCGCACATCTCATACTGACACCGTACAGCTCACACTGACACCGTACAGCTCACACTGACACCGTACATCTCACACTGACACCATACAGATCACATTGACACCGTACAGCTCACACTGAGCACCGTATATCTCACAGTGACACCGTACAGCTCACACTGACACCGTAGAGTTCACACCTACACCGCACAGCCCACACTGAGCACCGCACAGCTCACACTGACACCGTACAGATCACACTGACAGCGTATAGCTCACACTGACACCGTACATCTCACACTGACACCGTACATCTCACACTGACACCGTACATCTCACACTGACACCGTACATCTCACACTGACACCGTACAGCTCACACTGAGCACTGTAAAACTTACACAGACATCGCACAACTCAAACTGACACCGTACTGCTCACACTGACACCGTACAGCTCAAACTGACACCGTACAGCTCACACTGGCGCTCTACAGCTCACACTGACACCGCACAGCTCACACTGACACCGTTCAGCTCACACTGACACCGTACAGCTGACACTGACACCATACAGTTCACACTGACACCATACCGCTCAGACTGACACCGTACAACTCACACTCAGCACCGTACAGCTCACACTGACACCGTACAGCTCACACTGACACAGTACAGCTTACAGTGACACCGTACAGCTCACACTGACACCATACAACTCACACTGACAACGTACAGTTGACACTGACACCGGACAGCTCACACTGACAGCGTATAGCTTATACTGACACCATACAGCTCATACTGACACCGAACATCTCACATTGACACTGTACAGTTATCTCTGACACCGCACAGCTCACACTGACACCGTACAACTCACACTGACACCGTATAGATCACACTGACACCGTACAGCTCACAATGACAGCGTATAGCTTATAGTGACACCATACAGCTCACACTGACACCGAACATCTCACACTGACACCGTAAGGCTCACACTGACACCGTACATCTCACACTGACACCGCACATCTCAAACTGACACCGTACAGCTCACACTGACACCGTACAGCTCACACTGACACCGTACAGCTCACACTGAGCACTGTAAAACTTGCACAGACACATTACAGCTCACACTGGCACCGTACAGCTCACACTGACAACGTACAGCTCATATTGACACCGTACAGCGCACACTGACACCGTACAGCTCACACTGACACAGTACATCTCACTCTGACACCGTACAGCTCACACTGTGCACCGTACAGCTCATACTGACACCGTACAGAACACACTGAGCACCGTACAACTCACACTGACACTGTACAGCTCACACTGACACAGTACAGCTCACACTGACACCGTACAGCTCACACTGACAGCGTACAGCTCACACTGACAACGTACAACTAACACTGACACCGTACAGCTCACACTGAGCACCGTACAGCTCACACTGACACTGTACAGCTCACACTGACACCGTACAGCTCACACTGACACCATACAGCTCACACTAACACCGTAAAACTCACACTGACAACGTACAGATCACACTGACACTGTACATTTCACAATGACACCGTACATTTCACACTGAGCACCGTACAGCTCACACTGACACCGTACAGCTCACACTGACACCGTAGAGCTCACACTGACACCGTACATCTCACAATGACACCGTACCTTTCACACTGAGCACCGTACAGCTCACACTGACAACGTACAGCTCACACTGACACCGTAGAGCTCACACTGACACCGTACATCTCACAATGACACCGTACCTTTCACACTGAGCACCGTACAGCTCACACTGACAACGTACAGCTCACACTGACACCGTCCAGCTCACACTGACACCTCACATCTCACACTGACACGGTACATCTCAAACTGACACCGTACAGCTCACACTGACACCGTACAGCTCAAACTGACACCATTCAGCTCACACTGACACCGTACAGCTCACACTGACACCGTACAGTTCACACTGACACCTCACATCTCACACTGACACGATACAGCTCAAACTGACACCGTACATCTCACACTGACACGGTACATCTCACACTGACACCGTACAGCTCACACTGACACCGTACAGTTCACACTGACACCGTACAGCTCACACTGACAACGTACAGCTCACACTGACACCGCACATCTCACACTGACACCGTACAGCTCACATTGACAGCGTATAGCTTATACTGACACCATACAGCTCATACTGACACCGAACATCTCACATTGACACTGTACAGTTATCTCTGACACCGCACAGCTCACACTGACACCGTACAACTCACACTGACACCGTATAGATCACACTGACACCGTACAGCTCACAATGACAGCGTATAGCTTATAGTGACACCATACAGCTCACACTGACACCGAACATCTCACACTGACACCGTAAGGCTCACACTGACACCGTACATCTCACACTGACACCGCACATCTCAAACTGACACCGTACAGCTCACACTGACACCGTACAGCTCACACTGACACCGTACAGCTCACACTGAGCACTGTAAAACTTGCACAGACACATTACAGCTCACACTGGCACCGTACAGCTCACACTGACAACGTACAGCTCATATTGACACCGTACAGCGCACACTGACACCGTACAGCTCACACTGACACAGTACATCTCACTCTGACACCGTACAGCTCACACTGTGCACCGTACAGCTCATACTGACACCGTACAGAACACACTGAGCACCGTACAACTCACACTGACACTGTACAGCTCACACTGACACAGTACAGCTCACACTGACAACGTACAACTAACACTGACACCGTACAGCTCACACTGACACCATACAGGTCACACTGACACCGTACAGCTCAAACTGACACCGTACAGCTCACACTGACACCGTAGAGTTCACACTTACACCGCACAGCTCACACTGACACCGTAATTCTCACACTGACACCGTACATCTCACACTGAGCACCGTACAGAACACACTGACACCGTACATCTCACACTGACACTGTACAGCTCACACTGACACCGTATAGCACACAGTGACACCGTACAGCTCACACTGACACTGTACAGCTCAAACTGACACCGTACACCTCACACTGACACCGTACATCTCACACTGACACCGTACATCTCACACTGACACCGTACAGCACACAGAGACACCGTAAAGCTCACACTGACACCGCACATCTCATACTGACACCATACAGCTCACATTGAGCACCGTACAGCTCACACTGACATCGTATAGTTCAAACTGACACCGTACAGCTCACACTGAGCACTGTACATCTCACACTGACACCGTACAGCTCACACTGACACCGTACAGCTCACACTGACACCGTAGAGTTCACACTTACACCGCACAACTCACACTGAGCACCGTACAGCTCACACTGACACCGTACATCTCACACTGACACCGTACATCTCACAGTGACACCGTTCATCTCACACTGACACCGTACAGCTCACACTGACACCGTACATCTCACAGTGACACCGTTCATCTCACACTGACACCATACAGTTCACACTGACACCGTACAGCTCACACTGACTCTGTACAGCTCACACTGACACCGTACATCTCACAGTGACACCGTTCATCTCACACTGACACCATACAGTTCACACTGACACCGTACAGCTCACACTGACACCGTAAGTCTCACACTGACACCGTACAGCTCACACTGACACCGTACAGCTCACACTGACACCGTACAACTCACACTGACACCGTACAGCTCACACTGACACCGTAAATCTCACACTGACACCGTACATCTCACACTGACACTGTACATCTCACACTGAGACCGTACATCTCACACTGACTCCGTACATCTCACACTGACTCTGTACAGCTCACACTGACACCGTACATCTCACACTGACACCGTACTGCTCACATTGACACCGTACAGCTCACACTGACACCGAACATCTCACACTGACACCATACAGCTCACACTGACTCCGTACAGCTCATACTGACACCGTACAGCTCACACTGACACCGTACAGCTCACACTGACACCATACAGCTCGCACTGACACCGTACAGCTCACACTGACACCATACAGCTCGCACTGACTCCGTACAGCTCACACTGACACCGTACAGCTCACACTGACACCGTACAACTCAAACTGACACCGTACAGCTCACACTGACACTTTACATCTCACACTGAGCACCATACATCTCACACTGACACCGTACATCTCACAGTGACACCGTAAAGCTCGCACTGACACCGCACAGCTCACACTGACACCGCACATCTCATACTGACACCGTACAGCTCACATTGAGCACCGTACAGCTCACACTGACACCGTACAGCTCACACTGACACCGTACATCTAACACTGACACCATACAGATCACATTGACACCCTGCAGCTCACACTGACACCGTACAGCTCACACTGACATTGTACAGCTCACACTGAGCACCGTATATCTCACACTGACACCGTACAGCTCACACTGACACCGTACAGCTCAAACTGACACCGTACAGCTCACACTGACACCGTACAGCTCACACTGACACCGTACAGCTCACACTGACACCGTAGAGTTCACACTTACACCGCACAGCTCACACTGAGCACCGTACAGCTCACACTGACACCGTACATCTCACACTGACACCGTACAGCTCACACTGACACTGTACATCTCACAGTGACACCGTTCATCTCACACTGACACCGTACAGCTCACACTGACACCGTACATCTCACAGTGACACCGTTCATCTCACACTGACACCATACAGTTCACACTGACACCGTACAGCTCACACTGACTCTGTACAGCTCACACTGACACCGTACATCTCACAGTGACACCGTTCATCTCACACTGACACCGTACATCTCACACTGACACCGTACAACTCACACTGACACCGTACAGCTCACACTGACACCGTAAATCTCACACTGACACCGTACAGCTCACACTGGCACTGTACAGATCACATTGAGCCCCGTAGATCTCACACTGACACTGTACATCTCACACTGAGACCGTACATCTCACACTGACTCCGTACATCTCACACTGACTCTGTACAGCTCACACTGACACCGTACATCTCACACTGACACCGTACTGCTCACATTGACACCGTACAGCTCACACTGACACCGAACATCTCACACTGACACCATACAGCTCACACTGACTCCGTACAGCTCATACTGACACCGTACAGCTCACACTGACACCGTAAAGCTCGCACTGACACCGCACAGCTCACACTGACACCGCACATCTCACACTGACACCGTACAGCTCACAATGACTCCGTACATCTCACACTGACACCGTACAGCTCACACTGACACCATACAGCTCACACTGACATCGTACAGCTCACACTGACACCATACAGCTCACACTGACATCGTACAGCTCACACTGACATCGTACAGCTCACACTGACACTGTACAGCTCACACTGACACCATAGAGCTCACACTGACACTGTACATCTCACACTGACACCGTACAGCTCACACTGACACCGTACATCTCACACTGACACCATACATCTCACACTGACACCGTACATCTCACACTGACACTGTACATCTCACACTGACACCGTACAGCTCACACTGACACCGTACATCTCACACTGACACCATACATCTCACACTGACACTGTACATCTCACACTGACACCGTACAGCTCACACTGACACCGTACATCTCACACTGACACCGTACAGCTCACACTGACACCATACAGGTCACACTGACACCGTACAGCTCAAACTGACACCGTACAGCTCACACTGACACCGTAGAGTTCACACTTACACCGCACAGCTCACACTGACACCGTATTTCTCACACTGACACCGTACATCTCACACTGAGCACCGTACAGAACACACTGACACCGTACATCTCACACTGACACCGTACATCTCACACTGACACCGTACATCTCACACTAACACCGTACATCTCACACTGACACCGTACAGCTCACACTGACACTGTACAGCTCAAACTGACACCTTACACCTCACACTGACACCGTACATCTCACACTGACACCGTACATCTCACACTGACACCGTACAGCACACAGAGACACCGTAAAGCTCACACTGACACCGCACATCTCATACTGACACCGTACAGCTCACACTGAGCACTGTACAGCTCACACTGACACCGTACAGCTCACACTGACACCGTACAGCTCACACTGACACCGTAGAGTTCACACTTACACCGCACAGCTCACACTGAGCACCGTACAGCTCACACTGACACCGTACAGCTCACACTGACACCGTAGAGTTCACACTTACACCGCACAGCTCACACTGAGCACCGTACTGCTCACACTGACACCGTACAGCTCACACTGACACCGTACAGCTCACACTGACACCGTACAGCTCACACTGACACCGTAGAGTTCACACTGACACCCTACAGCTCACACTGAGCACCGTACATCTCACAGTGACACCGTACAGCTCACACTGACACCGTACAGCTGACACTGACACCGTACAGCTCACACTGACACCGTACAGCTCACACTGACTCTGTACAGCTCACACTGACAATGGACATTTCACACTAACACCGTACGGCTCACACTGAGCACCGTACATCTCACTCTGACACCGTACAACTCACACTGACACCGTAAATCTCACACTGACACCGTACAGCTCACACTGACACTGTACATCTCACACTGAGACCGTACATCTCACACTGACTCCGTACATCTCACACTGACTCCGTATATCTCACACTGACTCTGTACAGCTCACACTGACACCGTACAGCTCACATTGACACCATACAGCTCACACTGACATCGTACAGCTCACACTGACACCGAACATCTCACACTGACACCATACAGCTCACACTGACACAGTACAGCTCACACTGAGCACAGTACATCTCACACTGACCACCGTATATCTCACACTGACACTGTACATCTCACACTGACACCGTACAGCTCACACTGACACCGTACATCTCACACTGACACCGTACAGCTCACACTGACACCATACAGGTCACACTGACACCGTACAGCTCAAACTGACACCGTACAGCTCACAGTGACACCGTAGAGTTCACACTTACACCGCACAGCTCACACTGACACCGTAATTCTCACACTGACACCGTACATCTCACACTGACACTGTACAGCTCACACTGACACCGTATAGCACACAGTGACACCGTACAGCTCACACTGACACTGTACAGCTCAAACTGACACCGTACACCTCACACTGACACCGTACATCTCACACTGACACCGTACATCTCACACTGACACCGTACAGCACACAGAGACACCGTAAAGCTCACACTGACACCGCACATCTCATACTGACACCATACAGCTCACATTGAGCACCGTACAGCTCACACTGACATCGTATAGTTCAAACTGACACCGTACAGCTCACACTGAGCACTGTACAGCTCACACTGACACCGTACAGCTCACACTGACACCGTGCAGCTCACACTGACACCGTAGAGTTCACACTTACACCGCACAGCTCACACTGAGCACTGTACAGCTCACACTGACACCGTACATCTCACACTGACACCGTACATCTCACAGTGACACCGTTCATCTCACACTGACACCGTACAGCTCACACTGACACCGTACATCTCACAGTGACACCGTTCATCTCACACTGACACCATACAGTTCACACTGACACCGTACAGCTCACACTGACTCTGTACAGCTCACACTGACACCGTACATCTCACAGTGACACCGTTCATCTCACACTGACACCATACAGTTCACACTGACACCGTACAGCTCACACTGACACCGTAAGGCTCACACTGACACCGTACAGCTCACACTGACACCGTACAGCTCACACTGACACCGTACAACTCACACTGACACCGTACAGCTCACACTGACACCGTAAATCTCACACTGACACCGTACAGCTCACACTGGCACTGTACAGATCACATTGAGCCCCGTACATCTCACACTGACACTGTACATCTCACACTGAGACCGTACATCTCACACTGACTCCGTACATCTCACACTGACTCTGTACAGCTCACACTGACACCGTACATCTCACACTGACACCGTACTGCTCACATTGACACCGTACAGCTCACACTGACACCGAACATCTCACACTGACACCATACAGCTCACACTGACTCCGTACAGCTCATACTGACACCGTACAGCTCACACTGACACCGTACAGCTCACACTGACACCATACAGCTCGCACTGACACCGTACAGCTCACACTGACACCATACAGCTCGCACTGACTCCGTACAGCTCACACTGACACCGCACAGCTCACACTGACACCGTACAACTCAAACTGACACCGTACAGCTCACACTGACACTTTACATCTCACACTGAGCACCATACATCTCACACTGACACCGCACATCTCATACTGACACCGTACAGCTCACATTGAGCACCGTACAGCTCACACTGACACCGTACAGCTCACACTGACACCGTACATCTAACACTGACACCATACAGATCACATTGACACCCTGCAGCTCACACTGACACCGTACAGCTCACACTGAAATTGTACAGCTCACACTGAGCACCGTATATCTCACACTGACACCGTACAGCTCACACTGACACCGTACAGCTCAAACTGACACCGTACAGCTCACACTGACACCGTACATCTCACAGTGACACCGTAAAGCTCGCACTGACACCGTACAGCTCACACTGACACCGCACATCTCATACTGACACCGTACAGCTCACACTGACACCGTACAGCTCACACTGACACCGTACATCTCACACTGACACCATACAGATCACATTGACACCGTACAGCTCACACTGAGCACCGTATATCTCACAGTGACACCGTACAGCTCACACTGACACCGTAGAGTTCACACCTACACCGCACAGCCCACACTGAGCACCGCACAGCTCACACTGACACCGTACAGATCACACTGACAGCGTATAGCTCACACTGACACCGTACATCTCACACTGACACCGTACATCTCACACTGACACCGTACATCTCACACTGACACCGTACATCTCACACTGACACCGTACAGCTCACACTGAGCACTGTAAAACTTACACAGACATCGCACAACTCAAACTGACACCGTACTGCTCACACTGACACCGTACAGCTCAAACTGACACCGTACAGCTCACACTGGCGCTCTACAGCTCACACTGACACCGCACAGCTCACACTGACACCGTTCAGCTCACACTGACACCGTACAGCTGACACTGACACCATACAGTTCACACTGACACCATACCGCTCAGACTGACACCGTACAACTCACACTCAGCACCGTACAGCTCACACTGACACCGTACAGCTCACACTGACACAGTACAGCTTACAGTGACACCGTACAGCTCACACTGACACCATACAACTCACACTGACAACGTACAGTTGACACTGACACCGGACAGCTCACACTGACAGCGTATAGCTTATACTGACACCATACAGCTCATACTGACACCGAACATCTCACATTGACACTGTACAGTTATCTCTGACACCGCACAGCTCACACTGACACCGTACAACTCACACTGACACCGTATAGATCACACTGACACCGTACAGCTCACAATGACAGCGTATAGCTTATAGTGACACCATACAGCTCACACTGACACCGAACATCTCACACTGACACCGTAAGGCTCACACTGACACCGTACATCTCACACTGACACCGCACATCTCAAACTGACACCGTACAGCTCACACTGACACCGTACAGCTCACACTGACACCGTACAGCTCACACTGAGCACTGTAAAACTTGCACAGACACATTACAGCTCACACTGGCACCGTACAGCTCACACTGACAACGTACAGCTCATATTGACACCGTACAGCGCACACTGACACCGTACAGCTCACACTGACACAGTACATCTCACTCTGACACCGTACAGCTCACACTGTGCACCGTACAGCTCATACTGACACCGTACAGAACACACTGAGCACCGTACAACTCACACTGACACTGTACAGCTCACACTGACACAGTACAGCTCACACTGACACCGTACAGCTCACACTGACAGCGTACAGCTCACACTGACAACGTACAACTAACACTGACACCGTACAGCTCACACTGAGCACCGTACAGCTCACACTGACACTGTACAGCTCACACTGACACCGTACAGCTCACACTGACACCATACAGCTCACACTAACACCGTAAAACTCACACTGACAACGTACAGATCACACTGACACTGTACATTTCACAATGACACCGTACATTTCACACTGAGCACCGTACAGCTCACACTGACACCGTACAGCTCACACTGACACCGTAGAGCTCACACTGACACCGTACATCTCACAATGACACCGTACCGTTCACACTGAGCACCGTACAGCTCACACTGACAACGTACAGCTCACACTGACACCGTAGAGCTCACACTGACACCGTACATCTCACAATGACACCGTACCTTTCACACTGAGCACCGTACAGCTCACACTGACAACGTACAGCTCACACTGACACCGTCCAGCTCACACTGACACCTCACATCTCACACTGACACGGTACATCTCAAACTGACACCGTACAGCTCACACTGACACCGTACAGCTCAAACTGACACCATTCAGCTCACACTGACACCGTACAGCTCACACTGACACCGTACAGTTCACACTGACACCTCACATCTCACACTGACACGATACAGCTCAAACTGACACCGTACATCTCACACTGACACGGTACATCTCACACTGACACCGTACAGCTCACACTGACACCGTACAGTTCACACTGACACCGTACAGCTCACACTGACAACGTACAGCTCACACTGACACCGCACATCTCACACTGACACCGTACAGCTCACATTGACAGCGTATAGCTTATACTGACACCATACAGCTCATACTGACACCGAACATCTCACATTGACACTGTACAGTTATCTCTGACACCGCACAGCTCACACTGACACCGTACAACTCACACTGACACCGTATAGATCACACTGACACCGTACAGCTCACAATGACAGCGTATAGCTTATAGTGACACCATACAGCTCACACTGACACCGAACATCTCACACTGACACCGTAAGGCTCACACTGACACCGTACATCTCACACTGACACCGCACATCTCAAACTGACACCGTACAGCTCACACTGACACCGTACAGCTCACACTGACACCGTACAGCTCACACTGAGCACTGTAAAACTTGCACAGACACATTACAGCTCACACTGGCACCGTACAGCTCACACTGACAACGTACAGCTCATATTGACACCGTACAGCGCACACTGACACCGTACAGCTCACACTGACACAGTACATCTCACTCTGACACCGTACAGCTCACACTGTGCACCGTACAGCTCATACTGACACCGTACAGAACACACTGAGCACCGTACAACTCACACTGACACTGTACAGCTCACACTGACACAGTACAGCTCACACTGACAACGTACAACTAACACTGACACCGTACAGCTCACACTGACACCATACAGGTCACACTGACACCGTACAGCTCAAACTGACACCGTACAGCTCACACTGACACCGTAGAGTTCACACTTACACCGCACAGCTCACACTGACACCGTAATTCTCACACTGACACCGTACATCTCACACTGAGCACCGTACAGAACACACTGACACCGTACATCTCACACTGACACTGTACAGCTCACACTGACACCGTATAGCACACAGTGACACCGTACAGCTCACACTGACACTGTACAGCTCAAACTGACACCGTACACCTCACACTGACACCGTACATCTCACACTGACACCGTACATCTCACACTGACACCGTACAGCACACAGAGACACCGTAAAGCTCACACTGACACCGCACATCTCATACTGACACCATACAGCTCACATTGAGCACCGTACAGCTCACACTGACATCGTATAGTTCAAACTGACACCGTACAGCTCACACTGAGCACTGTACATCTCACACTGACACCGTACAGCTCACACTGACACCGTACAGCTCACACTGACACCGTAGAGTTCACACTTACACCGCACAACTCACACTGAGCACCGTACAGCTCACACTGACACCGTACATCTCACACTGACACCGTACATCTCACAGTGACACCGTTCATCTCACACTGACACCGTACAGCTCACACTGACACCGTACATCTCACAGTGACACCGTTCATCTCACACTGACACCATACAGTTCACACTGACACCGTACAGCTCACACTGACTCTGTACAGCTCACACTGACACCGTACATCTCACAGTGACACCGTTCATCTCACACTGACACCATACAGTTCACACTGACACCGTACAGCTCACACTGACACCGTAAGTCTCACACTGACACCGTACAGCTCACACTGACACCGTACAGCTCACACTGACACCGTACAACTCACACTGACACCGTACAGCTCACACTGACACCGTAAATCTCACACTGACACCGTACATCTCACACTGACACTGTACATCTCACACTGAGACCGTACATCTCACACTGACTCCGTACATCTCACACTGACTCTGTACAGCTCACACTGACACCGTACATCTCACACTGACACCGTACTGCTCACATTGACACCGTACAGCTCACACTGACACCGAACATCTCACACTGACACCATACAGCTCACACTGACTCCGTACAGCTCATACTGACACCGTACAGCTCACACTGACACCGTACAGCTCACACTGACACCATACAGCTCGCACTGACACCGTACAGCTCACACTGACACCATACAGCTCGCACTGACTCCGTACAGCTCACACTGACACCGTACAGCTCACACTGACACCGTACAACTCAAACTGACACCGTACAGCTCACACTGACACTTTACATCTCACACTGAGCACCATACATCTCACACTGACACCGTACATCTCACAGTGACACCGTAAAGCTCGCACTGACACCGCACAGCTCACACTGACACCGCACATCTCATACTGACACCGTACAGCTCACATTGAGCACCGTACAGCTCACACTGACACCGTACAGCTCACACTGACACCGTACATCTAACACTGACACCATACAGATCACATTGACACCCTGCAGCTCACACTGACACCGTACAGCTCACACTGACATTGTACAGCTCACACTGAGCACCGTATATCTCACACTGACACCGTACAGCTCACACTGACACCGTACAGCTCAAACTGACACCGTACAGCTCACACTGACACCGTTCATCTCACACTGACACCGTACATCTCACACTGAGCTAGTACATCTCACAGTGACACCGTTCAACTCACACTGACACCGTACATCTCACACTGACACCGTACAGCTCACACTGAGCACCGTAAAACTTACACAGACATCGTACAACTCAAACTGACACCGTACAGCTCACACTGACACTGTACCGCCCACACTGAGCACCGCACAGCTCACACTGACACCGTACAGATCACACTGACAGCGTATAGCTCACACTGACAGCGTATAGCTTATACTGACACCATACAGCTCATACTGACACCGAACATCTCACACTGACACCGTACATCTCACACTGACACCGTACAGCTCACACTGACACCGTACATCTCACACTGACACCGTACAGCTCACACTGAGCACTGTAAAACTTACACAGACATCGCACAACTCAAACTGACACCGTACAGCTCACACTGACACTGTACAGCTCAAACTGACACCGTACAGCTCACACTGGCGCTCTACAGCTCACACTGACACCGCACAGCTCACACTGACACCGTTCAGCTCACACTGACACCGTACAGCTGACACTGACACCATACAGTTCACACTGACACCATACCGCTCAGACTGACACCGTACAACTCACACTCAGCACCGTACAGCTCACACTGACACCGTACAGCTCACACTGACACAGTACAGCTTACAGTGACACCGTACAGCTCACACTGACACCATACAACTCACACTGACAACGTACAGTTGACACTGACACCGGACAGCTCACACTGACAGCGTATAGCTTATACTGACACCATACAGCTCATACTGACACCGAACATCTCACATTGACACTGTACAGTTATCTCTGACACCGCACAGCTCACACTGACACCGTACAACTCACACTGACACCGTATAGATCACACTGACACCGTACAGCTCACAATGACAGCGTATAGCTTATAGTGACACCATACAGCTCACACTGACACCGAACATCTCACACTGACACCGTAAGGCTCACACTGACACCGTACATCTCACACTGACACCGCACATCTCAAACTGACACCGTACAGCTCACACTGACACCGTACAGCTCACACTGACACCGTACAGCTCACACTGAGCACTGTAAAACTTGCACAGACACATTACAGCTCACACTGGCACCGTACAGCTCACACTGACAACGTACAGCTCATATTGACACCGTACAGCGCACACTGACACCGTACAGCTCACACTGACACAGTACATCTCACTCTGACACCGTACAGCTCACACTGTGCACCGTACAGCTCATACTGACACCGTACAGAACACACTGAGCACCGTACAACTCACACTGACACTGTACAGCTCACACTGACACAGTACAGCTCACACTGACAACGTACAACTAACACTGACACCGTACAGCTCACACTGAGCACCGTACAGCACACAGTGACACCGTACAGCTCACGCTGACACCATACAGCTCACACTAACACCGTAAAGCTCACACTGACAACGTACAGATCACACTGACACTGTACATTTCACAATGACACCGTACATTTCACACTGAGCACCGTACAGCTCACACTGACACCGTACAGCTCACACTGACACCGCAGAGCTCACACTGACACTGTACATCTCACAATGACACCGTACCTTTCACACTGAGCACCGTACAGCTCACACTGACAACGTACAGCTCACACTGACACCTCACATCTCACACTGACACGGTACATCTCAAACTGACACCGTACAGCTCACACTGACACGGTACAGCTCAAACTGACACCGTACAGCTCAAACTGACACCATTCAGCTCACACTGACACCGTACAGCTCACACTGACACCGTACAGTTCACACTGACACCTCACATCTCACACTGACACGGTACAGCTCAAACTGACACCGTACATCTCACACTGACACGGTACATCTCACACTGACACCGTACAGCTCACACTGACACCGTACAGTTCACACTGACACCGTACAGCTCACACTGACAACGTACAGCTCACACTGACACCGCACATCTCACACTGACACCGTACAGCTCACATTGACACCGTACAGCTCACACTGAGCGCCGTACATCTCACACTGACACCATACAGCTCACACTGACACCGTACAGCCCTCACTGAGCACTGTACAGCTCACACTGACACCGTACAGCTCACACTGACACTGTACAGCTCACACTGACACTGTACAGCTCACACTGGCACCGTACATCTCACACTGACACCCTACATCTCACACTGACACCCTACAGCTCACACTGACACCGTACAGCTCACACTGACACTGCATAGCTCACACTGTCACTGTACAGCACACACTGACTCTGTACAGCTCACACTGACAACGTACATTTCACACTGACCACCGTACATCTCACACTGACACCTTACAGCTCACACAAACACCATACATCTCACACTAACACCGTACAGCTCACACTGACATCGTAAATCTCACACTGACACCGCACATGTCACACTGACACCGTTCATCTCATACTGACACCGTACAGCACACACTGTCACCATACAATTCACACTGAAACTGTACATCTCAAACTGACACCGTACAATCACACTGATTCCGTACAGCTCACACTGACACCGTACATCTCACACTAACACCGTACAGCTCAACCTGACACCTTACAGCTCACACTGACACTGTACAGCTCACACATGCACCGTAAAGCTCACACTGACACCGTACAGCTGACACTGACACCATACAGTTCACACTGACACCATACCATCAGACTGACACCGTACAACTCACACTCAGCACCGTACAGCTCACACTGACACCGTACAGCTCACACTGACACCATACAACTCACACTGACAACGTACAGTTCACACTGACACCATAGAGCTCATACTGACACCTAACATCTCACATTGACACTGTACAGTTATCTCTGACACCGCACAGCTCACACTGACACCGTACAACACACACTTACACCGTATATATCACACTGACACCGTACTGCTCACAATGACAGCGTATAGCTTATACTGACACCATACAGCTCACACTGACACCGAACATCTCACACTGACACCGTAAGGCTCACACTGACACCGTACATCTCACACTGACACCGCACATCTCACACTGACACCGTACAGATCACACTGACACCGTACAGCTCACACTGACACCGTACAGCTCACACTGACACCGTACAGCTCACACTGACACCTCACATCTCACACTGACACCGTACAGCTCACACTGACACCGTTCAGCTCACACTGACACCGTACATCTCACACTGACTCCGTACAGTTCACACGGAGCACCGTAAAGCCCACAGTGACACCGTACAGCTCACACTGACACCGTACAGCTCACACTGACACCGTAAAGCCCACACTGACACCGTACAGTTCACACTGACACCGTACCGCTCAGACTGACACCGTACATCTCACACTAACACCGTACATCTCACACTGACACCTCACATCTCACGCTGACACCGTACAGTTCACACTGACAGCGTATATCTTATACTGACACCACACAGCTCACACTGATACCGAACATCTCACACTGACACCGTCCAGCTCACACTGACACTGTGCAGCTCAAACTGACACCGTACAGCTCACACTGGCACGCTACAGCTCACACTGACACCGTACAGCTCACAGTGAGCACCGCACAGCTCACACTGACACCGTACAGCTCACACTGACAACATAAAGTTCACACTGACACCGTACAGCTCACACTGGCACTCTACATCTCACACTGACACCGTACAGCTCACAGTGACACAGTACAGCTCACACTGACACCGTACAGCTCACACTGACACTATACATCTCACACTGACACTGTACAGATCACAGTGACACCGTACAGCTCACAGTGACAACGTACAGCTCACACTGACACTTTACATCTCAAACTGATAACGTACAGCTCACACTGACTCCGCAAATCGCACACTGAGCACTGTACAGCTCACACTGACACCGTACATCTCACACTGACACCGTACATCTCACAGTGACACCGTTCATCTCACACTGACACCGTACAGCTCACACTGACACCGTACATCTCACACTGACACCGTCCAGCTCACACTGACTCCGTACAGCTCACACTGAGCACCGCACATCGCACACTGACACCGTACAGCTCACAGTGACACCGTACAGCTCATACTGACACCGTACAGCTCACATTGAGCACCGTACAGCTCACACTGACACCGTACAGCTCACACTGACACTGTACATCTCACACTGACACCGTACATCTCACACTGACACCATACAGCTCACATTGATCACCGTACAGCTCACACTGACACCGTACATCTCACACTGACACCGTACAGCTCACACTGACACCGTACAGCTAACACTCACACCGTACAGCTCACACTGAGCAGTGTACAGCTCACACTGACATTGTACAGCTCAAACTGACACCGTACAGCTCACACTGGCACTGTACAGCTCACACTGACACCGTACAGCTCACAGTGAGCACCGCACAACTCACACTGACACTGTACAGCTCACACTGTCACCGTACAGCTGACACTGACACCATACAGTTCACACTGACACCGTAGCGCTCAGACTGACACCGTACAACTCACACTCAGCACCATACAGCTCACACTGACACCGTACAGCTCACACTGACACAGTACAGTATACAGTGACACCGTACAGCTCACACTGACACTGTACAGCTCACACTGATCCCCGTACAGCTCACACTGAGCACCGTACAGCTCACACTGACACCGTACAGCTCACACTGACACCGTACAGCTCACACTGACACCGTACATCTCACACTGACACCGTACAGCTCACACTGACACCGTACAGCTCACACTGACACCGTGCAGCTCACACTGACACCGTACAACTCACACTGACACCGTACAGCTCACACTGACACCGTGCAGCTCACACTGACATCGTATAGTTCAAACTGACACCGTACAGCTCACACTGAGCACTGTACAGATCACACTGACACCGTACATCTCACACTGACATCGTACAGCTCACACTGAGCACCGTACAGTTCAAACTGACACCGTACAGCTCACACTGACACCGTACAGCTCACACTGACACCTTACAGCTCACACTGACACCGTAGAGTTCACACTTACACCGCACAGCTCACACTGAGCACCGTACAGCTCACACTGACACCGTACATCTCACACTGACACCGTACAGCTCACACTGACACTGTACATCTCACAGTGACACCGTTCATCTCACACTGACACCGTACAGCTCACACTGACACCGTACATCTCACAGTGACACCGTTCATCTCACACTGACACCATACAGTTCACACTGACACCGTACAGCTCACACTGACTCTGTACAGCTCACACTGACACCGTACATCTCACAGTGACACCGTTCATCTCACACTGACACCGTACATCTCACACTGACACCGTACAACTCACACTGACACCGTACAGCACACACTGACACCGTAAATCTCACACTGACACCGTACAGCTCACACTGGCACTGTACAGATCACATTGAGCCCCGTAGATCTCACACTGACACTGTACATCTCACACTGAGACCGTACATCTCACACTGACTCCGTACATCTCACACTGACTCTGTACAGCTCACACTGACACCGTACATCTCACACTGACACCGTACTGCTCACATTGACACCGTACAGCTCACACTGACACCGAACATCTCACACTGACACCATACAGCTCACACTGACTCCGTACAGCTCATACTGACACCGTACAGCTCACACTGACACCGTACAGCTCAAACTGACAGTATACATCTCACACTGACACCGTAAAGCTCGCACTGACACCGCGCAGCTCACACTGACACCGCACATCTCACACTGACACCGTACAGCTCACAATGACTCCGTACATCTCACACTGACACCGTACAGCTCACACTGACACCATACAGCTCACACTGACATCGTACAGCTCACACTGACACCATACAGCTCACACTGACATCGTACAGCTCACACTGACATCGTACAGCTCACACTGACACTGTACAGCTCACACTGACACCGTATATCTCACACTGACACCATAGAGCTCACACTGACAATGTACATCTCACACTGACACCGTACAGCTCACACTGACACCGTACATCTCACACTGACACCATACATCTCACACTGACACCGTACATCTCACACTGACACTGTAAATCTCACACTGACACCGTACAGCTCACACTGACACCGTACATCTCACACTGACACCATACATCTCACACTGACACTGTACATCTCACACTGACACCGTATAGCTCACACTGACACCGTACATCTCACACTGACACCGTACAGCTCACACTGACACCATACAGGTCACACTGACACCGTACAGCTCAAACTGACACCGTACAGCTCACACTGACACCGTAGAGTTCACACTTACACCGCACAGCTCACACTGACACCGTAATTCTCACACTGACACCGTACATCTCACACTGAGCACCGTACAGAACACACTGACACCGTACATCTCACACTGACACCGTACATCTCACACTGACACCGTACATCTCACACTAACACCGTACATCTCACACTGACACCGTACAGCTCACACTGACACTGTACAGCTCAAACTGACACCTTACACCTCACACTGACACCGTACATCTCACACTGACACCGTACATCTCACACTGACACCGTACAGCACACAGAGACACCGTAAAGCTCACACTGACACCGCACATCTCATACTGACACCGTACAGCTCACACTGAGCACTGTACAGCTCACACTGACACCGTACAGCTCACACTGACACCGTACAGCTCACACTGACACCGTAGAGTTCACACTTACACCGCACAGCTCACACTGAGCACCGTACAGCTCACACTGACACCGTACAGCTCACACTGACACCGTAGAGTTCACACTTACACCGCACAGCTCACACTGAGCACCGTACTGCTCACACTGACACCGTACAGCTCACACTGACACCGTACAGCTCACACTGACACCGTACAGCTCACACTGACACCGTAGAGTTCACACTGACACCCTACAGCTCACACTGAGCACCGTACATCTCACAGTGACACCGTACAGCTCACACTGACACCGTACAGCTGACACTGACACCGTACAGCTCACACTGACACCGTACAGCTCACACTGACTCTGTACAGCTCACACTGACAATGGACATTTCACACTAACACCGTACGGCTCACACTGAGCACCGTACATCTCACACTGACACCGTACATCTCACACTGACACCGTACATCTCACACTGACACCGTACAGCTCACACTGAGCACTGTAAAACTTACACAGACATCGCACAACTCAAACTGACACCGTACTGCTCACACTGACACCGTCCATCTCAAACTGACACCGTACAGCTCACACTGGCGCTCTACAGCTCACACTGACACCGCACAGCTCACACTGACACCGTTCAGCTCACACTGACACCGTACAGCTGACACTGACACCATACAGTTCACAGTGACACCATACCGCTCAGACTGACACCGTACAACTCACACTCAGCACCGTACAGCTCACACTGACACCGTACAGCTCACACTGACACAGTACAGCTTACAGTGACACCGTACAGCTCACACTGACACCATACAACTCACACTGACAACGTACAGTTGACACTGACACCGGACAGCTCACACTGACAGCGTATAGCTTATACTGACACCATACAGCTCATACTGACACCGAACATCTCACATTGACACTGTACAGTTATCTCTGACACCGCACAGCTCACACTGACACCGTACAACTCACACTGACACCGTATAGATCACACTGACACCGTACAGCTCACAATGACAGCGTATAGCTTATAGTGACACCATACAGCTCACACTGACACCGAACATCTCACACTGACACCGTAAGGCTCACACTGACACCGTACATCTCACACTGACACCGCACATCTCAAACTGACACCGTACAGCTCACACTGACACCGTACAGCTCACACTGACACCGTACAGCTCACACTGAGCACTGTAAAACTTGCACAGACACATTACAGCTCACACTGGCACCGTACAGCTCACACTGACAACGTACAGCTCATATTGACACCGTACAGCGCACACTGACACCGTACAGCTCACACTGACACAGTACATCTCACTCTGACACCGTACAGCTCACACTGTGCACCGTACAGCTCATACTGACACCGTACAGAACACACTGAGCACCGTACAACTCACACTGACACTGTACAGCTCACACTGACACAGTACAGCTCACACTGACACCGTACAGCTCACACTGACAGCGTACAGCTCACACTGACAACGTACAACTAACACTGACACCGTACAGCTCACACTGAGCACCGTACAGCTCACACTGACACTGTACAGCTCACACTGACACCGTACAGCTCACACTGACACCATACAGCTCACACTAACACCGTAAAACTCACACTGACAACGTACAGATCACACTGACACTGTACATTTCACAATGACACCGTACATTTCACACTGAGCACCGTACAGCTCACACTGACACCGTACAGCTCACACTGACACCGTAGAGCTCACACTGACACCGTACATCTCACAATGACACCGTACCTTTCACACTGAGCACCGTACAGCTCACACTGACAACGTACAGCTCACACTGACACCGTAGAGCTCACACTGACACCGTACATCTCACAATGACACCGTACCTTTCACACTGAGCACCGTACAGCTCACACTGACAACGTACAGCTCACACTGACACCGTCCAGCTCACACTGACACCTCACATCTCACACTGACACGGTACATCTCAAACTGACACCGTACAGCTCACACTGACACCGTACAGCTCAAACTGACACCATTCAGCTCACACTGACACCGTACAGCTCACACTGACACCGTACAGTTCACACTGACACCTCACATCTCACACTGACACGATACAGCTCAAACTGACACCGTACATCTCACATTGACACGGTACATCTCACACTGACACCGTACAGCTCACACTGACACCGTACAGTTCACACTGACACCGTACAGCTCACACTGACAACGTACAGCTCACACTGACACCGCACATCTCACACTGACACCGTACAGCTCACATTGACAGCGTATAGCTTATACTGACACCATACAGCTCATACTGACACCGAACATCTCACATTGACACTGTACAGTTATCTCTGACACCGCACAGCTCACACTGACACCGTACAACTCACACTGACACCGTATAGATCACACTGACACCGTACAGCTCACAATGACAGCGTATAGCTTATAGTGACACCATACAGCTCACACTGACACCGAACATCTCACACTGACACCGTAAGGCTCACACTGACACCGTACATCTCACACTGACACCGCACATCTCAAACTGACACCGTACAGCTCACACTGACACCGTACAGCTCACACTGACACCGTACAGCTCACACTGAGCACTGTAAAACTTGCACAGACACATTACAGCTCACACTGGCACCGTACAGCTCACACTGACAACGTACAGCTCATATTGACACCGTACAGCGCACACTGACACCGTACAGCTCACACTGACACAGTACATCTCACTCTGACACCGTACAGCTCACACTGTGCACCGTACAGCTCATACTGACACCGTACAGAACACACTGAGCACCGTACAACTCACACTGACACTGTACAGCTCACACTGACACAGTACAGCTCACACTGACAACGTACAACTAACACTGACACCGTACAGCTCACACTGACACCATACAGGTCACACTGACACCGTACAGCTCAAACTGACACCGTACAGCTCACACTGACACCGTAGAGTTCACACTTACACCGCACAGCTCACACTGACACCGTAATTCTCACACTGACACCGTACATCTCACACTGAGCACCGTACAGAACACACTGACACCGTACATCTCACACTGACACTGTACAGCTCACACTGACACCGTATAGCACACAGTGACACCGTACAGCTCACACTGACACTGTACAGCTCAAACTGACACCGTACACCTCACACTGACACCGTACATCTCACACTGACACCGTACATCTCACACTGACACCGTACAGCACACAGAGACACCGTAAAGCTCACACTGACACCGCACATCTCATACTGACACCATACAGCTCACATTGAGCACCGTACAGCTCACACTGACATCGTATAGTTCAAACTGACACCGTACAGCTCACACTGAGCACTGTACATCTCACACTGACACCGTACAGCTCACACTGACACCGTACAGCTCACACTGACACCGTAGAGTTCACACTTACACCGCACAACTCACACTGAGCACCGTACAGCTCACACTGACACCGTACATCTCACACTGACACCGTACATCTCACAGTGACACCGTTCATCTCACACTGACACCGTACAGCTCACACTGACACCGTACATCTCACAGTGACACCGTTCATCTCACACTGACACCATACAGTTCACACTGACACCGTACAGCTCACACTGACTCTGTACAGCTCACACTGACACCGTACATCTCACAGTGACACCGTTCATCTCACACTGACACCATACAGTTCACACTGACACCGTACAGCTCACACTGACACCGTAAGTCTCACACTGACACCGTACAGCTCACACTGACACCGTACAGCTCACACTGACACCGTACAACTCACACTGACACCGTACAGCTCACACTGACACCGTAAATCTCACACTGACACCGTACATCTCACACTGACACTGTACATCTCACACTGAGACCGTACATCTCACACTGACTCCGTACATCTCACACTGACTCTGTACAGCTCACACTGACACCGTACATCTCACACTGACACCGTACTGCTCACATTGACACCGTACAGCTCACACTGACACCGAACATCTCACACTGACACCATACAGCTCACACTGACTCCGTACAGCTCATACTGACACCGTACAGCTCACACTGACACCGTACAGCTCACACTGACACCATACAGCTCGCACTGACACCGTACAGCTCACACTGACACCATACAGCTCGCACTGACTCCGTACAGCTCACACTGACACCGTACAGCTCACACTGACACCGTACAACTCAAACTGACACCGTACAGCTCACACTGACACTTTACATCTCACACTGAGCACCATACATCTCACACTGACACCGTACATCTCACAGTGACACCGTAAAGCTCGCACTGACACCGCACAGCTCACACTGACACCGCACATCTCATACTGACACCGTACAGCTCACATTGAGCACCGTACAGCTCACACTGACACCGTACAGCTCACACTGACACCGTACATCTAACACTGACACCATACAGATCACATTGACACCCTGCAGCTCACACTGACACCGTACAGCTCACACTGACATTGTACAGCTCACACTGAGCACCGTATATCTCACACTGACACCGTACAGCTCACACTGACACCGTACAGCTCAAACTGACACCGTACAGCTCACACTGACACCGTTCATCTCACACTGACACCGTACATCTCACACTGAGCTAGTACATCTCACAGTGACACCGTTCAACTCACACTGACACCGTACATCTCACACTGACACTGTACAGCTCACACTGAGCACCGTAAAACTTACACAGACATCGTACAACTCAAACTGACACCGTACAGCTCACACTGACACTGTACCGCCCACACTGAGCACCGCACAGCTCACACTGACACCATACAGATCACACTGACAGCGTATAGCTCACACTGACAGCGTATAGCTTATACTGACACCATACAGCTCATACTGACACCGAACATCTCACACTGACACCGTACATCTCACACTGACACCGTACAGCTCACACTGACACCGTACATCTCACACTGACACCGTACAGCTCACACTGAGCACTGTAAAACTTACACAGACATCGCACAACTCAAACTGACACCGTACAGCTCACACTGACACTGTACAGCTCAAACTGACACCGTACAGCTCACACTGGCGCTCTACAGCTCACACTGACACCGCACAGCTCACACTGACACCGTTCAGCTCACACTGACACCGTACAGCTGACACTGACACCATACAGTTCACACTGACACCATACCGCTCAGACTGACACCGTACAACTCACACTCAGCACCGTACAGCTCACACTGACACCGTACAGCTCACACTGACACAGTACAGCTTACAGTGACACCGTACAGCTCACACTGACACCATACAACTCACACTGACAACGTACAGTTGACACTGACACCGGACAGCTCACACTGACAGCGTATAGCTTATACTGACACCATACAGCTCATACTGACACCGAACATCTCACATTGACACTGTACAGTTATCTCTGACACCGCACAGCTCACACTGACACCGTACAACTCACACTGACACCGTATAGATCACACTGACACCGTACAGCTCACAATGACAGCGTATAGCTTATACTGACACCATACAGCTCACACTGACACCGAACATCTCACACTGACACCGTAAGGCTCACACTGACACCGTACATCTCACACTGACACCGCACATCTCAAACTGACACCGTACAGCTCACACTGACACCGTACAGCTCACACTGACACCGTACAGCTCACACTGAGCACTGTAAAACTTGCACAGACACATTACAGCTCACACTGGCACCGTACAGCTCACACTGACAACGTACAGCTCATATTGACACCGTACAGCGCACACTGACACCGTACAGCTCACACTGACACAGTACATCTCACTCTGACACCGTACAGCTCACACTGTGCACCGTACAGCTCATACTGACACCGTACAGAACACACTGAGCACCGTACAACTCACACTGACACTGTACAGCTCACACTGACACAGTACAGCTCACACTGACAACGTACAACTAACACTGACACCGTACAGCTCACACTGAGCACCGTACAGCACACAGTGACACCGTACAGCTCACGCTGACACCATACAGCTCACACTAACACCGTAAAGCTCACACTGACAACGTACAGATCACACTGACACTGTACATTTCACAATGACACCGTACATTTCACACTGAGCACCGTACAGCTCACACTGACACCGTACAGCTCACACTGACACCGCAGAGCTCACACTGACACTGTACATCTCACAATGACACCGTACCTTTCACACTGAGCACCGTACAGCTCACACTGACAACGTACAGCTCACACTGACACCTCACATCTCACACTGACACGGTACATCTCAAACTGACACCGTACAGCTCACACTGACACGGTACAGCTCAAACTGACACCGTACAGCTCAAACTGACACCATTCAGCTCACACTGACACCGTACAGCTCACACTGACACCGTACAGTTCACACTGACACCTCACATCTCACACTGACACGGTACAGCTCAAACTGACACCGTACATCTCACACTGACACGGTACATCTCACACTGACACCGTACAGCTCACACTGACACCGTACAGTTCACACTGACACCGTACAGCTCACACTGACAACGTACAGCTCACACTGACACCGCACATCTCACACTGACACCGTACAGCTCACATTGACACCGTACAGCTCACACTGAGCGCCGTACATCTCACACTGACACCATACAGCTCACACTGACACCGTACAGCCCTCACTGAGCACTGTACAGCTCACACTGACACCGTACAGCTCACACTGACACTGTACAGCTCACACTGACACTGTACAGCTCACACTGGCACCGTACATCTCACACTGACACCCTACATCTCACACTGACACCCTACAGCTCACACTGACACCGTACAGCTCACACTGACACTGCATAGCTCACACTGTCACTGTACAGCACACACTGACTCTGTACAGCTCACACTGACAACGTACATTTCACACTGACCACCGTACATCTCACACTGACACCTTACAGCTCACACAAACACCATACATCTCACACTAACACCGTACAGCTCACACTGACATCGTAAATCTCACACTGACACCGCACATGTCACACTGACACCGTTCATCTCATACTGACACCGTACAGCACACACTGTCACCATACAATTCACACTGAAACTGTACATCTCAAACTGACACCGTACAATCACACTGATTCCGTACAGCTCACACTGACACCGTACATCTCACACTAACACCGTACAGCTCAACCTGACACCTTACAGCTCACACTGACACTGTACAGCTCACACATGCACCGTAAAGCTCACACTGACACCGTACAGCTGACACTGACACCATACAGTTCACACTGACACCATACCATCAGACTGACACCGTACAACTCACACTCAGCACCGTACAGCTCACACTGACACCGTACAGCTCACACTGACACCATACAACTCACACTGACAACGTACAGTTCACACTGACACCATAGAGCTCATACTGACACCTAACATCTCACATTGACACTGTACAGTTATCTCTGACACCGCACAGCTCACACTGACACCGTACAACACACACTTACACCGTATATATCACACTGACACCGTACTGCTCACAATGACAGCGTATAGCTTATACTGACACCATACAGCTCACACTGACACCGAACATCTCACACTGACACCGTAAGGCTCACACTGACACCGTACATCTCACACTGACACCGCACATCTCACACTGACACCGTACAGATCACACTGACACCGTACAGCTCACACTGACACCGTACAGCTCACACTGACACCGTACAGCTCACACTGACACCTCACATCTCACACTGACACCGTACAGCTCACACTGACACCGTTCAGCTCACACTGACACCGTACATCTCACACTGACTCCGTACAGTTCACACGGAGCACCGTAAAGCCCACAGTGACACCGTACAGCTCACACTGACACCGTACAGCTCACACTGACACCGTAAAGCCCACACTGACACCGTACAGTTCACACTGACACCGTACCGCTCAGACTGACACCGTACATCTCACACTAACACCGTACATCTCACACTGACACCTCACATCTCACACTGACACCGTACAGTTCACACTGACAGCGTATATCTTATACTGACACCACACAGCTCACACTGATACCGAACATCTCACACTGACACCGTCCAGCTCACACTGACACTGTGCAGCTCAAACTGACACCGTACAGCTCACACTGGCACGCTACAGCTCACACTGACACCGTACAGCTCACAGTGAGCACCGCACAGCTCACACTGACACCGTACAGCTCACACTGACAACATAAAGTTCACACTGACACCGTACAGCTCACACTGGCACTCTACATCTCACACTGACACCGTACAGCTCACAGTGACACAGTACAGCTCACACTGACACCGTACAGCTCACACTGACACTATACATCTCACACTGACACTGTACAGATCACAGTGACACCGTACAGCTCACAGTGACAACGTACAGCTCACACTGACACTTTACATCTCAAACTGATAACGTACAGCTCACACTGACTCCGCAAATCGCACACTGAGCACTGTACAGCTCACACTGACACCGTACATCTCACACTGACACCGTACATCTCACAGTGACACCGTTCATCTCACACTGACACCGTACAGCTCACACTGACACCGTACATCTCACACTGACACCGTCCAGCTCACACTGACTCCGTACAGCTCACACTGAGCACCGCACATCGCACACTGACACCGTACAGCTCACAGTGACACCGTACAGCTCATACTGACACCGTACAGCTCACATTGAGCACCGTACAGCTCACACTGACACCGTACAGCTCACACTGACACTGTACATCTCACACTGACACCGTACATCTCACACTGACACCATACAGCTCACATTGATCACCGTACAGCTCACACTGACACCGTACATCTCACACTGACACCGTACAGCTCACACTGACACCGTACAGCTAACACTCACACCGTACAGCTCACACTGAGCAGTGTACAGCTCACACTGACATTGTACAGCTCAAACTGACACCGTACAGCTCACACTGGCACTGTACAGCTCACACTGACACCGTACAGCTCACAGTGAGCACCGCACATCTCACACTGACACCGTACAGCTCACAATGACTCCGTACATCTCACACTGACACCGTACAGCTCACACTGACACCATACAGCTCACACTGACATCGTACAGCTCACACTGACACCATACAGCTCACACTGACATCGTACAGCTCACACTGACATCGTACAGCTCACACTGACACTGTACAGCTCACACTGACACCGTATATCTCACACTGACACCATAGAGCTCACACTGACAATGTACATCTCACACTGACACCGTACAGCTCACACTGACACCGTACATCTCACACTGACACCATACATCTCACACTGACACCGTACATCTCACACTGACACTGTAAATCTCACACTGACACCGTACAGCTCACACTGACACCGTACATCTCACACTGACACCATACATCTCACACTGACACTGTACATCTCACACTGACACCGTATAGCTCACACTGACACCGTACATCTCACACTGACACCGTACAGCTCACACTGACACCATACAGGTCACACTGACACCGTACAGCTCAAACTGACACCGTACAGCTCACACTGACACCGTAGAGTTCACACTTACACCGCACAGCTCACACTGACACCGTAATTCTCACACTGACACCGTACATCTCACACTGAGCACCGTACAGAACACACTGACACCGTACATCTCACACTGACACCGTACATCTCACACTGACACCGTACATCTCACACTAACACCGTACATCTCACACTGACACCGTACAGCTCACACTGACACTGTACAGCTCAAACTGACACCTTACACCTCACACTGACACCGTACATCTCACACTGACACCGTACATCTCACACTGACACCGTACAGCACACAGAGACACCGTAAAGCTCACACTGACACCGCACATCTCATACTGACACCGTACAGCTCACACTGAGCACTGTACAGCTCACACTGACACCGTACAGCTCACACTGACACCGTACAGCTCACACTGACACCGTAGAGTTCACACTTACACCGCACAGCTCACACTGAGCACCGTACAGCTCACACTGACACCGTACAGCTCACACTGACACCGTAGAGTTCACACTTACACCGCACAGCTCACACTGAGCACCGTACTGCTCACACTGACACCGTACAGCTCACACTGACACCGTACAGCTCACACTGACACCGTACAGCTCACACTGACACCGTAGAGTTCACACTGACACCCTACAGCTCACACTGAGCACCGTACATCTCACAGTGACACCGTACAGCTCACACTGACACCGTACAGCTGACACTGACACCGTACAGCTCACACTGACACCGTACAGCTCACACTGACTCTGTACAGCTCACACTGACAATGGACATTTCACACTAACACCGTACGGCTCACACTGAGCACCGTACATCTCACACTGACACCGTACATCTCACACTGACACCGTACATCTCACACTGACACCGTACAGCTCACACTGAGCACTGTAAAACTTACACAGACATCGCACAACTCAAACTGACACCGTACTGCTCACACTGACACCGTCCATCTCAAACTGACACCGTACAGCTCACACTGGCGCTCTACAGCTCACACTGACACCGCACAGCTCACACTGACACCGTTCAGCTCACACTGACACCGTACAGCTGACACTGACACCATACAGTTCACAGTGACACCATACCGCTCAGACTGACACCGTACAACTCACACTCAGCACCGTACAGCTCACACTGACACCGTACAGCTCACACTGACACAGTACAGCTTACAGTGACACCGTACAGCTCACACTGACACCATACAACTCACACTGACAACGTACAGTTGACACTGACACCGGACAGCTCACACTGACAGCGTATAGCTTATACTGACACCATACAGCTCATACTGACACCGAACATCTCACATTGACACTGTACAGTTATCTCTGACACCGCACAGCTCACACTGACACCGTACAACTCACACTGACACCGTATAGATCACACTGACACCGTACAGCTCACAATGACAGCGTATAGCTTATAGTGACACCATACAGCTCACACTGACACCGAACATCTCACACTGACACCGTAAGGCTCACACTGACACCGTACATCTCACACTGACACCGCACATCTCAAACTGACACCGTACAGCTCACACTGACACCGTACAGCTCACACTGACACCGTACAGCTCACACTGAGCACTGTAAAACTTGCACAGACACATTACAGCTCACACTGGCACCGTACAGCTCACACTGACAACGTACAGCTCATATTGACACCGTACAGCGCACACTGACACCGTACAGCTCACACTGACACAGTACATCTCACTCTGACACCGTACAGCTCACACTGTGCACCGTACAGCTCATACTGACACCGTACAGAACACACTGAGCACCGTACAACTCACACTGACACTGTACAGCTCACACTGACACAGTACAGCTCACACTGACACCGTACAGCTCACACTGACAGCGTACAGCTCACACTGACAACGTACAACTAACACTGACACCGTACAGCTCACACTGAGCACCGTACAGCTCACACTGACACTGTACAGCTCACACTGACACCGTACAGCTCACACTGACACCATACAGCTCACACTAACACCGTAAAACTCACACTGACAACGTACAGATCACACTGACACTGTACATTTCACAATGACACCGTACATTTCACACTGAGCACCGTACAGCTCACACTGACACCGTACAGCTCACACTGACACCGTAGAGCTCACACTGACACCGTACATCTCACAATGACACCGTACCTTTCACACTGAGCACCGTACAGCTCACACTGACAACGTACAGCTCACACTGACACCGTAGAGCTCACACTGACACCGTACATCTCACAATGACACCGTACCTTTCACACTGAGCACCGTACAGCTCACACTGACAACGTACAGCTCACACTGACACCGTCCAGCTCACACTGACACCTCACATCTCACACTGACACGGTACATCTCAAACTGACACCGTACAGCTCACACTGACACCGTACAGCTCAAACTGACACCATTCAGCTCACACTGACACCGTACAGCTCACACTGACACCGTACAGTTCACACTGACACCTCACATCTCACACTGACACGATACAGCTCAAACTGACACCGTACATCTCACACTGACACGGTACATCTCACACTGACACCGTACAGCTCACACTGACACCGTACAGTTCACACTGACACCGTACAGCTCACACTGACAACGTACAGCTCACACTGACACCGCACATCTCACACTGACACCGTACAGCTCACATTGACAGCGTATAGCTTATACTGACACCATACAGCTCATACTGACACCGAACATCTCACATTGACACTGTACAGTTATCTCTGACACCGCACAGCTCACACTGACACCGTACAACTCACACTGACACCGTATAGATCACACTGACACCGTACAGCTCACAATGACAGCGTATAGCTTATAGTGACACCATACAGCTCACACTGACACCGAACATCTCACACTGACACCGTAAGGCTCACACTGACACCGTACATCTCACACTGACACCGCACATCTCAAACTGACACCGTACAGCTCACACTGACACCGTACAGCTCACACTGACACCGTACAGCTCACACTGAGCACTGTAAAACTTGCACAGACACATTACAGCTCACACTGGCACCGTACAGCTCACACTGACAACGTACAGCTCATATTGACACCGTACAGCGCACACTGACACCGTACAGCTCACACTGACACAGTACATCTCACTCTGACACCGTACAGCTCACACTGTGCACCGTACAGCTCATACTGACACCGTACAGAACACACTGAGCACCGTACAACTCACACTGACACTGTACAGCTCACACTGACACAGTACAGCTCACACTGACAACGTACAACTAACACTGACACCGTACAGCTCACACTGACACCATACAGGTCACACTGACACCGTACAGCTCAAACTGACACCGTACAGCTCACACTGACACCGTAGAGTTCACACTTACACCGCACAGCTCACACTGACACCGTAATTCTCACACTGACACCGTACATCTCACACTGAGCACCGTACAGAACACACTGACACCGTACATCTCACACTGACACTGTACAGCTCACACTGACACCGTATAGCACACAGTGACACCGTACAGCTCACACTGACACTGTACAGCTCAAACTGACACCGTACACCTCACACTGACACCGTACATCTCACACTGACACCGTACATCTCACACTGACACCGTACAGCACACAGAGACACCGTAAAGCTCACACTGACACCGCACATCTCATACTGACACCATACAGCTCACATTGAGCACCGTACAGCTCACACTGACATCGTATAGTTCAAACTGACACCGTACAGCTCACACTGAGCACTGTACATCTCACACTGACACCGTACAGCTCACACTGACACCGTACAGCTCACACTGACACCGTAGAGTTCACACTTACACCGCACAACTCACACTGAGCACCGTACAGCTCACACTGACACCGTACATCTCACACTGACACCGTACATCTCACAGTGACACCGTTCATCTCACACTGACACCGTACAGCTCACACTGACACCGTACATCTCACAGTGACACCGTTCATCTCACACTGACACCATACAGTTCACACTGACACCGTACAGCTCACACTGACTCTGTACAGCTCACACTGACACCGTACATCTCACAGTGACACCGTTCATCTCACACTGACACCATACAGTTCACACTGACACCGTACAGCTCACACTGACACCGTAAGTCTCACACTGACACCGTACAGCTCACACTGACACCGTACAGCTCACACTGACACCGTACAACTCACACTGACACCGTACAGCTCACACTGACACCGTAAATCTCACACTGACACCGTACATCTCACACTGACACTGTACATCTCACACTGAGACCGTACATCTCACACTGACTCCGTACATCTCACACTGACTCTGTACAGCTCACACTGACACCGTACATCTCACACTGACACCGTACTGCTCACATTGACACCGTACAGCTCACACTGACACCGAACATCTCACACTGACACCATACAGCTCACACTGACTCCGTACAGCTCATACTGACACCGTACAGCTCACACTGACACCGTACAGCTCACACTGAGCACCGTATATCTCACACTGACACCGTACAGCTCACACTGACACCGTACAGCTCAAACTGACACCGTACAGCTCACACTGACACCGTTCATCTCACACTGACACCGTACATCTCACACTGAGCTAGTACATCTCACAGTGACACCGTTCAACTCACACTGACACCGTACATCTCACACTGACACTGTACAGCTCACACTGAGCACCGTAAAACTTACACAGACATCGTACAACTCAAACTGACACCGTACAGCTCACACTGACACTGTACCGCCCACACTGAGCACCGCACAGCTCACACTGACACCATACAGATCACACTGACAGCGTATAGCTCACACTGACAGCGTATAGCTTATACTGACACCATACAGCTCATACTGACACCGAACATCTCACACTGACACCGTACATCTCACACTGACACCGTACAGCTCACACTGACACCGTACATCTCACACTGACACCGTACAGCTCACACTGAGCACTGTAAAACTTACACAGACATCGCACAACTCAAACTGACACCGTACAGCTCACACTGACACTGTACAGCTCAAACTGACACCGTACAGCTCACACTGGCGCTCTACAGCTCACACTGACACCGCACAGCTCACACTGACACCGTTCAGCTCACACTGACACCGTACAGCTGACACTGACACCATACAGTTCACACTGACACCATACCGCTCAGACTGACACCGTACAACTCACACTCAGCACCGTACAGCTCACACTGACACCGTACAGCTCACACTGACACAGTACAGCTTACAGTGACACCGTACAGCTCACACTGACACCATACAACTCACACTGACAACGTACAGTTGACACTGACACCGGACAGCTCACACTGACAGCGTATAGCTTATACTGACACCATACAGCTCATACTGACACCGAACATCTCACATTGACACTGTACAGTTATCTCTGACACCGCACAGCTCACACTGACACCGTACAACTCACACTGACACCGTATAGATCACACTGACACCGTACAGCTCACAATGACAGCGTATAGCTTATAGTGACACCATACAGCTCACACTGACACCGAACATCTCACACTGACACCGTAAGGCTCACACTGACACCGTACATCTCACACTGACACCGCACATCTCAAACTGACACCGTACAGCTCACACTGACACCGTACAGCTCACACTGACACCGTACAGCTCACACTGAGCACTGTAAAACTTGCACAGACACATTACAGCTCACACTGGCACCGTACAGCTCACACTGACAACGTACAGCTCATATTGACACCGTACAGCGCACACTGACACCGTACAGCTCACACTGACACAGTACATCTCACTCTGACACCGTACAGCTCACACTGTGCACCGTACAGCTCATACTGACACCGTACAGAACACACTGAGCACCGTACAACTCACACTGACACTGTACAGCTCACACTGACACAGTACAGCTCACACTGACAACGTACAACTAACACTGACACCGTACAGCTCACACTGAGCACCGTACAGCACACAGTGACACCGTACAGCTCACGCTGACACCATACAGCTCACACTAACACCGTAAAGCTCACACTGACAACGTACAGATCACACTGACACTGTACATTTCACAATGACACCGTACATTTCACACTGAGCACCGTACAGCTCACACTGACACCGTACAGCTCACACTGACACCGCAGAGCTCACACTGACACTGTACATCTCACAATGACACCGTACCTTTCACACTGAGCACCGTACAGCTCACACTGACAACGTACAGCTCACACTGACACCTCACATCTCACACTGACACGGTACATCTCAAACTGACACCGTACAGCTCACACTGACACGGTACAGCTCAAACTGACACCGTACAGCTCAAACTGACACCATTCAGCTCACACTGACACCGTACAGCTCACACTGACACCGTACAGTTCACACTGACACCTCACATCTCACACTGACACGGTACAGCTCAAACTGACACCGTACATCTCACACTGACACGGTACATCTCACACTGACACCGTACAGCTCACACTGACACCGTACAGTTCACACTGACACCGTACAGCTCACACTGACAACGTACAGCTCACACTGACACCGCACATCTCACACTGACACCGTACAGCTCACATTGACACCGTACAGCTCACACTGAGCGCCGTACATCTCACACTGACACCATACAGCTCACACTGACACCGTACAGCCCTCACTGAGCACTGTACAGCTCACACTGACACCGTACAGCTCACACTGACACTGTACAGCTCACACTGACACTGTACAGCTCACACTGGCACCGTACATCTCACACTGACACCCTACATCTCACACTGACACCCTACAGCTCACACTGACACCGTACAGCTCACACTGACACTGCATAGCTCACACTGTCACTGTACAGCACACACTGACTCTGTACAGCTCACACTGACAACGTACATTTCACACTGACCACCGTACATCTCACACTGACACCTTACAGCTCACACAAACACCATACATCTCACACTAACACCGTACAGCTCACACTGACATCGTAAATCTCACACTGACACCGCACATGTCACACTGACACCGTTCATCTCATACTGACACCGTACAGCACACACTGTCACCATACAATTCACACTGAAACTGTACATCTCAAACTGACACCGTACAATCACACTGATTCCGTACAGCTCACACTGACACCGTACATCTCACACTAACACCGTACAGCTCAACCTGACACCTTACAGCTCACACTGACACTGTACAGCTCACACATGCACCGTAAAGCTCACACTGACACCGTACAGCTGACACTGACACCATACAGTTCACACTGACACCATACCATCAGACTGACACCGTACAACTCACACTCAGCACCGTACAGCTCACACTGACACCGTACAGCTCACACTGACACCATACAACTCACACTGACAACGTACAGTTCACACTGACACCATAGAGCTCATACTGACACCTAACATCTCACATTGACACTGTACAGTTATCTCTGACACCGCACAGCTCACACTGACACCGTACAACACACACTTACACCGTATATATCACACTGACACCGTACTGCTCACAATGACAGCGTATAGCTTATACTGACACCATACAGCTCACACTGACACCGAACATCTCACACTGACACCGTAAGGCTCACACTGACACCGTACATCTCACACTGACACCGCACATCTCACACTGACACCGTACAGATCACACTGACACCGTACAGCTCACACTGACACCGTACAGCTCACACTGACACCGTACAGCTCACACTGACACCTCACATCTCACACTGACACCGTACAGCTCACACTGACACCGTTCAGCTCACACTGACACCGTACATCTCACACTGACTCCGTACAGTTCACACGGAGCACCGTAAAGCCCACAGTGACACCGTACAGCTCACACTGACACCGTACAGCTCACACTGACACCGTAAAGCCCACACTGACACCGTACAGTTCACACTGACACCGTACCGCTCAGACTGACACCGTACATCTCACACTAACACCGTACATCTCACACTGACACCTCACATCTCACACTGACACCGTACAGTTCACACTGACAGCGTATATCTTATACTGACACCACACAGCTCACACTGATACCGAACATCTCACACTGACACCGTCCAGCTCACACTGACACTGTGCAGCTCAAACTGACACCGTACAGCTCACACTGGCACGCTACAGCTCACACTGACACCGTACAGCTCACAGTGAGCACCGCACAGCTCACACTGACACCGTACAGCTCACACTGACAACATAAAGTTCACACTGACACCGTACAGCTCACACTGGCACTCTACATCTCACACTGACACCGTACAGCTCACAGTGACACAGTACAGCTCACACTGACACCGTACAGCTCACACTGACACTATACATCTCACACTGACACTGTACAGATCACAGTGACACCGTACAGCTCACAGTGACAACGTACAGCTCACACTGACACTTTACATCTCAAACTGATAACGTACAGCTCACACTGACTCCGCAAATCGCACACTGAGCACTGTACAGCTCACACTGACACCGTACATCTCACACTGACACCGTACATCTCACAGTGACACCGTTCATCTCACACTGACACCGTACAGCTCACACTGACACCGTACATCTCACACTGACACCGTCCAGCTCACACTGACTCCGTACAGCTCACACTGAGCACCGCACATCGCACACTGACACCGTACAGCTCACAGTGACACCGTACAGCTCATACTGACACCGTACAGCTCACATTGAGCACCGTACAGCTCACACTGACACCGTACAGCTCACACTGACACTGTACATCTCACACTGACACCGTACATCTCACACTGACACCATACAGCTCACATTGATCACCGTACAGCTCACACTGACACCGTACATCTCACACTGACACCGTACAGCTCACACTGACACCGTACAGCTAACACTCACACCGTACAGCTCACACTGAGCAGTGTACAGCTCACACTGACATTGTACAGCTCAAACTGACACCGTACAGCTCACACTGGCACTGTACAGCTCACACTGACACCGTACAGCTCACAGTGAGCACCGCACAACTCACACTGACACTGTACAGCTCACACTGTCACCGTACAGCTGACACTGACACCATACAGTTCACACTGACACCGTAGCGCTCAGACTGACACCGTACAACTCACACTCAGCACCATACAGCTCACACTGACACCGTACAGCTCACACTGACACAGTACAGTATACAGTGACACCGTACAGCTCACACTGACACTGTACAGCTCACACTGATCCCCGTACAGCTCACACTGAGCACCGTACAGCTCACACTGACACCGTACAGCTCACACTGACACCGTACAGCTCACACTGACACCGTACATCTCACACTGACACCGTACAGCTCACACTGACACCGTACAGCTCACACTGACACCGTGCAGCTCACACTGACACCGTACAACTCACACTGACACCGTACAGCTCACACTGACACCGTGCAGCTCACACTGACATCGTATAGTTCAAACTGACACCGTACAGCTCACACTGAGCACTGTACAGATCACACTGACACCGTACATCTCACACTGACATCGTACAGCTCACACTGAGCACCGTACAGTTCAAACTGACACCGTACAGCTCACACTGACACCGTACAGCTCACACTGACACCTTACAGCTCACACTGACACCGTAGAGTTCACACTTACACCGCACAGCTCACACTGAGCACCGTACAGCTCACACTGACACCGTACATCTCACACTGACACCGTACAGCTCACACTGACACTGTACATCTCACAGTGACACCGTTCATCTCACACTGACACCGTACAGCTCACACTGACACCGTACATCTCACAGTGACACCGTTCATCTCACACTGACACCATACAGTTCACACTGACACCGTACAGCTCACACTGACTCTGTACAGCTCACACTGACACCGTACATCTCACAGTGACACCGTTCATCTCACACTGACACCGTACATCTCACACTGACACCGTACAACTCACACTGACACCGTACAGCACACACTGACACCGTAAATCTCACACTGACACCGTACAGCTCACACTGGCACTGTACAGATCACATTGAGCCCCGTAGATCTCACACTGACACTGTACATCTCACACTGAGACCGTACATCTCACACTGACTCCGTACATCTCACACTGACTCTGTACAGCTCACACTGACACCGTACATCTCACACTGACACCGTACTGCTCACATTGACACCGTACAGCTCACACTGACACCGAACATCTCACACTGACACCATACAGCTCACACTGACTCCGTACAGCTCATACTGACACCGTACAGCTCACACTGACACCGTACAGCTCAAACTGACAGTATACATCTCACACTGACACCGTAAAGCTCGCACTGACACCGCGCAGCTCACACTGACACCGCACATCTCACACTGACACCGTACAGCTCACAATGACTCCGTACATCTCACACTGACACCGTACAGCTCACACTGACACCATACAGCTCACACTGACATCGTACAGCTCACACTGACACCATACAGCTCACACTGACATCGTACAGCTCACACTGACATCGTACAGCTCACACTGACACTGTACAGCTCACACTGACACCGTATATCTCACACTGACACCATAGAGCTCACACTGACAATGTACATCTCACACTGACACCGTACAGCTCACACTGACACCGTACATCTCACACTGACACCATACATCTCACACTGACACCGTACATCTCACACTGACACTGTAAATCTCACACTGACACCGTACAGCTCACACTGACACCGTACATCTCACACTGACACCATACATCTCACACTGACACTGTACATCTCACACTGACACCGTATAGCTCACACTGACACCGTACATCTCACACTGACACCGTACAGCTCACACTGACACCATACAGGTCACACTGACACCGTACAGCTCAAACTGACACCGTACAGCTCACACTGACACCGTAGAGTTCACACTTACACCGCACAGCTCACACTGACACCGTAATTCTCACACTGACACCGTACATCTCACACTGAGCACCGTACAGAACACACTGACACCGTACATCTCACACTGACACCGTACATCTCACACTGACACCGTACATCTCACACTAACACCGTACATCTCACACTGACACCGTACAGCTCACACTGACACTGTACAGCTCAAACTGACACCTTACACCTCACACTGACACCGTACATCTCACACTGACACCGTACATCTCACACTGACACCGTACAGCACACAGAGACACCGTAAAGCTCACACTGACACCGCACATCTCATACTGACACCGTACAGCTCACACTGAGCACTGTACAGCTCACACTGACACCGTACAGCTCACACTGACACCGTACAGCTCACACTGACACCGTAGAGTTCACACTTACACCGCACAGCTCACACTGAGCACCGTACAGCTCACACTGACACCGTACAGCTCACACTGACACCGTAGAGTTCACACTTACACCGCACAGCTCACACTGAGCACCGTACTGCTCACACTGACACCGTACAGCTCACACTGACACCGTACAGCTCACACTGACACCGTACAGCTCACACTGACACCGTAGAGTTCACACTGACACCCTACAGCTCACACTGAGCACCGTACATCTCACAGTGACACCGTACAGCTCACACTGACACCGTACAGCTGACACTGACACCGTACAGCTCACACTGACACCGTACAGCTCACACTGACTCTGTACAGCTCACACTGACAATGGACATTTCACACTAACACCGTACGGCTCACACTGAGCACCGTACATCTCACACTGACACCGTACATCTCACACTGACACCGTACATCTCACACTGACACCGTACAGCTCACACTGAGCACTGTAAAACTTACACAGACATCGCACAACTCAAACTGACACCGTACTGCTCACACTGACACCGTCCATCTCAAACTGACACCGTACAGCTCACACTGGCGCTCTACAGCTCACACTGACACCGCACAGCTCACACTGACACCGTTCAGCTCACACTGACACCGTACAGCTGACACTGACACCATACAGTTCACAGTGACACCATACCGCTCAGACTGACACCGTACAACTCACACTCAGCACCGTACAGCTCACACTGACACCGTACAGCTCACACTGACACAGTACAGCTTACAGTGACACCGTACAGCTCACACTGACACCATACAACTCACACTGACAACGTACAGTTGACACTGACACCGGACAGCTCACACTGACAGCGTATAGCTTATACTGACACCATACAGCTCATACTGACACCGAACATCTCACATTGACACTGTACAGTTATCTCTGACACCGCACAGCTCACACTGACACCGTACAACTCACACTGACACCGTATAGATCACACTGACACCGTACAGCTCACAATGACAGCGTATAGCTTATAGTGACACCATACAGCTCACACTGACACCGAACATCTCACACTGACACCGTAAGGCTCACACTGACACCGTACATCTCACACTGACACCGCACATCTCAAACTGACACCGTACAGCTCACACTGACACCGTACAGCTCACACTGACACCGTACAGCTCACACTGAGCACTGTAAAACTTGCACAGACACATTACAGCTCACACTGGCACCGTACAGCTCACACTGACAACGTACAGCTCATATTGACACCGTACAGCGCACACTGACACCGTACAGCTCACACTGACACAGTACATCTCACTCTGACACCGTACAGCTCACACTGTGCACCGT
Source organism: Isurus oxyrinchus (assembly GCA_026770705.1). Lineage (NCBI taxonomy): Eukaryota > Metazoa > Chordata > Chondrichthyes > Lamniformes > Lamnidae > Isurus > Isurus oxyrinchus. The sequence goes on from JANJGN010000033.1 coordinate 2,318,968, forward strand.
ACAGCTCATACTGACACCGTACAGAACACACTGAGCACCGTACAACTCACACTGACACTGTACAGCTCACACTGACACAGTACAGCTCACACTGACACCGTACAGCTCACACTGACAGCGTACAGCTCACACTGACAACGTACAACTAACACTGACACCGTACAGCTCACACTGAGCACCGTACAGCTCACACTGACACTGTACAGCTCACACTGACACCGTACAGCTCACACTGACACCATACAGCTCACACTAACACCGTAAAACTCACACTGACAACGTACAGATCACACTGACACTGTACATTTCACAATGACACCGTACATTTCACACTGAGCACCGTACAGCTCACACTGACACCGTACAGCTCACACTGACACCGTAGAGCTCACACTGACACCGTACATCTCACAATGACACCGTACCTTTCACACTGAGCACCGTACAGCTCACACTGACAACGTACAGCTCACACTGACACCGTAGAGCTCACACTGACACCGTACATCTCACAATGACACCGTACCTTTCACACTGAGCACCGTACAGCTCACACTGACAACGTACAGCTCACACTGACACCGTCCAGCTCACACTGACACCTCACATCTCACACTGACACGGTACATCTCAAACTGACACCGTACAGCTCACACTGACACCGTACAGCTCAAACTGACACCATTCAGCTCACACTGACACCGTACAGCTCACACTGACACCGTACAGTTCACACTGACACCTCACATCTCACACTGACACGATACAGCTCAAACTGACACCGTACATCTCACACTGACACGGTACATCTCACACTGACACCGTACAGCTCACACTGACACCGTACAGTTCACACTGACACCGTACAGCTCACACTGACAACGTACAGCTCACACTGACACCGCACATCTCACACTGACACCGTACAGCTCACATTGACAGCGTATAGCTTATACTGACACCATACAGCTCATACTGACACCGAACATCTCACATTGACACTGTACAGTTATCTCTGACACCGCACAGCTCACACTGACACCGTACAACTCACACTGACACCGTATAGATCACACTGACACCGTACAGCTCACAATGACAGCGTATAGCTTATAGTGACACCATACAGCTCACACTGACACCGAACATCTCACACTGACACCGTAAGGCTCACACTGACACCGTACATCTCACACTGACACCGCACATCTCAAACTGACACCGTACAGCTCACACTGACACCGTACAGCTCACACTGACACCGTACAGCTCACACTGAGCACTGTAAAACTTGCACAGACACATTACAGCTCACACTGGCACCGTACAGCTCACACTGACAACGTACAGCTCATATTGACACCGTACAGCGCACACTGACACCGTACAGCTCACACTGACACAGTACATCTCACTCTGACACCGTACAGCTCACACTGTGCACCGTACAGCTCATACTGACACCGTACAGAACACACTGAGCACCGTACAACTCACACTGACACTGTACAGCTCACACTGACACAGTACAGCTCACACTGACAACGTACAACTAACACTGACACCGTACAGCTCACACTGACACCATACAGGTCACACTGACACCGTACAGCTCAAACTGACACCGTACAGCTCACACTGACACCGTAGAGTTCACACTTACACCGCACAGCTCACACTGACACCGTAATTCTCACACTGACACCGTACATCTCACACTGAGCACCGTACAGAACACACTGACACCGTACATCTCACACTGACACTGTACAGCTCACACTGACACCGTATAGCACACAGTGACACCGTACAGCTCACACTGACACTGTACAGCTCAAACTGACACCGTACACCTCACACTGACACCGTACATCTCACACTGACACCGTACATCTCACACTGACACCGTACAGCACACAGAGACACCGTAAAGCTCACACTGACACCGCACATCTCATACTGACACCATACAGCTCACATTGAGCACCGTACAGCTCACACTGACATCGTATAGTTCAAACTGACACCGTACAGCTCACACTGAGCACTGTACATCTCACACTGACACCGTACAGCTCACACTGACACCGTACAGCTCACACTGACACCGTAGAGTTCACACTTACACCGCACAACTCACACTGAGCACCGTACAGCTCACACTGACACCGTACATCTCACACTGACACCGTACATCTCACAGTGACACCGTTCATCTCACACTGACACCGTACAGCTCACACTGACACCGTACATCTCACAGTGACACCGTTCATCTCACACTGACACCATACAGTTCACACTGACACCGTACAGCTCACACTGACTCTGTACAGCTCACACTGACACCGTACATCTCACAGTGACACCGTTCATCTCACACTGACACCATACAGTTCACACTGACACCGTACAGCTCACACTGACACCGTAAGTCTCACACTGACACCGTACAGCTCACACTGACACCGTACAGCTCACACTGACACCGTACAACTCACACTGACACCGTACAGCTCACACTGACACCGTAAATCTCACACTGACACCGTACATCTCACACTGACACTGTACATCTCACACTGAGACCGTACATCTCACACTGACTCCGTACATCTCACACTGACTCTGTACAGCTCACACTGACACCGTACATCTCACACTGACACCGTACTGCTCACATTGACACCGTACAGCTCACACTGACACCGAACATCTCACACTGACACCATACAGCTCACACTGACTCCGTACAGCTCATACTGACACCGTACAGCTCACACTGACACCGTACAGCTCACACTGACACCATACAGCTCGCACTGACACCGTACAGCTCACACTGACACCATACAGCTCGCACTGACTCCGTACAGCTCACACTGACACCGTACAGCTCACACTGACACCGTACAACTCAAACTGACACCGTACAGCTCACACTGACACTTTACATCTCACACTGAGCACCATACATCTCACACTGACACCGTACATCTCACAGTGACACCGTAAAGCTCGCACTGACACCGCACAGCTCACACTGACACCGCACATCTCATACTGACACCGTACAGCTCACATTGAGCACCGTACAGCTCACACTGACACCGTACAGCTCACACTGACACCGTACATCTAACACTGACACCATACAGATCACATTGACACCCTGCAGCTCACACTGACACCGTACAGCTCACACTGACATTGTACAGCTCACACTGAGCACCGTATATCTCACACTGACACCGTACAGCTCACACTGACACCGTACAGCTCAAACTGACACCGTACAGCTCACACTGACACCGTTCATCTCACACTGACACCGTACATCTCACACTGAGCTAGTACATCTCACAGTGACACCGTTCAACTCACACTGACACCGTACATCTCACACTGACACCGTACAGCTCACACTGAGCACCGTAAAACTTACACAGACATCGTACAACTCAAACTGACACCGTACAGCTCACACTGACACTGTACCGCCCACACTGAGCACCGCACAGCTCACACTGACACCGTACAGATCACACTGACAGCGTATAGCTCACACTGACAGCGTATAGCTTATACTGACACCATACAGCTCATACTGACACCGAACATCTCACACTGACACCGTACATCTCACACTGACACCGTACAGCTCACACTGACACCGTACATCTCACACTGACACCGTACAGCTCACACTGAGCACTGTAAAACTTACACAGACATCGCACAACTCAAACTGACACCGTACAGCTCACACTGACACTGTACAGCTCAAACTGACACCGTACAGCTCACACTGGCGCTCTACAGCTCACACTGACACCGCACAGCTCACACTGACACCGTTCAGCTCACACTGACACCGTACAGCTGACACTGACACCATACAGTTCACACTGACACCATACCGCTCAGACTGACACCGTACAACTCACACTCAGCACCGTACAGCTCACACTGACACCGTACAGCTCACACTGACACAGTACAGCTTACAGTGACACCGTACAGCTCACACTGACACCATACAACTCACACTGACAACGTACAGTTGACACTGACACCGGACAGCTCACACTGACAGCGTATAGCTTATACTGACACCATACAGCTCATACTGACACCGAACATCTCACATTGACACTGTACAGTTATCTCTGACACCGCACAGCTCACACTGACACCGTACAACTCACACTGACACCGTATAGATCACACTGACACCGTACAGCTCACAATGACAGCGTATAGCTTATAGTGACACCATACAGCTCACACTGACACCGAACATCTCACACTGACACCGTAAGGCTCACACTGACACCGTACATCTCACACTGACACCGCACATCTCAAACTGACACCGTACAGCTCACACTGACACCGTACAGCTCACACTGACACCGTACAGCTCACACTGAGCACTGTAAAACTTGCACAGACACATTACAGCTCACACTGGCACCGTACAGCTCACACTGACAACGTACAGCTCATATTGACACCGTACAGCGCACACTGACACCGTACAGCTCACACTGACACAGTACATCTCACTCTGACACCGTACAGCTCACACTGTGCACCGTACAGCTCATACTGACACCGTACAGAACACACTGAGCACCGTACAACTCACACTGACACTGTACAGCTCACACTGACACAGTACAGCTCACACTGACAACGTACAACTAACACTGACACCGTACAGCTCACACTGAGCACCGTACAGCACACAGTGACACCGTACAGCTCACGCTGACACCATACAGCTCACACTAACACCGTAAAGCTCACACTGACAACGTACAGATCACACTGACACTGTACATTTCACAATGACACCGTACATTTCACACTGAGCACCGTACAGCTCACACTGACACCGTACAGCTCACACTGACACCGCAGAGCTCACACTGACACTGTACATCTCACAATGACACCGTACCTTTCACACTGAGCACCGTACAGCTCACACTGACAACGTACAGCTCACACTGACACCTCACATCTCACACTGACACGGTACATCTCAAACTGACACCGTACAGCTCACACTGACACGGTACAGCTCAAACTGACACCGTACAGCTCAAACTGACACCATTCAGCTCACACTGACACCGTACAGCTCACACTGACACCGTACAGTTCACACTGACACCTCACATCTCACACTGACACGGTACAGCTCAAACTGACACCGTACATCTCACACTGACACGGTACATCTCACACTGACACCGTACAGCTCACACTGACACCGTACAGTTCACACTGACACCGTACAGCTCACACTGACAACGTACAGCTCACACTGACACCGCACATCTCACACTGACACCGTACAGCTCACATTGACACCGTACAGCTCACACTGAGCGCCGTACATCTCACACTGACACCATACAGCTCACACTGACACCGTACAGCCCTCACTGAGCACTGTACAGCTCACACTGACACCGTACAGCTCACACTGACACTGTACAGCTCACACTGACACTGTACAGCTCACACTGGCACCGTACATCTCACACTGACACCCTACATCTCACACTGACACCCTACAGCTCACACTGACACCGTACAGCTCACACTGACACTGCATAGCTCACACTGTCACTGTACAGCACACACTGACTCTGTACAGCTCACACTGACAACGTACATTTCACACTGACCACCGTACATCTCACACTGACACCTTACAGCTCACACAAACACCATACATCTCACACTAACACCGTACAGCTCACACTGACATCGTAAATCTCACACTGACACCGCACATGTCACACTGACACCGTTCATCTCATACTGACACCGTACAGCACACACTGTCACCATACAATTCACACTGAAACTGTACATCTCAAACTGACACCGTACAATCACACTGATTCCGTACAGCTCACACTGACACCGTACATCTCACACTAACACCGTACAGCTCAAACTGACACCTTACAGCTCACACTGACACTGTACAGCTCACACATGCACCGTAAAGCTCACACTGACACCGTACAGCTGACACTGACACCATACAGTTCACACTGACACCATACCATCAGACTGACACCGTACAACTCACACTCAGCACCGTACAGCTCACACTGACACCGTACAGCTCACACTGACACCATACAACTCACACTGACAACGTACAGTTCACACTGACACCATAGAGCTCATACTGACACCTAACATCTCACATTGACACTGTACAGTTATCTCTGACACCGCACAGCTCACACTGACACCGTACAACACACACTTACACCGTATATATCACACTGACACCGTACTGCTCACAATGACAGCGTATAGCTTATACTGACACCATACAGCTCACACTGACACCGAACATCTCACACTGACACCGTAAGGCTCACACTGACACCGTACATCTCACACTGACACCGCACATCTCACACTGACACCGTACAGATCACACTGACACCGTACAGCTCACACTGACACCGTACAGCTCACACTGACACCGTACAGCTCACACTGACACCTCACATCTCACACTGACACCGTACAGCTCACACTGACACCGTTCAGCTCACACTGACACCGTACATCTCACACTGACTCCGTACAGTTCACACGGAGCACCGTAAAGCCCACAGTGACACCGTACAGCTCACACTGACACCGTACAGCTCACACTGACACCGTAAAGCCCACACTGACACCGTACAGTTCACACTGACACCGTACCGCTCAGACTGACACCGTACATCTCACACTAACACCGTACATCTCACACTGACACCTCACATCTCACACTGACACCGTACAGTTCACACTGACAGCGTATATCTTATACTGACACCACACAGCTCACACTGATACCGAACATCTCACACTGACACCGTCCAGCTCACACTGACACTGTGCAGCTCAAACTGACACCGTACAGCTCACACTGGCACGCTACAGCTCACACTGACACCGTACAGCTCACAGTGAGCACCGCACAGCTCACACTGACACCGTACAGCTCACACTGACAACATAAAGTTCACACTGACACCGTACAGCTCACACTGGCACTCTACATCTCACACTGACACCGTACAGCTCACAGTGACACAGTACAGCTCACACTGACACCGTACAGCTCACACTGACACTATACATCTCACACTGACACTGTACAGATCACAGTGACACCGTACAGCTCACAGTGACAACGTACAGCTCACACTGACACTTTACATCTCAAACTGATAACGTACAGCTCACACTGACTCCGCAAATCGCACACTGACACCGTTCAGCTCACACTGACACTGCACATCTCACACTGACACCGTACAGACCACACTGACACCGTTCAGCTCACACTGACACTGCACATCTCACACTGACACCGTACAGACCACACTGACACTGTACATCTCACACTGACACCGTCCAGCTCACACTGACTCCGTACAGCTCACACTGAGCACCGCACATCGCACACTGACACCGTACAGCTCACAGAGACACCGTACAGCTCATACTGACACCGTACAGCTCACATTGAGCACCGTACAGCTCACACTGACACCGTACAGCTCACACTGACACCGTACATCTCACACTGACACCGTACATCTCACACTGACACCATACAGCTCACATTGATCACCGTACAGCTCACACTGACACCGTACATCTCACACTGACACCGTACAGCTCACACTGACACCGTACAGCTAACACTCACACCGTACAGCTCACACTGAGCAGTGTACAGCTCACACTGACATTGTACAGCTCAAACTGACACCGTACAGCTCACACTGGCACTGTACAGCTCACACTGACACCGTACAGCTCACAGTGAGCACCGCACAACTCACACTGACACTGTACAGCTCACACTGTCACCGTACAGCTGACACTGACACCATACAGTTCACACTGACACCGTAGCGCTCAGACTGACACCGTACAACTCACACTCAGCACCGTACAGCTCACACTGACACCGTACAGCTCACACTGACACAGTACAGTATACAGTGACACCGTACAGCTCACACTGACACTGTACAGCTCACACTGATCCCCGTACAGCTCACACTGAGCACCGTACAGCTCACACTGACACCGTACAGCTCACACTGACACCGTACAGCTCACACTGACACCGTACATCTCACACTGACACCGTACAGCTCACACTGACACCGTACAGCTCACACTGACACCGTGCAGCTCACACTGACACCGTACAACTCACACTGACACCGTACAGCTCACACTGACACCGTGCAGCTCACACTGACACCGTACAACTCACACTGACACCGTACAGATCACACTGACACTGTACAGAACACACTGAGCAACGCAAAGCTCACACTTACTCCGGACAGCTCATACTGACACTGTACAGCTCACACTGGCTCCGTACAGCTCACACTGACACTGTACAGCTCACACTGACACCGTACAGCTCACACTGACACCGTACAGCTCACACTGGCACTGTACAGCTCACACTGGCTCCGTACAGCTCACACTGACACTGTACAGCTCACACTGACACCGTACAGCTCACACTGACACCGTACAGCTCACACTGACACCGTACAGCTCACACTGACACCGTACAACTCACACTGAGCACCGTACAGCTCACACTGGCATTGTACAGCTCACACTGGCACCGTACATCTCACACTGGCACTGTACAGCTCACACTGAGCACTGTAAAACTTACACAGACACCGCACAACTCAAACTGACACCGTACAGCTCACACTGACATTGTACAGCTCAAACTGACACCATACAGCTCACACTGGCACTCTACAGCTCACACTGACACCGTACAGCTCACACTGACACTGTACAGCTCAAACTGACACCGCACATCTCACACTGACACCGTACAGCTCAAACTGACACCGTACATCTCACACTGACACCGTACAGCTCACAATGACACCGTACAGCTCACACTGAGACAGTACAGCTCACAGTGAGCACCGCACAGCTCACACTGACACCGTACAGCTCACACTGACACCTTACAGCTCACAGTGAGCACCGCACAGCTCACACTGACACCGTACACCTCACACTGACACCGTACAGCTGACACTGACACCATACAGTTCACACTGACACCGTACCGCTCAGACTGACACCGTACAACTCACACTCAGCACCGTTCAGCTCACACTGACACTGTACGGCTCACACTGACACAGTACAGCTTACAGTGACACCGTACAGCTCAAACTGATATGGTACAGCTCACACTGACACTGTACAGCTCACACTGACACAGTACAGCTTACAGTGACACCGTACAGCTCAAACTGATACCGTACAGCTTACACTGACACCTTACAGAACACACTGAGCAACATACAACTCACACTGACACCGCATAGCTCACACTGACACCATACAACTCACACTGACACCGCACAGCTCACACTGACACCGCACAGCTCACACTGACACCGTACAACTCACACTGACACCGTACAGCTCACACTGACGGCGTATATCTTATACTGACACCGTACAGCTCACACTGACACAGTACAGCTCACACTGACAACGTACAGCTCACACTGACACCGCACATCTCACACTGACACCGTGCAGCTCACACTGACACTGTACATCTCACACTGACAACGTACATCTCACACTGACACCGTACATCTCACACTGACACCGTACAGCTCACACTGACACCGTACATCTCACACTGACACCGTACAGCTCACACTGACACCATAGAGGTCACACTGACACCGTACAGCTCAAACTGACACCGTACAGCTCACACTGACACCGTAGAGTTCACACTTACACCGCACAGCTCACACTGACACCGTACATCTCACACTGACACCGTACATCTCACACTGACACCGTACATCTCACACTGACACTGTACAGCTCACACTGACACCGTACAGCACACACTGACACTGTACAGCTCACACTGACAATGGACATTTCACACTGACCACCGTACATCTCACACTGACACCATACATCTCACACTGACACCGTACAGCTCACACTGACACCGTAAATTTCACACTGACACCGTACATGTCACTTTGACACCGTGCATCTCATACTGACACCGTACAGCTCACACTGACACCGTATAACTCACACTGACACCATACAGATCACATTGAGCACCGTACAGCTCACACTGAGCACCGTACAGCTCACACTGACACCGTACAACTCACACTGACACCGTACAGCTCACACTGACACCGTACAGCTCACACTGACACCGTACAGCTCACACTGACACCGTACAACTCACACTGACACCGTACAGCTCACACTGACACCGTACAACTCACACTGACACCGTACGGCTCACACTGAGCACCGTACATCTCACTCTGACACCGTACAACTCACACTGACACCGTACAGCTCACACTGACAGCATATAGCTTATACTGACACCACACAGCTCACACTGACACCGAACATCTCACACTGACACCGTACAGCTCACACCGACACTGTACATCTCACACTGACACCGCACAAATCACACTGACACCATACAGCTCAAACTGACACCGTACAGAACACACTGAGCACCGTACAGCTCACACTGACACTGCACATCTCACACTGACACCGTACAAATCACACTGACACCGTACATCTCACACTGAGCACCGTACAGCTCAAACTGACACCGTATATCTCACACTGACAACGTACATCTCACACTGACACCGTACAGCTCAAACTGACACCGTACATCTCACACTGACACCGTACAGCTCACAATGACACCGTACAGCTCACACTGAGACAGTACAGCTCACAGTGAGCACCGCACAGCTCACACTGACACCGTACAGCTCACACTGACACCATACAGCTCACAGTGAGCACCGCACAGCTCACACTGACACCGTACACCTCACACTGACACCGTACAGCTGACACTGACACCATACAGTTCACACTGACACCGTACCGCTCAGACTGACACCGTACAACTCACACTCAGCACCGTTCAGCTCACACTGACACTGTACGGCTCACACTGACACAGTACAGCTTACAGTGACACCGTACAGCTCAAACTGATATGGTACAGCTCACACTGACACTGTACAGCTCACACTGACACAGTACAGCTTACAGTGACACCGTACAGCTCAAACTGATACCGTACAGCTTACACTGACACCTTACAGAACACACTGAGCAACATACAACTCACACTGACACCGCATAGCTCACACTGACACCATACAACTCACACTGACACCGCACAGCTCACACTGACACCGCACAGCTCACACTGACACCGTACAACTCACACTGACACCGTACAGCTCACACTGACGGCGTATATCTTATACTGACACCGTACAGCTCACACTGACACAGTACAGCTCACACTGACAACGTACAGCTCACACTGACACCGCACATCTCACACTGACACCGTGCAGCTCACACTGACACTGTACATCTCACACTGACAACGTACATCTCACACTGACACCGTACATCTCACACTGACACCGTACAGCTCACACTGACACCGTACATCTCACACTGACACCGTACAGCTCACACTGACACCATAGAGGTCACACTGACACCGTACAGCACAAACTGACACCGTACAGCTCACACTGACACCGTAGAGTTCACACTTACACCGCACAGCTCACACTGACACCGTACATCTCACACTGACACCGTACATCTCACACTGACACCGTACATCTCACACTGACACTGTACAGCTCACACTGACACCGTACAGCACACACTGACACTGTACAGCTCACACTGACAATGGACATTTCACACTGACCACCGTACATCTCACACTGACACCATACATCTCACACTGACACCGTACAGCTCACACTGACACCGTAAATTTCACACTGACACCGTACATGTCACTTTGACACCGTGCATCTCATACTGACACCGTACAGCTCACACTGACACCGTATAACTCACACTGACACCATACAGATCACATTGAGCACCGTACAGCTCACACTGAGCACCGTACAGCTCACACTGACACCGTACAACTCACACTGACACCGTACAGCTCACACTGACACCGTACAGCTCACACTGACACCGTACAGCTCACACTGACACCGTACAACTCACACTGACACCGTACAGCTCACACTGACACCGTACAACTCACACTGACACCGTACGGCTCACACTGAGCACCGTACATCTCACTCTGACACCGTACAACTCACACTGACACCGTACAGCTCACACTGACAGCATATAGCTTATACTGACACCACACAGCTCACACTGACACCGAACATCTCACACTGAAACCGTCCAGCTCACACTGACACCGTACAACTCACACTGGCACTGTACAGCTCACACTGGCTCCGTACAGCTCACACTGACACTGTACAGCTCACACTGACACCGTACAGAACACACTGACACCGTACAGCTCACACTGGCACTGTACAGCTCACACTGAGCACCGTAAAACTTACACAGACATCGTACAACTCACACTGACACCGTACAGATCACACTGACAGCGTATAGCTCACACTGACAGCGTATAGCTTATACTGACACCATACAGCTCATACTGACACCAAACATCTCACACTGACACCGTACATCTCACACTGACACCGTACAGCTCACACTGACACCGTACATCTCACACTGACACCGTACAGCTCACACTGACACCGTACATCTCACACTGACACCGTACAGCTCACACTGAGCACTGTAAAACTTACACAGACATCGCACAACTCAAACTGACACCGTACAGCTCACACTGACACTGTACCGCCCACACTGAGCACCGCACAGCTCACACTGACACCGTACAGATCACACTGACAGCGTATAGCTCACACTGACAGCGTATATCTTATACTGACACCACACAGCTCACACTGACACCCAACATCTCACACTGAAAACGTCCAGCTCACACTGACACCGTATATCTCACACTGACACCATACAGCACACTGACACCGTACAGCTCACACTGAGCACCGTACATCTCACACTGACACCGTACATCTCAGACTGACACCGTACATCTCACACTGACACCGTACAGCTCACACTGACACCGTACATCTCACACTGACACCGTACAGCTCACACTGACACCATACAGGTCACACTGACACCGTAATGCTCACACTGACACCGTACAGCTCACACTGACACCGTAGAGTTCACACTTACACCGCACAGCTCACACTGACACCGTACATCTCACACTGACACTGTACAGCTCACACTGACACCGTACAGCACACAGTGACACCGTACAGCTCACACTGACACTGTACAGCTCACACTGACAATGGACATTTCACACTGAGCACCGTACATCTCACACTGACACCATACATCTCACACTGACACCGTACAGCTCACACTGACATCGTAAATTTCACACTGACACCGTACATGTCACTTTGACACCGTTCATCTCATACTGACACCGTACAGCTCACACTGACACCGTATAACTCACACTGACACCATACAGATCACATTGAGCACCGTACAGCTCACACTGACACCGTACAGCTCACACTGGCACCATACAGATCACATTGAGCACCGTACAGCTCACACTGACACCGTACATCTCACACTGACACCGTACAACTCACATTGACACCGTACGGCTCACACTGACACCGTACAGCTCGCACTGACACCGTACAACTCACACTGACACCGTACAGCTCACACTGACACCGTACAGCTCACACTGACACCGTACAGCTCACAGTGACACCGTACGGCTCACACTGACACCGTACGGCTCACACTGAGCACCGTACGTCTCACTCTGACACCGTACAACTCACACTGACACCGTACAGCTCACACTGACAGCATATATCTTATACTGACACCACACAGCTCACACTGACACCGAACATCTCACACTGACACCGTCCAGCTCACACTGACACCGTATATCTCACACTGACACCGTACAGCTCACACTGAGCACCGTACACTTCACACTGACACTGTACATCTCACACTGACACCGTACATCTCACACTGACACCGTACATCTCACACTGACACCGTACAGCTCACACTGGCACTGTACAGATCACATTGAGCCCCGTACATCTCACACTGACACTGTACATCTCACACTGAGACCGTACATCTCACACTGACTCCGTACATCTCACACTGACTCTGTACAGCTCACACTGACACCGTACTGCTCACATTGACACCGTACAGCTCACACTGACACCGTACAGCTCACACTGACACCGTACAACTCACACTGACACCGTACAACTCAAACTGACACCGTACAGCTCACACTGACACTTTACATCTCACACTGACACCGCACATCTCACACTGACACCATACAGCTCACACTGACACCGCACATCTAACACTGACACCGTACAGCTCACACTGACACCGTACAGCTCACACTGACACCGTACAGTACACACTTACACCGCACAGCTCACACTGAGCACCGTACATCTCACACTGACACTGTACATCTAACACTTACACCGTACAGCTCACACTGACACCGTACATCTCACAGTGACACCGTTCATCTCACACTGACACCGTACATCTCACACTGACACCGTACAGCTCACACTGACACCGTACATCTCACACTGACTCCGTACAGCTCACAGTGACACCGTACAGCTCACACTGAGCACCGTACAGCGAACACTGACACTGTACCGCCCACACTGAGCACCGCACAGCTCACACTGACACCGTACAGATCACACTGACAGCGTATAGCTCACACTGACAGCGTATAGCTTATACTGACACCAAACATCTCACACTGACACCGTACATCTCACACTGACACCGTACATCTCACACTGACACCGTACATCTCACACTGACACCGTACATCTCACACTGGCACTGTACAGCTCACACTGAGCACTGTAAAACTTACACAGACATCGCACAACTCAAACTGACACCGTACAGCTCACACTGACACTGTACAGCTCAAACTGACACCGTACAGCTCACACTGGCACTCTACAGCTCACACTGACACCGTACAGCTCACAGTGAGCACCGCACAGCTCACACTGACACCGTTCAGCTCACACTGACACCGTACAGCTGACACTGACACCATACAGTTCACACTGACACCATACCGCTCAGACTGACACCGTACAACTCACACTCAGCACCGTACAGCTCACACTGACACCGTACAGCTCACACTGACACAGTACAGCTTACAGTGACACCGTACAGCTCACACTGACACCATACAACTCACACTGACAACGTACAGTTGACACTGACACCGGACAGCTCACACTGACAGCGTATAGCTTATACTGACACCATACAGCTCATACTGACACCGAACATCTCACATTGACACTGTACAGTTATCTCTGACACCGCACAGCTCACACTGACACCGTACAACTCACACTGACACCGTATAGATCACACTGACACCGTACAGCTCACAATGACAGCGTATAGCTTATAGTGACACCATACAGCTCACACTGACACCGAACATCTCACACTGACACCGTAAAGCTCACACTGACACCGTACAGCTCACACTGACACCGCACATCTCACATTGACACCGTACAGCTCACACTGACAACGTACAGCTCATATTGACACCGTACAGCTCACACTGACACCGTACAGCTCACACTGACACAGTACATCTCACTCTGACACCGTACAGCTCACACTGTGCACCGTACAGCTCATACTGACACCGTACAGAACACACTGAACACCGTACAACTCACACTGACACTGTACAGCTCACACTGACACAGTACAGCTCACACTGACACCGTAAGGCTCACACTGACACCGTACATCTCACACTAACACCGCACAACTCACACTGACACCGTACAGATCACACTGACACCGTACAGCTCACACTGACACCGTACAGATCACACTGACACCTCACATCTCACACTGACACCGTACAGCTCACACTGACACAGTTCAGCTCACACCGACACCGTACATCTCACACTGACACCGTACAGCTCACGCTGACAACGTACAGCTCACACAGACACCGTAAAGCCCACACTGACACCGTACAGCTCACACTGACACCGTACAGCTCACACTGACACAGTTAAACTCACACTGGCACTCTACAGCTCACACTGACACCGTACAGCTCACACTGACACCGTACAGCTGACACTGACACCATACAGTTCACACTGACACCGTACCGCTCAGACTGACACCGCACATCTCACACTAACACCGTACATCTCACACTGACACCTCACATCTCACACTGACACCGTACAGTTCACACTGACAGCGTATATCTTATACTGACACCACACAGCTCACACTGATACCGAACATCTCACACTGACACCGTACAGCTCACACTGACACCGCACAGCTCACACTGACACCGTACAACTCACACTGACACCGTACAGCTCACACTGACAACATAAAGTTCACACTGACACCGTACAGCTCACACTGGCACTCTACAGCTCACACTGACACCGTACAGCTCACACTGACACAGTACAGCTCACACTGACACCGTACAGCTCACACTGACACTATACATCTCACACTGACACTGTACAGATCACAGTGACACCGTACAGCTCACAGTGACAACGTACAGCTCACACTGACACTTTACATCTCAAACTGATAACGTACAGCTCACACTGACTCCGCACATCGCACACTGACACCGTTCAGCTCACACTGACACTGCACATCTCACACTGACACCGTACAGACCACACTGACACCGTACAGATCACACTGACACTGTACAACTCACATGACACCGAACATCTCACACTGACACCGTCCAGCTCACACTGACACCGTACAGCTCACACTGACACCGTACAGCTCACACTGACACCGTACAGCTCACACTGAGCACCGTACAGCTCACACTGACACCGTACAGCTCACACTGACACTGTACAGCTCACATTGACACCGTGCAGCTCACACTGACACTGTACATCTCACACTGACACCGTACAGCTCACACTGAGCACCGTACAGCTCACACTGACACCGTACAGCTCAAACTGACACCGTACAGCTCACACTGGCACTCTACAGCTCACACTGACACCGTACAGCTCACACTGGCACTGTACAGCTCACACTGACACCGTACAGCTCACAGTGAGCACCGCACAACTCACACTGACACTGTACAGCTCACACTGTCACCGTACAGCTGACACTGACACCATACAGTTCACACTGACACCGTAGCGCTCAGACTGACACCGTACAACTCACACTCAGCACCATACAGCTCACACTGACACCGTACAGCTCACACTGAGCCCCGTACAGCTCACACTGAGCACCGTACAGCTCACACTGACACCGTACAGCTCACACTGACACCGTACAACTCACACTGACACCGTACAGATCACACTGAGCACCGTACAGCTTACACTGACACTGTACATCTCACACTGACACCGTACATCTCACACTGACACCGTACATCTCACACTGACACCGTACAGCTCACACTGACACCGTACAGCTCACACTGACACCGTACAGCTCACACTGACACAGTACAGCTCACACTGACACCGTGCAGCTCACACTGACACCGTACAGCTCACACTGACACCGTACAGCTCACACTGACACCGTACAGCTCACACTGACACCGTACATCTCACACTGACACCGTACAGCTCACACTGACACCGCGCAGCTCACACTGACACCGTACAGCTCACACTGACACCGTACAGCTCACACTGACACCGTGCAGCTCACACTGACACCGTACAACTCACACTGACACCGTACAGATCACACTGACACCGTATATCTCACACTGACACCGTACAGCTCACACTGACACCGTACAGTTCACACTTACACCGCACAGCTCACACTGAGCACCGTACATCTCACACTGACACTGTACATCTAACACTGACACCGTACAGCTCACACTGACACCGTACAGCTCACACTGACACCGTACAGCTCACACTGACACCGTACATCTCACACTGACACCGTACAGCTCACACTGACACCGTGCAGCTCACACTGACACCGTACAGCTCACACTGACACCGTACAGCTCACACTGACACCGTGCAGCTCACACTGACACCGTACAACTCACACTGACACCGTACAGATCACACTGACACCGTATATCTCACACTGACACCGTACAGCTCACACTGACACCGTACAGTTCACACTTACACCGCACAGCTCACACTGAGCACCGTACATCTCACACTGACACTGTACATCTAACACTGACACCGTACAGCTCACACTGACACCGTACATCTAACACTTACACCGTACAGCTCACACTGACACCGCACATCTCACATTGACACCGTACAGCTCACACTGAGCACTGTAAAACTTGCACAGACACATTACAGCTCACACTGGCACCGTACAGCTCACACTGACAACGTACAGCTCATATTGACACCGTACAGCTCACACTGACACCGTACAGCTCACACTGACACAGTACATCTCACTCTGACACCGTACATCTCACACTGTGCACTGTACAGCTCATACTGACACCGTACAGATCACACTGAGCACCGTACAGCTTACACTGACACTGTACAGAACATACTGACACCGTACATCTCACACTGACACCGTACATCTCACACTGACACCGTACATCTCACACTGACACCGTACAGCTCACACTGACACAGTACAGCTCACACTGACACCGTGCAGCTCACACTGACACCGTACAGCTCACACTGACACCGTACAGCTCACACTGACACCGTGCAGCTCACACTGACACTGTACAGAACACACTGAGCAACGCAAAGTTCACACTGACACCGTACCGCTCACACTGGCTCCGTACAGCTCACACTGACACTGTACAGCTCACACTGAGCACCGTACAGCTCACACTGGCACTGTACAGCTCACACTGGCACCGTACAGCTCACACTGACACCGTACAGCTCACACTGACACCGTACAACTCACACTGACACCGTACAGCTCACACTGGCTCCGTACAGCTCACACTGACACTGTACAGCTCACACTGAGCACCGTACAGCTCACACTGGCACTGTACAGCTCACACTGACACCGTACAACTCACACTGAGCACCGTACAGCTCACACTGGCACTCGGCAGCTCACACTGACACCGTATAGCTCACACTGACACCGTACAGCTCACACTGACACCGTACAGCTCACAGTGAGCACCCCACAGCTCACACTGACACCGTACAGCTCGCACTGACACCGTACAGCTGACACTGACACCATACAGCTCACAGTGACACCGTACAGTTCACACTGACACCGTACCGCTCAGACTGACACCGTACAACTCACACTCAGCACCGTTCAGCTCACACTGACACTGTACTGCTCACACTGACACAGTACAGCTTACAGTGACACCGTACAGCTCAAACTGATACGGTACAGCTCACACTGACACTGTACAGCTCACACTGACACAGTACAGCTTACAGTGACACCGTACATCTCAAACTGATACCGTACAGCTTACACTGACACCTTACAGAACACACTGAGCAACATACAACTCACACTGACACCGCATAGCTCACACTGACACCGTACAACTCACACTGACACTGTACAGCTCACACTGACACCGTACATCTCACACTGACACCGTACATCTCACACTGACACCGTACATCTCACACTGACACCGTACAGCTCACACTGACACCGTACATCTCACACTGACACCGTACAGCTCACACTGACACCATACAGGTCACACTGACACCGTACAGCTCAAACTGACAACGTACAGCTCACAGTGACACCGTAGAGTTCACACTTACACCGCACAGCTCACACTGACACCGTACATCTCACACTGAGCACCGTACAGCTCACACTGACACCGTACGGCTCACACTGACACTGTACAACTCACACTGACACTGTACAGCTCACACTGACACCGTACGGCTCACACTGACACTGTACAACTCACACTGACACTGTACAGCTCACACTGACACCGTACGGCTCACACTGACACCGTACATCTCACACTAACACCGTACAGCTCACACTGACAGCATATATCTTATACTGACACCACACAGCTCACACTGACACCGAACATCTCACACTGACACCGTCCAGCTCACACTGACACCGTACAGCTCACACTGACACAGTACAGCTCACACTGAGCACCGTACATCTCACACTGACACTGTACAGCTCACACTGACACCGTACAGCTCACATTGACACCGTACATCTCACACTGACACCGTACAGCTCACACAGACACCGTACATCTCACACTGACACCGTACATCTCACTCTGACACCGTACAACTCACACTGACACCGTAAATCTCACACTGACACCGTAAATCTCACACTGACACCGTACAGCTCACACTGGCACTGTACAGATCACATTAAGCCCCGTACAGCTCACACTGAGCACCGTACAGCTCACACTGACACCGTACGGCTCACACTGACACTGTACAACTCACACTGACACTGTACAGCTCACACTGACACCGTACGGCTCACACTGACACTGTACAAATCACACTGACACTGTACACCTCACACTGACACCGTACGGCTCACACTGACACCGTACATCTCACACTGACACCGTACAGCTCACACTGACAGCATATATCTTATACTGACACCACACAGCTCACACTGACACCGAACATCTCACACTGACACCGTCCAGCTCACACTGACACCGTACAGCTCACACTGACACAGTACAGCTCACACTGAGCACCGTACATCTCACACTGACACTGTATAGCTCACACTGACACCGTACAGCTCACATTGACACCGTACATCTCACACTGACACCGTACAGCTCACACTGACACCGTACATCTCACACTGACACCGTACATCTCACTCTGACACCGTACAACTCACACTGACACCGTAAATCTCACACTGACACCGTAAATCTCACACTGACACCGTACAGCTCACACTGGCACTGTACAGATCACATTAAGCCCCGTACAGCTCACACTGACACTGTACATCTCACACTGAGACCGTACATCTCACACTGACTCCGTACATCTCACACTGACTCTGTACAGCTCACACTGACACCGTACAGCTCACACTGACACCGAACATCTCACACTGACACCATACAGCTCACACTGACTCCGTACAGCTCATACTGACACCGTACAGCTCATACTGATACCGTACATCTCACACTGACACCGTACAGCTCACACTGACACCGTACAGCTCACACTGACACCGTACAGCTCACACTGACACCGTACAACTCAAACTGACACCGTACAGCTCACACTGACACTTTACATCTCACACTGACACCATACAGCTCACACTGACACCACACATCTAACACTGACACCGTACAGCTCACACTGACATTGTACAGCTCACACTGAGCACCGTATATCTCACACTGACACCGTACAGCTCACACTGACACCGTACAGTTCACACTTACACCGCACAGCTCACACTGAGCACCGTACATCTCACACTGACACTGTACATCTAACACTGACACCGTACAGCTCACACTGACACCGTACATCTCACACTGACACCGTACAGCTCACACTGACACCGTACATCTAACACTTACACCGTACATCTCACACTGACACCGCACATCTCACATTGACACCGTACAGCTCACACTGAGCACTGTAAAACTTGCACAGACACATTACAGCTCACACTGGCACCGTACAGCTCACACTGACAACGTACAGCTCATATTGACACCGTACAGCTCACACTGACACCGTACAGCTCACACTGACACAGTACATCTCACTCTGACACCGTACAGCTCACACTGTGCACCGTACAGCTCATACTGACACCGTACAGATCACACTGAGCACCGTACAGCTTACACTGACACTGTACAGAACATACTGACACCGTACATCTCACACTGACACCGTACATCTCACACTGACACCGTACAGCTCACACTGACACCGTGCAGCTCACACTGACACTGTACTGCTCACACTGACACAGTACAGCTTACAGTGACACCGTACAGCTCAAACTGATACGGTACAGCTCACACTGACACTGTACAGCTCACACTGACACAGTACAGCTTACAGTGACACCGTACATCTCAAACTGATACCGTACAGCTTACACTGACACCTTACAGAACACACTGAGCAACATACAACTCACACTGACACCGCATAGCTCACACTGACACCGTACAACTCACACTGACACTGTACAGCTCACACTGACACCGTACATCTCACACTGACACCGTACATCTCACACTGACACCGTACATCTCACACTGACACCGTACAGCTCACACTGACACCGTACATCTCACACTGACACCGTACAGCTCACACTGACACCATACAGGTCACACTGACACCGTACAGCTCAAACTGACAACGTACAGCTCACAGTGACACCGTAGAGTTCACACTTACACCGCACAGCTCACACTGACACCGTACATCTCACACTGAGCACCGTACAGCTCACACTGACACCGTACGGCTCACACTGACACTGTACAACTCACACTGACACTGTACAGCTCACACTGACACCGTACGGCTCACACTGACACTGTACAACTCACACTGACACTGTACAGCTCACACTGACACCGTACGGCTCACACTGACACCGTACATCTCACACTAACACCGTACAGCTCACACTGACAGCATATATCTTATACTGACACCACACAGCTCACACTGACACCGAACATCTCACACTGACACCGTCCAGCTCACACTGACACCGTACAGCTCACACTGACACAGTACAGCTCACACTGAGCACCGTACATCTCACACTGACACTGTACAGCTCACACTGACACCGTACAGCTCACATTGACACCGTACATCTCACACTGACACCGTACAGCTCACACAGACACCGTACATCTCACACTGACACCGTACATCTCACTCTGACACCGTACAACTCACACTGACACCGTAAATCTCACACTGACACCGTAAATCTCACACTGACACCGTACAGCTCACACTGGCACTGTACAGATCACATTAAGCCCCGTACAGCTCACACTGAGCACCGTACAGCTCACACTGACACCGTACGGCTCACACTGACACTGTACAACTCACACTGACACTGTACAGCTCACACTGACACCGTACGGCTCACACTGACACTGTACAAATCACACTGACACTGTACACCTCACACTGACACCGTACGGCTCACACTGACACCGTACATCTCACACTGACACCGTACAGCTCACACTGACAGCATATATCTTATACTGACACCACACAGCTCACACTGACACCGAACATCTCACACTGACACCGTCCAGCTCACACTGACACCGTACAGCTCACACTGACACAGTACAGCTCACACTGAGCACCGTACATCTCACACTGACACTGTATAGCTCACACTGACACCGTACAGCTCACATTGACACCGTACATCTCACACTGACACCGTACAGCTCACACTGACACCGTACATCTCACACTGACACCGTACATCTCACTCTGACACCGTACAACTCACACTGACACCGTAAATCTCACACTGACACCGTAAATCTCACACTGACACCGTACAGCTCACACTGGCACTGTACAGATCACATTAAGCCCCGTACAGCTCACACTGACACTGTACATCTCACACTGAGACCGTACATCTCACACTGACTCCGTACATCTCACACTGACTCTGTACAGCTCACACTGACACCGTACAGCTCACACTGACACCGAACATCTCACACTGACACCATACAGCTCACACTGACTCCGTACAGCTCATACTGACACCGTACAGCTCATACTGATACCGTACATCTCACACTGACACCGTACAGCTCACACTGACACCGTACAGCTCACACTGACACCGTACAGCTCACACTGACACCGTACAACTCAAACTGACACCGTACAGCTCACACTGACACTTTACATCTCACACTGACACCATACAGCTCACACTGACACCACACATCTAACACTGACACCGTACAGCTCACACTGACATTGTACAGCTCACACTGAGCACCGTATATCTCACACTGACACCGTACAGCTCACACTGACACCGTACAGTTCACACTTACACCGCACAGCTCACACTGAGCACCGTACATCTCACACTGACACTGTACATCTAACACTGACACCGTACAGCTCACACTGACACCGTACATCTCACACTGACACCGTACAGCTCACACTGACACCGTACATCTAACACTTACACCGTACATCTCACACTGACACCGCACATCTCACATTGACACCGTACAGCTCACACTGAGCACTGTAAAACTTGCACAGACACATTACAGCTCACACTGGCACCGTACAGCTCACACTGACAACGTACAGCTCATATTGACACCGTACAGCTCACACTGACACCGTACAGCTCACACTGACACAGTACATCTCACTCTGACACCGTACAGCTCACACTGTGCACCGTACAGCTCATACTGACACCGTACAGATCACACTGAGCACCGTACAGCTTACACTGACACTGTACAGAACATACTGACACCGTACATCTCACACTGACACCGTACATCTCACACTGACACCGTACAGCTCACACTGACACCGTGCAGCTCACACTGACACCGTACAGCTCACACTGACACAGTACAGCTCACACTGACACCGTACAGCTCACACTGACACCGTACAGCTCACACTGACACCGTACATCTCACACTGACACCGTACAGCTCACACTGACACCGTGCAGCTCACACTGACACCGTACAGCTCACACTGACACCGTACAGCTCACACTGACACCGTGCAGCTCACACTGACACCGTACAACTCACACTGACACCGTACAGATCACACTGAGCACCGTACAGCTTACACTGACACTGTACAGAACACACTGAGCAACGCAAAGCTCACACTTACTCCGGACAGCTCATACTGACACTGTACAGATCACACTGACACCATACAGCTCACACTGACACCGTACAGCTCACACTGACACCGTACATCTCACACTGACACCGTACAGCTCACACTGACACCGTACAGCTCACACTGACACAGTACATCTCACACTGACACCGTACAGCTCACACTGTGCACCGTACAGCTCATACTGACACCGTACAGCTCACACTGACACCGCACAGCTCACACTGGCACTGTACAGCTCACACTGGCACCGTACATCTCACACTGACACCCTACAGCTCACACTGTGCACCGTACAGCTCATACTGACACTGTACAGCTCACACTGAGCACCGTACAGCTCACACTGGCACTGTACAGCTCACACTGGCACCGTACATCTCACACTGGCACTGTACAGCTCACACTGACACCGTACAGCTCACATTGACACCGTACAGCTCACACTGGCACTGTACAGCTCACACTGGCTCCGTACAGCTCACACTGGCTCCGTACAGCTCACACTGACACCGTACAACTCACACTGACACCGTACAACTCACACTGAGCACCGTACAGCTCACACTGGCACCGTACATCTCACACTGGCACTGTACAGCTCACACTGACACCGTACAGCTCACACTGACACTGTACAGCTCACACTGAGCACTGTAAAACTTACACAGACACCGCACAACTCAAACTGACACCGTACAGCTCACACTGACATTGTACAGCTCAAACTGACACCATACAGCTCACACTGGCACTCGGCAGCTCACACTGACACTGTACTGCTCACACTGACACCGTACAGCTCAAACTGACACCGTACAGCTCACACTGACACCATACAGGTCACACTGACACCGTACAGCTCAAACTGACAACGTACAGCTCACACTGACACCGTAGAGTTCACACTTACACCGCACAGCTCACACTGACACCGTACATCTCACACTGAGCACCGTACAGCTCACACTGACACCGTACAGCTCACACTGACACTGTACAACTCACACTGACACTGTACAGCTCACACTGACACCGTACGGCTCACACTGACACTGTACAACTCACACTGACACTGTACATCTCACACTGACACTGTACAGCTCACACTGACACCGTACGGCTCACACTGACACCGTACATCTCACACTGACACCGTACAGCTCACACTGACAGCATATATCTTATACTGACACCACACAGCTCACACTGACACCGAACATCTCACACTGACACCGTCCAGCTCACACTGACACCGTACAGCTCACACTGACACAGTACAGCTCACACTGAGCACCGTACATCTCACACTGACACCGTACAGCTCACACTGACACCGTACATCTCACACTGACACAGTACATCTCACACTGACACCGTACAGCTCACACTGACACTGTACATCTCACACTGAGCACCGTACATCTCACACTGACACCGTACATCTCACTCTGACACCGTACAGCTCACACTGACACCGTAAATCTCACACTGACACCGTAAATCTCACACTGACACCGTACAGCTCACACTGACACTGTACATCTCACACTGAGACCGTACATCTCACACTGACTCCGTACATCTCACACTGACTCTGTACAGCTCACACTGACACCGTACAGCTCACACTGACACCGAACATCTCACACTGACACCATACAGCTCACACTGACTCCGTACAGCTCATACTGACACCGTACAGCTCACACTGACACCGTACAACTCAAACTGACACCGTACAGCTCACACTGACACTTTACATCTCACACTGACACCATACAGCTCACACTGACACCACACATCTAACACTGACACCGTACAGCTCACACTGACATTGTACAGCTCACACTGAGCACCGTATATCTCACACTGACACCGTACAGCTCACACTGACACCGTACAGTTCACACTTACACCGCACAGCTCACACTGAGCACCGTACATCTCACACTGACACTGTACATCTAACACTGACACCGTACAGCTCACACTGACACCGTACATCTAACACTTACACCGTACAGCTCACACTGACACCGTACATCTCACACTGACACCGTTCATCTCACACTGACACCGTACATCTCACAGTGACACCGTTCATCTCACACTGACACCGTACATCTCACAGTGACACCGTTCAACTCACACTGACACCGTACATCTCACACTGACACCGTACAGCTCACACTGAGCACCGTAAAACTTACACAGACATCGTACAACTCAAACTGACACCGTACAGCTCACACTGACACTGTACCGCCCACACTGAGCACCGCACAGCTCACACTGACACTGTACAGCTCACACTGACACCGGACAGCTCACACTGACAGCGTATAGCTTATACTGACACCATACAGCTCATACTGACACCAAACATCTCACACTGACACCGTACATCTCACACTGACACCGTACAGCTCACACTGAGCACTTTAAAACTTACACAGACATCGCACAACTCAAACTGACACCGTACAGCTCACACTGACACTGTACAGCTCAAACTGACACCGTACAGCTCACACTGGCACTCTACAGCTCACACTGACACCGTACAGCTCACAGTGAGCACCGCACAGCTCACACTGACACCGTTCAGCTCACACTGACACCGTACAGCTGACACTGACACCATACAGTTCACACTGACACCATACCGCTCAGACTGACACCGTACAACTCACACTCAGCACCGTACAGCTCACATTGACACCGTACAGCTCACACTGACACAGTACAGCTTACAGTGACACCGTACAGCTCACACTGACACCATACAACTCACACTGACAACGTACAGTTGACACTGACACCGGACAGCTCACACTGACAGCGTATAGCTTATACTGACACCATACAGCTCATACTGACACCGAACATCTCACATTGACACTGTACAGTTATCTCTGACACCGCACAGCTCACACTGACACCGTACAACTCACACTGACACCGTATAGATCACACTGACACCGTACAGCTCACAATGACAGCGTATAGCTTATAGTGACACCATACAGCTCACACTGACACCGAACATCTCACACTGACACCGTAAAGCTCACACTGACACCGTACAGCTCACACTGACACCGCACATCTCACATTGACACCGTACAGCTCACACTGAGCACTGTAAAACTTGCACAGACACATTACAGCTCACACTGGCACCGTACAGCTCACACTGACAACGTACAGCTCATATTGACACCGTACAGCTCACACTGACACCGTACAGCTCACACTGACACAGTACATCTCACTCTGACACCGTACAGCTCACACTGTGCACCGTACAGCTCATACTGACACCGTACAGAACACACTGAACACCGTACAACTCACACTGACACTGTACAGCTCACACTGACACAGTACAGCTCACACTGACACCGTAAGGCTCACACTGACACCGTACATCTCACACTAACACCGCACAACTCACACTGACACCGTACAGATCACACTGACACCGTACAGCTCACAGTGACACCGTACAGCTCACACTGACACCTCACATCTCACACTGACACCGTACAGCTCACACTGACACCTCACATCTCACACTGACACCGTACAGCACACACTGACACCGTTCAGCTCACACTGACACCGTACATCTCACACTGACACCGTACAGCTCACGCTGACACCGTACATCTCACACTGACTCCGTACAGCTCACACGGAGCACCGTAAAGCCCACAGTCACACCGTACAGCTCACACTGACACCGTACAGCTCAGACAGACACCGTAAAGCCCACACTGACACCGTACAGCTCACACTGACACCGTACAGCTCACACTGACACAGTTAACCTCACACTGGCACTCTACAGCTCACACTGACACCGTACAGCTCACACTGACACCGTACAGCTGACACTGACACCATACAGTTCACACTGACACCGTACCGCTCAGACTGACACCGCACATCTCACACTAACACCGTACATCTCACACTGACACCGTACAGCTCACACTGATACCGAACATCTCACACTGACACCGTCCAGCTCACACTGACACTGTGCAGCTCAAACTGACACCGTACAGCTCACACTGGCACGCTACAGCTCACACTGACACCGTACAGCTCACACTGAGCACCGCACAGCTCACACTGACACCGTACAGCTCACACTGACAACATAAAGTTCACACTGACACCGTACAGCTCACACTGGCACTCTACAGCTCACACTGACACCGTACAGCTCACAGTGACACAGTACAGCTCACACTGACACCGTACAGCTCACACTGACACTATACATCTCACACTGACACTGTACAGATCACAGTGACACCGTAAAGCTCACAGTGACAACGTACAGCTCACACTGACACTTTACATCTCAAACTGATAACGTACAGCTCACACTGACTCCGCACATCGCACACTGACACCGTTCAGCTCACACTGACACTGCACATCTCACACTGACACCGTACAGACCACAATGACACCGTACAGATCACACTGACACTGTACAACTCACATGACACCGAACATCTCACACTGACACCGTCCAGCTCACACTGACTCCGTACAGCTCACACTGACTCCGTACAGCTCACACTGACACCGTACAGCTCACACTGAGCACCGCACATCGCACACTGACACCGTACAGCTCACACTGACACCATACAGCTCACACTGACTCCGCACATCGCACACTGACACCGTTCAGCTCACACTGACACTGCACATCTCACACTGACACCGTACAGACCACAATGACACCGTACAGCTCACATTGATCACCGTACATCTCACACTGACACCGTACAACTCACACTGACACCGTACAGCTCACATTGACACCGTACAGCTCACACTGATCACCGCAAAGCTCACACTGTCACCGTACAGCTAACACTCACACCGTACAGCTCACACTGACACCGTACAGCTCACACTGACAGCGTACAGCTCACAGTGACACCGTACAGCTCACACTGAGCAGTGTACAGCTCACACTGACATTGTACAGCTCAAACTGACACCGTACAGCTCACACTGGCACTCTACAGCTCACACTGACACCGCACAGCTCACACTGACACCGTACAGCTCACACTGACACCGTACAGCTCACAGTGAGCACCGCACAACTCACACTGACACTGTACAGCTCACACTGTCACCGTACAGCTGACACTGACACCATACAGTTCACACTGACACCGTAGCGCTCAGACTGACACCGTACAACTCACACTCAGCACCGTACAGCTCACACTGACACCGTACAGCTCACACTGACACAGTACAGTATACAGTGACACCGTACAGCTCACACTGAGCCCCGTACAGCTCACACTGACACCGTACATCTCACACTGACACCGTACAGCTCACACTGACACCGTGCAGCTCACACTGACTCCGTACAGCTCACAGTGACACCGTACAGCTCACACTGAGCACCGTGCAGCGAACACTGACACTGTACCGCCCACACTGAGCACCGCACAGCTCACACTGACACCGTACAGATCACACTGACAGCGTATAGCTCACACTGACAGCGTATAGCTTATACTGACACCAAACATCTCACACTGACACCGTACATCTCACACTGACACCGTACATCTCACACTGACACCGTACATCTCACACTGACACCGTACATCTCACACTGACACCGTACATCTCACACTGACACCGTACAGCTCACACTGACACCGTACAGCTCACACTGACACCGTACAGCTCACAGTGAGCACCGCACAGCTCACACTGACACCGTTCAGCTCACACTGACACCGTACAGCTGACACTGACACCATACAGTTCACACTGACACCATACCGCTCAGACTGACACCGTACAACTCACACTCAGCACCGTACAGCTCACACTGACACCGTACAGCTCACACTGACACAGTACAGCTTACAGTGACACCGTACAGCTCACACTGACACCATACAACTCACACTGACAACGTACAGTTGACACTGACACCGGACAGCTCACACTGACAGCGTATAGCTTATACTGACACCATACAGCTCATACTGACACCGAACATCTCACATTGACACTGTACAGTTATCTCTGACACCGCACAGCTCACACTGACACCGTACAACTCACACTGACACCGTATAGATCACACTGACACCGTACATCTCACACTGACACCGTACATCTCACACTGACACCGTACATCTCACACTGACACCGTACATCTCACACTGGCACTGTACAGCTCACACTGAGCACTGTAAAACTTACACAGACATCGCACAACTCAAACTGACACCGTACAGCTCACACTGACACTGTACAGCTCAAACTGACACCGTACAGCTCACACTGGCACTCTACAGCTCACACTGACACCGTACAGCTCACAGTGAGCACCGCACAGCTCACACTGACACCGTTCAGCTCACACTGACACCGTACAGCTGACACTGACACCATACAGTTCACACTGACACCATACCGCTCAGACTGACACCGTACAACTCACACTCAGCACCGTACAGCTCACACTGACACCGTACAGCTCACACTGACACAGTACAGCTTACAGTGACACCGTACAGCTCACACTGACACCATACAACTCACACTGACAACGTACAGTTGACACTGACACCGGACAGCTCACACTGACAGCGTATAGCTTATACTGACACCATACAGCTCATACTGACACCGAACATCTCACATTGACACTGTACAGTTATCTCTGACACCGCACAGCTCACACTGACACCGTACAACTCACACTGACACCGTATAGATCACACTGACACCGTACAGCTCACAATGACAGCGTATAGCTTATACTGACACCATACAGCTCACACTGACACCGAACATCTCACACTGACACCGTAAAGCTCACACTGACACCGTACAGCTCACACTGACACCGCACATCTCACATTGACACCGTACAGCTCACACTGACAACGTACAGCTCATATTGACACCGTACAGCTCACACTGACACCGTACAGCTCACACTGACACAGTACATCTCACTCTGACACCGTACAGCTCACACTGTGCACCGTACAGCTCATACTGACACCGTACAGAACACACTGAACACCGTACAACTCACACTGACACTGTACAGCTCACACTGACACAGTACAGCTCACACTGACACCGTAAGGCTCACACTGACACCGTACATCTCACACTAACACCACACAACTCACACTGACACCGTACAGATCACACTGACACCGTACAGCTCACACTGACACCGTACAGATCACACTGACACCTCACATCTCACACTGACACCGTACAGCTCACACTGACACAGTTCAGCTCACACTGACACCGTACATCTCACACTGACACCGTACAGCTCACGCTGACAACGTACAGCTCACACAGACACCGTAAAGCCCACACTGACACCGTACAGCTCACACTGACACCGTACAGCTCACACTGACACAGTTAACCTCACACTGGCACTCTACAGCTCACACTGACACCGTACAGCTCACACTGACACCGTACAGCTGACACTGACACCATACAGTTCACACTGACACCGTACCGCTCAGACTGACACCGCACATCTCACACTAACACCGTACATCTCACACTGACACCTCACATCTCACACTGACACCGTACAGTTCACACTGACAGCGTATATCTTATACTGACACCACACAGCTCACACTGATACCGAACATCTCACACTGACACCGTACAGCTCACACTGACACCGCACAGCTCACACTGACACCGTACAACTCACACTGACACCGTACAGCTCACACTGACAACATAAAGTTCACACTGACACCGTACAGCTCACACTGGCACTCTACAGCTCACACTGACACCGTACAGCTCACACTGACACAGTACAGCTCACACTGACACCGTACAGCTCACACTGACACTATACATCTCACACTGACACTGTACAGATCACAGTGACACCGTACAGCTCACAGTGACAACGTACAGCTCACACTGACACTTTACATCTCAAACTGATAACGTACAGCTCACACTGACTCCGCACATCGCACACTGACACCGTTCAGCTCACACTGACACTGCACATCTCACACTGACACCGTACAGACCACACTGACACCGTTCAGATCACACTGACACTGTACAACTCACATGACACCGAACATCTCACACTGACACCGTCCAGCTCACACTGACACCGTACAGCTCACACTGACACTGTACAGCTCACACTGACACCGTACAGCTCACACTGAGCACCGTACAGCTCACACTGACACCGTACAGCTCACACTGACACTGTACAGCTCACATTGACACCGTGCAGCTCACACTGACACTGTACATCTCACACTGACACCGTACAGCTCACACTGAGCACCGTACAGCTCACACTGACACCGTACAGCTCAAACTGACACCGTACAGCTCACACTGGCACTCTACAGCTCACACTGACACCGTACAGCTCACAGTGAGCACCGCACAACTCACACTGACACTGTACAGCTCACACTGTCACCGTACAGCTGACACTGACACCATACAGTTCACACTGACACCGTAGCGCTCAGACTGACACCGTACAACTCACACTCAGCACCATACAGCTCACACTGACACCGTACAGCTCACACTGAGCCCCGTACAGCTCACACTGACACCGTACAGCTCACACTGACACCGTACAACTCACACTGACACCGTACAGATCACACTGAGCACCGTACAGCTTACACTGACACTGTACAGAACACACTGACACCGTACATCTCACACTGACACCGTACATCTCACACTGACACCGTACAGCTCACACTGACACCGTACAGCTCACACTGACACCGTACAGCTCACACTGACACAGTACAGCTCACACTGACACCGTGCAGCTCACACTGACACCGTACAGCTCACACTAACACCGTACAGCTCACACTGACACCGTACAGCTCACACTGACACCGTACAGTTCACACTTATACCGCACAGCTCACACTGAGCACCGTACATCTCACACTGACACTGTACATCTAACACTGACACCGTACAGCTCACACTGACACCGTACATCTAACACTTACACCGTACAGCTCACACTGACACCGCACATCTCACATTGACACCGTACAGCTCACACTGAGCACTGTAAAACTTGCACAGACACATTACAGCTCACACTGGCACCGTACAGCTCACACTGACAACGTACAGCTCATATTGACACCGTACAGCTCACACTGACACCGTACAGCTCACACTGACACAGTACATCTCACTCTGACACCGTACAGCTCACACTGTGCACCGTACAGCTCATACTGACACCGTACAGATCACACTGAGCACCGTACAGCTTACACTGACACAGTACAGAACACACTGACACCGTACATCTCACACTGACACCGTACATCTCACACTGACACCGTACAGCTCACACTGACACCGTACAGCTCACACTGACACCGTACAGCTCACACTGACACAGTACAGCTCACACTGACACCGTGCAGCTCACACTGACACCGTACAGCTCACACTGACACCGTACAGCTCACACTGACACCGTACAACTCACACTCAGCACCATACAGCTCACACTGACACCGTACAGCTCACACTGAGCCCCGTACAGATCACACTGACACCGTACAGCTCACACTGACACCGTACAACTCACACTGACACCGTACAGATCACACTGAGCACCGTACAGCTTACACTGACACTGTACAGAACACACTGACACCGTACATCTCACACTGACACCGTACATCTCACACTGACACCGTACAGCTCACACTGACACCGTACAGCTCACACTGACACCGTACAGCTCACACTGACACAGTACAGCTCACACTGACACCGTGCAGCTCACACTGACACCGTACAGCTCACACTGACACCGTACAGCTCACACTGACACCGTACAGCTCACACTGACACCGTACAGTTCACACTTATACCGCACAGCTCACACTGAGCACCGTACATCTCACACTGACACTGTACATCTAACACTGACACCGTACAGCTCACACTGACACCGTACATCTAACACTTACACCGTACAGCTCACACTGACACCGCACATCTCACATTGACACCGTACAGCTCACACTGAGCACTGTAAAACTTGCACAGACACATTACAGCTCACACTGGCACCGTACAGCTCACACTGACAACGTACAGCTCATATTGACACCGTACAGCTCACACTGACACCGTACAGCTCACACTGACACAGTACATCTCACTCTGACACCGTACAGCTCACACTGTGCACCGTACAGCTCATACTGACACCGTACAGATCACACTGAGCACCGTACAGCTTACACTGACACTGTACAGAACACACTGACACCGTACATCTCACACTGACACCGTACATCTCACACTGACACCGTACAGCTCACACTGACACCGTACAGCTCACACTGACACCGTACAGCTCACACTGACACAGTACAGCTCACACTGACACCGTGCAGCTCACACTGACACCGTACAGCTCACACTGACACCGTACAGCTCACACTGACACCGTACAGCTCACACTGACACCGTGCAGCTCACACTGACACCGTACAGCTCACACTGACACCGTACAGCTCACACTGACACCGTGCAGCTCACACTGACACCGTACAACTCACACTGACACCGTACAGATCACACTGAGCACTGTACAGCTTACACTGACACTGTACAGATCACACTGAGCAACGCAAAGCTCACACTTACTCCGGACAGCTCATACTGACACTGTACAGATCACACTGACACCATACAGCTCACACTGAAACCGAACATCTCACACTGACACCGTACAGCTCACACTGGCACTGTACAGCTCACACTGAGCACCTTACAGCTCACACTGACACCGTACAGCTCACACTGGCTCCGTACAGCTCACACTGACACTGTACAGCTCACACTGAGCACCGTACAGCTCACACTGGCACTGTACAGCTCACACTGACACCGTACAACTCACACTGAGCACCGTACAGCTCACACTGGCACTCGGCAGCTCACACTTACACCGTATAGCTCACACTGACACCGTACAGCTCACACTGACACAGTACATCTCACTCTGACACTGTACAGCTCACACTGTGCACCGTACAGCTCATACTGACACCGTACAGATCACACTGAGCACCGTACAGCTTACACTGACACAGTACAGAACACACTGACACCGTACATCTCACACTGACACCGTACATCTCACACTGACACCGTACAGCTCACACTGACACCGTACAGCTCACACTGACACCGTACAGCTCACACTGACACAGTACAGCTCACACTGACACCGTGCAGCTCACACTGACACCGTACAGCTCACACTGACACCGTACAGCTCACACTGACACCGTACAACTCACACTCAGCACCATACAGCTCACACTGACACCGTACAGCTCACACTGAGCCCCGTACAGATCACACTGACACCGTACAGCTCACACTGACACCGTACAACTCACACTGACACCGTACAGATCACACTGAGCACCGTACAGCTTACACTGACACTGTACAGAACACACTGACACCGTACATCTCACACTGACACCGTACATCTCACACTGACACCGTACAGCTCACACTGACACCGTACAGCTCACACTGACACCGTACAGCTCACACTGACACAGTACAGCTCACACTGACACCGTGCAGCTCACACTGACACCGTACAGCTCACACTGACACCGTACAGCTCACACTGACACCGTACAGCTCACACTGACACCGTACAGTTCACACTTATACCGCACAGCTCACACTGAGCACCGTACATCTCACACTGACACTGTACATCTAACACTGACACCGTACAGCTCACACTGACACCGTACATCTAACACTTACACCGTACAGCTCACACTGACACCGCACATCTCACATTGACACCGTACAGCTCACACTGAGCACTGTAAAACTTGCACAGACACATTACAGCTCACACTGGCACCGTACAGCTCACACTGACAACGTACAGCTCATATTGACACCGTACAGCTCACACTGACACCGTACAGCTCACACTGACACAGTACATCTCACTCTGACACCGTACAGCTCACACTGTGCACCGTACAGCTCATACTGACACCGTACAGATCACACTGAGCACCGTACAGCTTACACTGACACTGTACAGAACACACTGACACCGTACATCTCACACTGACACCGTACATCTCACACTGACACCGTACAGCTCACACTGACACCGTACAGCTCACACTGACACCGTACAGCTCACACTGACACAGTACAGCTCACACTGACACCGTGCAGCTCACACTGACACCGTACAGCTCACACTGACACCGTACAGCTCACACTGACACCGTACAGCTCACACTGACACCGTGCAGCTCACACTGACACCGTACAGCTCACACTGACACCGTACAGCTCACACTGACACCGTGCAGCTCACACTGACACCGTACAACTCACACTGACACCGTACAGATCACACTGAGCACCGTACAGCTT
Source organism: Isurus oxyrinchus (assembly GCA_026770705.1). NCBI lineage: Eukaryota > Metazoa > Chordata > Chondrichthyes > Lamniformes > Lamnidae > Isurus > Isurus oxyrinchus. Next base: position 2,356,638 of record JANJGN010000033.1, read on the forward strand.
ACACTGACACTGTACAGATCACACTGAGCAACGCAAAGCTCACACTTACTCCGGACAGCTCATACTGACACTGTACAGATCACACTGACACCATACAGCTCACACTGAAACCGAACATCTCACACTGACACCGTACAGCTCACACTGGCACTGTACAGCTCACACTGAGCACCGTACAGCTCACACTGACACCGTACAGCTCACACTGGCTCCGTACAGCTCACACTGACACTGTACAGCTCACACTGAGCACCGTACAGCTCACACTGGCACTGTACAGCTCACACTGACACCGTACAACTCACACTGAGCACCGTACAGCTCACACTGGCACTCGGCAGCTCACACTTACACCGTATAGCTCACACTGACACCGTACAGCTCACACTGACACCGTACAGCTCACAGTGAGCACCGCACAGCTCACACTGACACCGTACAGCTCACACTGACACCGTACAGCTGACACTGACACCATACAGTTCACACTGACACCGTACCGCTCAGACTGACACCGTACAACTCACACTCAGCACCGTTCAGCTCACACTGACACTGTACTGCTCACACTGACACAGTACAGCTTACAGTGACACCGTACAGCTCAACCTGATACGGTACAGCTCACACTGACACTGTACAGCTCACACTGACACAGTACAGCTTACAGTGACACCGTACAGCTCAAACTGATACCGTACAGCTTACACTGACACCTTACAGAACACACTGAGCAACATACAACTCACACTGACACCGCATAGCTCACACTGACACCGTACAACTCACACTGACACTGTACAGCTCACACTGACACCGTACATCTCACACTGACAACGTACATCTCACACTGACACCGTACAGCTCACACTGACACCGTACAGCTCACACTGACACCGTACATCTCACACTGACACCGTACAGCTCACACTGACACCATACAGGTCACACTGACACCGTACAGCTCAAACTGACAACGTACAGCTCACACTGACACCGTAGAGTTCACACTTACACCGCACAGCTCACACTGACACCGTACATCTCACACTGAGCACCGTACAGCTCACACTGACACCGTACGGCTCACACTGACACTGTACAACTCACACTGACACTGTACAGCTCACACTGACACCGTACGGCTCACACTGACACTGTACAACTCACACTGACACTGTACAGCTCACACTGACACCGTACGGCTCACACTGACACCGTACATCTCACACTGACACCGTACAGCTCACACTGACAGCATATATCTTATACTGACACCACACAGCTCACACTGACACCGAACATCTCACACTGACACCGTCCAGCTCACACTGACACCGTACAGTTCACACTGACACAGTACAGCTCACACTGAGCACCGTACATCTCACACTGACACTGTACAGCTCACACTGACACCGTACAGCTCACATTGACACCGTACATCTCACACTGACACCGTACAGCTCACACTGACACCGTACATCTCACACTGACACCGTACATCTCACTCTGACACCGTACAACTCACACTGACACCGTAAATCTCACACTGACACCGTAAATCTCACACTGACACCGTACAGCTCACACTGGCACTGTACAGATCACATTAAGCCCCGTACAGCTCACACTGACACTGTACATCTCACACTGAGACCGTACATCTCACACTGACTCCGTACATCTCACACTGACTCTGTACAGCTCACACTGACACCGTACAGCTCACACTGACACCGAACATCTCACACTGACACCATACAGCTCACACTGACTCCGTACAGCTCATACTGACACCGTACAGCTCATACTGATACCGTACATCTCACACTGACACCGTACAGCTCACACTGACACCGTACAGCTCACACTGACACCGTACAGCTCACACTGACACCGTACAACTCAAACTGACACCGTACAGCTCACACTGGCACGCTACAGCTCACACTGACACCGTACAGCTCACACTGAGCACCGCACAGCTCACACTGACACCGTACAGCTCACACTGACAACATAAAGTTCACACTGACACCGTACAGCTCACACTGGCACTCTACAGCTCACACTGACACCGTACAGCTCACAGTGACACAGTACAGCTCACACTGACACCGTACAGCTCACACTGACACTATACATCTCACACTGACACTGTACAGATCACAGTGACACCGTAAAGCTCACAGTGACAACGTACAGCTCACACTGACACTTTACATCTCAAACTGATAACGTACAGCTCACACTGACTCCGCACATCGCACACTGACACCGTTCAGCTCACACTGACACTGCACATCTCACACTGACACCGTACAGACCACAATGACACCGTACAGATCACACTGACACTGTACAACTCACATGACACCGAACATCTCACACTGACACCGTCCAGCTCACACTGACTCCGTACAGCTCACACTGACTCCGTACAGCTCACACTGACACCGTACAGCTCACACTGAGCACCGCACATCGCACACTGACACCGTACAGCTCACACTGACACCATACAGCTCACACTGACTCCGCACATCGCACACTGACACCGTTCAGCTCACACTGACACTGCACATCTCACACTGACACCGTACAGACCACAATGACACCGTACAGCTCACATTGATCACCGTACATCTCACACTGACACCGTACAACTCACACTGACACCGTACAGCTCACATTGACACCGTACAGCTCACACTGATCACCGCAAAGCTCACACTGTCACCGTACAGCTAACACTCACACCGTACAGCTCACACTGACACCGTACAGCTCACACTGACAGCGTACAGCTCACACTGACACCGTACAGCTCACACTGAGCAGTGTACAGCTCACACTGACATTGTACAGCTCAAACTGACACCGTACAGCTCACACTGGCACTCTACAGCTCACACTGACACCGCACAGCTCACACTGACACCGTACAGCTCACACTGACACCGTACAGCTCACAGTGAGCACCGCACAACTCACACTGACACTGTACAGCTCACACTGTCACCGTACAGCTGACACTGACACCATACAGTTCACACTGACACCGTAGCGCTCAGACTGACACCGTACAACTCACACTCAGCACCGTACAGCTCACACTGACACCGTACAGCTCACACTGACACAGTACAGTATACAGTGACACCGTACAGCTCACACTGAGCCCCGTACAGCTCACACTGACACCGTACATCTCACACTGACACCGTACAGCTCACACTGACACCGTGCAGCTCACACTGACTCCGTACAGCTCACAGTGACACCGTACAGCTCACACTGAGCACCGTACAGCGAACACTGACACTGTACCGCCCACACTGAGCACCGCACAGCTCACACTGACACCGTACAGATCACACTGACAGCGTATAGCTCACACTGACAGCGTATAGCTTATACTGACACCAAACATCTCACACTGACACCGTACATCTCACACTGACACCGTACATCTCACACTGACACCGTACATCTCACACTGACACCGTACATCTCACACTGGCACTGTACAGCTCACACTGAGCACTGTAAAACTTACACAGACATCGCACAACTCAAACTGACACCGTACAGCTCACACTGACACTGTACAGCTCAAACTGACACCGTACAGCTCACACTGGCACTCTACAGCTCACACTGACACCGTACAGCTCACAGTGAGCACCGCACAGCTCACACTGACACCGTTCAGCTCACACTGACACCGTACAGCTGACACTGACACCATACAGTTCACACTGACACCATACCGCTCAGACTGACACCGTACAACTCACACTCAGCACCGTACAGCTCACACTGACACCGTACAGCTCACACTGACACAGTACAGCTTACAGTGACACCGTACAGCTCACACTGACACCATACAACTCACACTGACAACGTACAGTTGACACTGACACCGGACAGCTCACACTGACAGCGTATAGCTTATACTGACACCATACAGCTCATACTGACACCGAACATCTCACATTGACACTGTACAGTTATCTCTGACACCGCACAGCTCACACTGACACCGTACAACTCACACTGACACCGTATAGATCACACTGACACCGTACAGCTCACAATGACAGCGTATAGCTTATACTGACACCATACAGCTCACACTGACACCGAACATCTCACACTGACACCGTAAAGCTCACACTGACACCGTACAGCTCACACTGACACCGCACATCTCACATTGACACCGTACAGCTCACACTGACAACGTACAGCTCATATTGACACCGTACAGCTCACACTGACACCGTACAGCTCACACTGACACAGTACATCTCACTCTGACACCGTACAGCTCACACTGTGCACCGTACAGCTCATACTGACACCGTACAGAACACACTGAACACCGTACAACTCACACTGACACTGTACAGCTCACACTGACACAGTACAGCTCACACTGACACCGTAAGGCTCACACTGACACCGTACATCTCACACTAACACCGCACAACTCACACTGACACCGTACAGATCACACTGACACCGTACAGCTCACACTGACACCGTACAGATCACACTGACACCTCACATCTCACACTGACACCGTACAGCTCACACTGACACAGTTCAGCTCACACTGACACCGTACATCTCACACTGACACCGTACAGCTCACGCTGACAACGTACAGCTCACACAGGCACCGTAAAGCCCACACTGACACCGTACAGCTCACACTGACACCGTACAGCTCACACTGACACAGTTAACCTCACACTGGCACTCTACAGCTCACACTGACACCGTACAGCTCACACTGACACCGTACAGCTGACACTGACACCATACAGTTCACACTGACACCGTACTGCTCAGACTGACACCGCACATCTCACACTAACACCGTACATCTCACACTGACACCTCACATCTCACACTGACACCGTACAGTTCACACTGACAGCGTATATCTTATACTGACACCACACAGCTCACACTGATACCGAACATCTCACACTGACACCGTACAGCTCACACTGACACCGCACAGCTCACACTGACACCGTACAACTCACACTGACACCGTACAGCTCACACTGACAACATAAAGTTCACACTGACACCGTACAGCTCACACTGGCACTCTACAGCTCACACTGACACCGTACAGCTCACACTGACACAGTACAGCTCACACTGACACCGTACAGCTCACACTGACACTATACATCTCACACTGACACTGTACAGATCACAGTGACACCGTACAGCTCACAGTGACAACGTACAGCTCACACTGACACTTTACATCTCAAACTGATAACGTACAGCTCACACTGACTCCGCACATCGCACACTGACACCGTTCAGCTCACACTGACACTGCACATCTCACACTGACACCGTACAGACCACACTGACACCGTACAGATCACACTGACACTGTACAACTCACATGACACCGAACATCTCACACTGACACCGTCCAGCTCACACTGACACCGTACAGCTCACACTGACACCGTACAGCTCACACTGACATCGTACAGCTCACACTGAGCACCGTACAGCTCACACTGACACCGTACAGCTCACACTGACACTGTACAGCTCACATTGACACCGTGCAGCTCACACTGACACTGTACATCTCACACTGACACCGTACAGCTCACACTGAGCACCGTACAGCTCACACTGACACCGTACAGCTCAAACTGACACCGTACAGCTCACACTGGCACTCTACAGCTCACACTGACACCGTACAGCTCACAGTGAGCACCGCACAACTCACACTGACACTGTACAGCTCACACTGTCACCGTACAGCTGACACTGACACCATACAGTGCACACTGACACCGTAGCGCTCAGACTGACACCGTACAACTCACACTCAGCACCATACAGCTCACACTGACACCGTACAGCTCACACTGAGCCCCGTACAGCTCACACTGACACCGTACAGCTCACACTGACACCGTACAACTCACACTGACACCGTACAGATCACACTGAGCACCGTACAGCTTACACTGACACTGTACAGAACACACTGACACCGTACATCTCACACTGACACCGTACATCTCACACTGACACCGTACAGCTCACACTGACACAGTACAGCTCACACTGACACCGTGCAGCTCACACTGACACCGTACAGCTCACACTGACACCGTACAGCTCACACTGACACCGTACAGCTCACACTGACACCGTACATCTCACACTGACACCGTACAGCTCACACTGACACCGTGCAGCTCACACTTATACCGCACAGCTCACACTGAGCACCGTACATCTCACACTGACACTGTACATCTAACACTGACACCGTACAGCTCACACTGACACCGTACATCTAACACTTACACCGTACAGCTCACACTGACACCGCACATCTCACATTGACACCGTACAGCTCACACTGAGCACTGTAAAACTTGCACAGACACATTACAGCTCACACTGGCACCGTACAGCTCACACTGACAACGTACAGCTCATATTGACACCGTACAGCTCACACTGACACCGTACAGCTCACACTGACACAGTACATCTCACTCTGACACCGTACAGCTCACACTGTGCACCGTACAGCTCATACTGACACCGTACAGATCACACTGAGCACCGTACAGCTTACACTGACACTGTACAGAACACACTGACACCGTACATCTCACACTGACACCGTACATCTCACACTGACACCGTACAGCTCACACTGACACCGTACAGCTCACACTGACACCGTACAGCTCACACTGACACAGTACAGCTCACACTGACACCGTGCAGCTCACACTGACACCGTACAGCTCACACTGACACCGTACAGCTCACACTGACACCGTACAACTCACACTCAGCACCATACAGCTCACACTGACACCGTACAGCTCACACTGAGCCCCGTACAGATCACACTGACACCGTACAGCTCACACTGACACCGTACAACTCACACTGACACCGTACAGATCACACTGAGCACCGTACAGCTTACACTGACACTGTACAGAACACACTGACACCGTACATCTCACACTGACACCGTACATCTCACACTGACACCGTACAGCTCACACTGACACCGTACAGCTCACACTGACACAGTACAGCTCACACTGACACAGTACAGCTCACACTGACACCGTGCAGCTCACACTGACACCGTACAGCTCACACTGACACCGTACAGCTCACACTGACACCGTACAGTTCACACTTATACCGCACAGCTCACACTGAGCACCGTACATCTCACACTGACACTGTACATCTAACACTGACACCGTACAGCTCACACTGACACCGTACATCTAACACTTACACCGTACAGCTCACACTGACACCGCACATCTCACATTGACACCGTACAGCTCACACTGAGCACTGTAAAACTTGCACAGACACATTACAGCTCACACTGGCACCGTACAGCTCACACTGACAACGTACAGCTCATATTGACACCGTACAGCTCACACTGACACCGTACAGCTCACACTGACACAGTACATCTCACTCTGACACCGTACAGCTCACACTGTGCACCGTACAGCTCATACTGACACCGTACAGATCACACTGAGCACCGTACAGCTTACACTGACACTGTACAGAACACACTGACACCGTACATCTCACACTGACACCGTACATCTCACACTGACACCGTACAGCTCACACTGACACCGTACAGCTCACACTGACATCGTACAGCTCACACTGACACAGTACAGCTCACACTGACACCGTGCAGCTCACACTGACACCGTACAGCTCACACTGACACCGTACAGCTCACACTGACACCGTACAGCTCACACTGACACCGTGCAGCTCACACTGACACCGTACAGCTCACACTGACACCGTACAGCTCACACTGACACCGTGCAGCTCACACTGACACCGTACAACTCACACTGACACCGTACAGATCACACTGAGCACCGTACAGCTTACACTGACACTGTACAGATCACACTGAGCAACGCAAAGCTCACACTTACTCCGGACAGCTCATACTGACACTGTACAGATCACACTGACACCATACAGCTCACACTGAAACCGAACATCTCACACTGACACCGTACAGCTCACACTGGCACTGTACAGCTCACACTGAGCACCGTACAGCTCACACTGACACCGTACAGCTCACACTGGCTCCGTACAGCTCACACTGACACTGTACAGCTCACACTGAGCACCGTACAGCTCACACTGGCACTGTACAGCTCACACTGACACCGTACAACTCACACTGAGCACCGTACAGCTCACACTGGCACTCGGCAGCTCACACTTACACCGTATAGCTCACACTGACACTGTACAGCTCACACTGACACCGTACAGCTCACAGTGAGCACCGCACAGCTCACACTGACACCGTACAGCTCACACTGACACCGTACAGCTGACACTGACACCATACAGTTCACACTGACACCGTACCGCTCAGACTGACACCGTACAACTCACACTCAGCACCGTTCAGCTCACACTGACACTGTACTGCTCACACTGACACAGTACAGCTTACAGTGACACCGTACAGCTCAACCTGATACGGTACAGCTCACACTGACACTGTACAGCTCACACTGACACAGTACAGCTTACAGTGACACCGTACAGCTCAAACTGATACCGTACAGCTTACACTGACACCTTACAGAACACACTGAGCAACATACAACTCACACTGACACCGCATAGCTCACACTGACACCGTACAACTCACACTGACACTGTACAGCTCACACTGACACCGTACATCTCACACTGACAACGTACATCTCACACTGACACCGTACAGCTCACACTGACACCGTACAGCTCACACTGACACCGTACATCTCACACTGACACCGTACAGCTCACACTGACACCATACAGGTCACACTGACACCGTACAGCTCAAACTGACAACGTACAGCTCACACTGACACCGTAGAGTTCACACTTACACCGCACAGCTCACACTGACACCGTACATCTCACACTGAGCACCGTACAGCTCACACTGACACCGTACGGCTCACACTGACACTGTACAACTCACACTGACACTGTACAGCTCACACTGACACCGTACGGCTCACACTGACACTGTACAACTCACACTGACACTGTACAGCTCACACTGACACCGTACGGCTCACACTGACACCGTACATCTCACACTGACACCGTACAGCTCACACTGACAGCATATATCTTATACTGACACCACACAGCTCACACTGACACCGAACATCTCACACTGACACCGTCCAGCTCACACTGACACCGTACAGCTCACACTGACATAGTACAGCTCACACTGAGCACCGTACATCTCACACTGACACTGTACAGCTCACACTGACACCGTACAGCTCACATTGACACCGTACATCTCACACTGACACCGTACAGCTCACACTGACACCGTACATCTCACACTGACACCGTACATCTCACTCTGACACCGTACAACTCACACTGACACCGTAAATCTCACACTGACACCGTAAATCTCACACTGACACCGTACAGCTCACACTGGCACTGTACAGATCACATTAAGCCCCGTACAGCTCACACTGACACTGTACATCTCACACTGAGACCGTACATCTCACACTGACTCCGTACATCTCACACTGACTCTGTACAGCTCACACTGACACCGTACAGCTCACACTGACACCGAACATCTCACACTGACACCATACAGCTCACACTGACTCCGTACAGCTCATACTGACACCGTACAGCTCATACTGATACCGTACATCTCACACTGACACCGTACAGCTCACACTGACACCGTACAGCTCACACTGACACCGTACAGCTCACACTGACACCGTACAACTCAAACTGACACCGTACAGCTCACACTGGCACGCTACAGCTCACACTGACACCGTACAGCTCACAGTGAGCACCGCACAGCTCACACTGACACCGTACAGCTCACACTGACAACATAAAGTTCACACTGACACCGTACAGCTCACACTGGCACTCTACAGCTCACACTGACACCGTACAGCTCACAGTGACACAGTACAGCTCACACTGACACCGTACAGCTCACACTGACACTATACATCTCACACTGACACTGTACAGATCACAGTGACACCGTAAAGCTCACAGTGACAACGTACAGCTCACACTGACACTTTACATCTCAAACTGATAACGTACAGCTCACACTGACTCCGCACATCGCACACTGACACCGTTCAGCTCACACTGACACTGCACATCTCACACTGACACCGTACAGACCACAATGACACCGTACAGATCACACTGACACTGTACAACTCACATGACACCGAACATCTCACACTGACACCGTCCAGCTCACACTGACTCCGTACAGCTCACACTGACTCCGTACAGCTCACACTGACACCGTACAGCTCACACTGAGCACCGCACATCGCACACTGACACCGTACAGCTCACACTGACACCATACAGCTCACACTGACTCCGCACATCGCACACTGACACCGTTCAGCTCACACTGACACTGCACATCTCACACTGACACCGTACAGACCACAATGACACCGTACAGCTCACATTGATCACCGTACATCTCACACTGACACCGTACAACTCACACTGACACCGTACAGCTCACATTGACACCGTACAGCTCACACTGATCACCGCAAAGCTCACACTGTCACCGTACAGCTAACACTCACACCGTACAGCTCACACTGACACCGTACAGCTCACACTGACAGCGTACAGCTCACACTGACACCGTACAGCTCACACTGAGCAGTGTACAGCTCACACTGACATTGTACAGCTCAAACTGACACCGTACAGCTCACACTGGCACTCTACAGCTCACACTGACACCGCACAGCTCACACTGACACCGTACAGCTCACACTGACACCGTACAGCTCACAGTGAGCACCGCACAACTCACACTGACACTGTACAGCTCACACTGTCACCGTACAGCTGACACTGACACCATACAGTTCACACTGACACCGTAGCGCTCAGACTGACACCGTACAACTCACACTCAGCACCGTACAGCTCACACTGACACCGTACAGCTCACACTGACACAGTACAGTATACAGTGACACCGTACAGCTCACACTGAGCCCCGTACAGCTCACACTGACACCGTACATCTCACACTGACACCGTACAGCTCACACTGACACCGTGCAGCTCACACTGACTCCGTACAGCTCACAGTGACACCGTACAGCTCACACTGAGCACCGTACAGCGAACACTGACACTGTACCGCCCACACTGAGCACCGCACAGCTCACACTGACACCGTACAGATCACACTGACAGCGTATAGCTCACACTGACAGCGTATAGCTTATACTGACACCAAACATCTCACACTGACACCGTACATCTCACACTGACACCGTACATCTCACACTGACACCGTACATCTCACACTGACACCGTACATCTCACACTGGCACTGTACAGCTCACACTGAGCACTGTAAAACTTACACAGACATCGCACAACTCAAACTGACACCGTACAGCTCACACTGACACTGTACAGCTCAAACTGACACCGTACAGCTCACACTGGCACTCTACAGCTCACACTGACACCGTACAGCTCACAGTGAGCACCGCACAGCTCACACTGACACCGTTCAGCTCACACTGACACCGTACAGCTGACACTGACACCATACAGTTCACACTGACACCATACCGCTCAGACTGACACCGTACAACTCACACTCAGCACCGTACAGCTCACACTGACACCGTACAGCTCACACTGACACAGTACAGCTTACAGTGACACCGTACAGCTCACACTGACACCATACAACTCACACTGACAACGTACAGTTGACACTGACACCGGACAGCTCACACTGACAGCGTATAGCTTATACTGACACCATACAGCTCATACTGACACCGAACATCTCACATTGACACTGTACAGTTATCTCTGTAACCGCACAGCTCACACTGACACCGTACAACTCACACTGACACCGTATAGATCACACTGACACCGTACAGCTCACAATGACAGCGTATAGCTTATACTGACACCATACAGCTCACACTGACACCGAACATCTCACACTGACACCGTAAAGCTCACACTGACACCGTACAGCTCACACTGACACCGCACATCTCACATTGACACCGTACAGCTCACACTGACAACGTACAGCTCATATTGACACCGTACAGCTCACACTGACACCGTACAGCTCACACTGACACAGTACATCTCACTCTGACACCGTACAGCTCACACTGTGCACCGTACAGCTCATACTGACACCGTACAGAACACACTGAACACCGTACAACTCACACTGACACTGTACAGCTCACACTGACACAGTACAGCTCACACTGACACCGTAAGGCTCACACTGACACCGTACATCTCACACTAACACCGCACAACTCACACTGACACCGTACAGATCACACTGACACCGTACAGCTCACACTGACACCGTACAGATCACACTGACACCTCACATCTCACACTGACACCGTACAGCTCACACTGACACAGTTCAGCTCACACTGACACCGTACAGCTCACACTGGCACTCTACAGCTCACACTGACACCGCACAGCTCACACTGACACCGTACAGCTCACACTGACACCGTACAGCTCACAGTGAGCACCGCACAACTCACACTGACACTGTACAGCTCACACTGTCACCGTACAGCTGACACTGACACCATACAGTTCACACTGACACCGTAGCGCTCAGACTGACACCGTACAACTCACACTCAGCACCGTACAGCTCACACTGACACCGTACAGCTCACACTGACACAGTACAGTATACAGTGACACCGTACAGCTCACACTGAGCCCCGTACAGCTCACACTGACACCGTACATCTCACACTGACACCGTACAGCTCACACTGACACCGTGCAGCTCACACTGACTCCGTACAGCTCACAGTGACACCGTACAGCTCACACTGAGCACCGTACAGCGAACACTGACACTGTACCGCCCACACTGAGCACCGCACAGCTCACACTGACACCGTACAGATCACACTGACAGCGTATAGCTCACACTGACAGCGTATAGCTTATACTGACACCAAACATCTCACACTGACACCGTACATCTCACACTGACACCGTACATCTCACACTGACACCGTACATCTCACACTGACACCGTACATCTCACACTGGCACTGTACAGCTCACACTGAGCACTGTAAAACTTACACAGACATCGCACAACTCAAACTGACACCGTACAGCTCACACTGACACTGTACAGCTCAAACTGACACCGTACAGCTCACACTGGCACTCTACAGCTCACACTGACACCGTACAGCTCACAGTGAGCACCGCACAGCTCACACTGACACCGTTCAGCTCACACTGACACCGTACAGCTGACACTGACACCATACAGTTCACACTGACACCATACCGCTCAGACTGACACCGTACAACTCACACTCAGCACCGTACAGCTCACACTGACACCGTACAGCTCACACTGACACAGTACAGCTTACAGTGACACCGTACAGCTCACACTGACACCATACAACTCACACTGACAACGTACAGTTGACACTGACACCGGACAGCTCACACTGACAGCGTATAGCTTATACTGACACCATACAGCTCATACTGACACCGAACATCTCACATTGACACTGTACAGTTATCTCTGACACCGCACAGCTCACACTGACACCGTACAACTCACACTGACACCGTATAGATCACACTGACACCGTACAGCTCACAATGACAGCGTATAGCTTATACTGACACCATACAGCTCACACTGACACCGAACATCTCACACTGACACCGTAAAGCTCACACTGACACCGTACAGCTCACACTGACACCGCACATCTCACATTGACACCGTACAGCTCACACTGACAACGTACAGCTCATATTGACACCGTACAGCTCACACTGACACCGTACAGCTCACACTGACACAGTACATCTCACTCTGACACCGTACAGCTCACACTGTGCACCGTACAGCTCATACTGACACCGTACAGAACACACTGAACACCGTACAACTCACACTGACACTGTACAGCTCACACTGACACAGTACAGCTCACACTGACACCGTAAGGCTCACACTGACACCGTACATCTCACACTAACACCGCACAACTCACACTGACACCGTACAGATCACACTGACACCGTACAGCTCACACTGACACCGTACAGATCACACTGACACCTCACATCTCACACTGACACCGTACAGCTCACACTGACACAGTTCAGCTCACACTGACACCGTACATCTCACACTGACACCGTACAGCTCACGCTGACAACGTACAGCTCACACAGGCACCGTAAAGCCCACACTGACACCGTACAGCTCACACTGACACCGTACAGCTCACACTGACACAGTTAACCTCACACTGGCACTCTACAGCTCACACTGACACCGTACAGCTCACACTGACACCGTACAGCTGACACTGACACCATACAGTTCACACTGACACCGTACTGCTCAGACTGACACCGCACATCTCACACTAACACCGTACATCTCACACTGACACCTCACATCTCACACTGACACCGTACAGTTCACACTGACAGCGTATATCTTATACTGACACCACACAGCTCACACTGATACCGAACATCTCACACTGACACCGTACAGCTCACACTGACACCGCACAGCTCACACTGACACCGTACAACTCACACTGACACCGTACAGCTCACACTGACAACATAAAGTTCACACTGACACCGTACAGCTCACACTGGCACTCTACAGCTCACACTGACACCGTACAGCTCACACTGACACAGTACAGCTCACACTGACACCGTACAGCTCACACTGACACTATACATCTCACACTGACACTGTACAGATCACAGTGACACCGTACAGCTCACAGTGACAACGTACAGCTCACACTGACACTTTACATCTCAAACTGATAACGTACAGCTCACACTGACTCCGCACATCGCACACTGACACCGTTCAGCTCACACTGACACTGCACATCTCACACCGACACCGTACAGACCACACTGACACCGTACAGATCACACTGACACTGTACAACTCACATGACACCGAACATCTCACACTGACACCGTCCAGCTCACACTGACACCGTACAGCTCACACTGACACCGTACAGCTCACACTGACACCGTACAGCTCACACTGAGCACCGTACAGCTCACACTGACACCGTACAGCTCACACTGACACTGTACAGCTCACATTGACACCGTGCAGCTCACACTGACACTGTACATCTCACACTGACACCGTACAGCTCACACTGAGCACCGTACAGCTCACACTGACACCGTAGAGCTCAAACTGACACCGTACAGCTCACACTGGCACTCTACAGCTCACACTGACACCGTACAGCTCACAGTGAGCACCGCACAACTCACACTGACACTGTACAGCTCACACTGTCACCGTACAGCTGACACTGACACCATACAGTGCACACTGACACCGTAGCGCTCAGACTGACACCGTACAACTCACACTCAGCACCATACAGCTCACACTGACACCGTACAGCTCACACTGAGCCCCGTACAGCTCACACTGACACCGTACAGCTCACACTGACACCGTACAACTCACACTGACACCATACAGATCACACTGAGCACCGTACAGCTTACACTGACACTGTACAGAACACACTGACACCGTACATCTCACACTGACACCGTACATCTCACACTGACACCGTACAGCTCACACTGACACAGTACAGCTCACACTGACACCGTGCAGCTCACACTGACACCGTACAGCTCACACTGACACCGTACCGCTCACACTGACACCGTACAGCTCACACTGACACCGTACATCTCACACTGACACCGTACAGCTCACACTGACACCGTGCAGCTCACACTGACACCGTACAGCTCACACTGACACCGTACAGCTCACACTGACACCGTGCAGCTCACACTGACACCGTACAACTCACACTGACACCGTACAGATCACACTGACACCGTATATCTCACACTGACACCGTACAGCTCACACTGACACCGTACAGTTCACACTTACACCGCACAGCTCACACTGAGCACCGTACATCTCACACTGACACTGTACATCTAACACTGACACCGTACAGCTCACACTGACACCGTACATCTAACACTTTCACCGTACAGCTCACACTGACACCGCACATCTCACATTGACACCGTACAGCTCACACTGAGCACTGTAAAACTTGCACAGACACATTACAGCTCACACTGGCACCGCACAGCTCACACTGAGCACCGTACATCTCACACTGACACCGTACAGCTCACACTGACACCGTACATCTCACACTGACACCGTACAGCTCACACTGACACCGTACAGCTCACACTGACACAGTACATCTCACTCTGACACCGTACAGCTCACACTGTGCACCGTACAGCTCATACTGACACCGTACAGATCACACTGAGCACCGTACAGCTTACACTGACACTGTACAGAACACACTGACACCGTACATCTCACACTGACACCGTACATCTCACACTGACACCGTACAGCTCACACTGACACCGTACAGCTCACACTGACACCGTACAGCTTACACTGACACAGTACAGCTCACACTGACACCGTACAGCTCACACTGACACCGTACAGCTCACACTGACACCGTACAGCTCACACTGACACCGTACAGCTCACACTGACACCGTACAGCTCACACTGACACCGTGCAGCTCACACTGACACCGTACAACTCACACTGACACCGTACAGATCACACTGAGCACCGTACAGCTTACACTGACACTGTACAGAACACACTGAGCAACGCAAAGCTCACACTTACTCCGGACAGCTCATACTGACACTGTACAGATCACACTGACACCATACAGCTCACACTGAAACTGAACATCTCACACTGACACCGTCCAGCTCACACTGACACCGTCCAGCTCACACTGACACCATACAGCTCACACTGACACCGTACAACTCACACTGACACCGTACAGATCACACTGAGCACCGTACAGCTTACACTGACACTGTACAGAACACACTGAGCAACGCAAAGCTCACACTTACTCCGGACAGCTCATACTGACACTGTACAGATCACACTGACACCATACAGCTCACACTGAAACTGAACATCTCACACTGACACCGTCCAGCTCACACTGACACCGTCCAGCTCACACTGACACCGTACAGCTCACACTGACACCGTACATCTCACACTGACACCGTACAGCTCACACTGGCTCCGTACAGCTCACACTGACACTGTACAGCTCACACTGAGCACCGTACAGCTCACACTGGCACTGTACAGCTCACACTGGCACCGTACATCTCACACTGGCACTGTACAGCTCACACTGACACTGTACAGCTCACACTGACACCGTACAGCTCACACTGGCACCGTACATCTCACACTGGCACTGTACAGCTCACACTGACACCGTACAGCTCACACTGACACCGTACAGCTCACACTGGCTCCGTACAGCTCACACTGACACTGTACAGCTCACACTGAGCACCGTACAGCTCACACTGGCACTGTACAGCTCACACTGACACCGTACAACTCACACTGAGCACCGTACAGCTCACACTGGCACTCGGCAGCTCACACTGACACCGTATAGCTCACACTGACACCGTACAGCTCACACTGACACCGTACAGCTCACAGTGAGCACCGCACAGCTCACACTGACCGTACAGCTCACACTGACACCGTACAGCTGACACTGACACCATACAGTTCACACTGACACCGTACCGCTCAGACTGACACCGTACAACTCACACTCAGCACCGTTCAGCTCACACTGACACTGTACTGCTCACACTGACACAGTACAGCTTACAGTGACACCGTACAGCTCAAACTGATACGGTACAGCTTACACTGACACCTTACAGAACACACTGAGCAACATACAACTCACACTGACACCGCATAGCTCACACTGACACCGTACAACTCACACTGACACTGTACAGCTCACACTGACACCGTACATCTCACACTGACACCGTACATCTCACACTGACACCGTACATCTCACACTGACACCGTACAGCTCACACTGACACCGTACATCTCACACTGACACCGTACAGCTCACACTGACACCGTACATCTCACACTGACACCGTACAGCTCACACTGACACCGTACATCTCACACTGACACCGTACAGCTCACACTGACACCATACAGGTCACACTGACACCGTACAGCTCAAACTGACAACGTACAGCTCACACTGACACCGTAGAGTTCACACTTACACCGCACAGCTCACACTGACACCGTACATCTCACACTGAGCACCGTACAGCTCACACTGACACCGTACGGCTCACACTGACACTGTACAACTCACACTGACAATGTACAGCTCACACTGACACCGTACGGCTCACACTGACACTGTACAACTCACACTGACACTGTACAGCTCACACTGACACCGTAAGGCTCACACTGACACCGTACATCTCACACTGACACCGTACAGCTCACACTGACAGCATATATCTTATACTGACACCACACAGCTCACACTGACACCGAACATCTCACACTGACACCGTCCAGCTCACACTGACACCGTACAGCTCACACTGACACAGTACAGCTCACACTGAGCACCGTACAGCTCACACTGACACTGTACAGCTCACACTGACACCGTACAGCTCACATTGACACCGTACATCTCACACTGACACCGTACAGCTCACACTGACACCGTACATCTCACACTGACACCGTACATCTCACTCTGACACCGTACAACTCACACTGACACCGTAAATCTCACACTGACACCGTAAATCTCACACTGACACCGTACAGCTCACACTGGCACTGTACAGATCACATTAAGCCCCGTACAGCTCACACTGACACTGTACATCTCACACTGAGACCGTACATCTCACACTGACTCCGTACATCTCACACTGACTCTGTACAGCTCACACTGACACCGTACAGCTCACACTGACACCGAACATCTCACACTGACACCATACAGCTCACACTGACTCCGTACAGCTCATACTGACACCGTACAGCTCATACTGATACCGTACATCTCACACTGACACCGTACAGCTCACACTGACACCGTACAGCTCACACTGACACCGTACAGCTCACACTGACACCGTACAACTCAAACTGACACCGTACAGCTCACACTGACACTTTACATCTCACACTGACACCATACAGCTCACACTGACACCACACATCTAACACTGACACCGTACAGCTCACACTGACATTGTACAGCTCACACTGAGCACCGTATATCTCACACTGACACCGTACAGCTCACACTGACACCGTACAGTTCACACTTACACCGCACAGCTCACACTGAGCACCGTACATCTCACACTGACACTGTACATCTAACACTGACACCGTACAGCTCACACTGACACCGTACATCTCACACTGACACCGTACAGCTCACACTGACACCGTACATCTAACACTTACACCGTACATCTCACACTGACACTGCACATCTCACATTGACACCGTAGAGCTCACACTGAGCACTGTAAAACTTGCACAGACACATTACAGCTCACACTAGCACCGTACAGCTCACACTGACAACGTACAGCTCATATTGACACCGTACAGCTCACACTGACACCGTACAGCTCACACTGACACAGTACATCTCACTCTGACACCGTACAGCTCACACTGTGCACCGTACAGCTCATACTGACACCGTACAGATCACACTGAGCACCGTACAGCTTACACTGACACTGTACAGAACACACTGACACCGTACATCTCACACTGACACCGTACATCTCACACTGACACCGTACAGCTCACACTGACACCGTACAGCTCACACTGACACCGTACAGCTCACACTGACACAGTACAGCTCACACTGACACCGTGCAGCTCACACTGACACCGTACAGCTCACACTGACACCGTACAGCTCACACTGACACCGTACATCTCACACTGACACCGTACAGCTCACACTGACACCGTGCAGCTCACACTGACACCGTACAGCTCACACTGACACCGTACATCTCACACTGACACCGTGCAGCTCACACTGACACCGTACAACTCACACTGACACCGTACAGATCACACTGAGCACCGTACAGCTTACACTGACACTGTACAGAACACACTGAGCAACGCAAAGCTCACAATTACTCCGGACAGCTCATACTGACACTGTACAGATCACACTGACACCATACAGCTCACACTGACACCGTCCAGCTCACACTGACACCGTACATCTCACACTGACACCGTACAGCTCACACTGACACCGTACAGCTCACACTGACACAGTACATCTCACACTGACACCGTACAGCTCACACTGTGCACCGTACAGCTCATACTGACACCGTACAGCTGACACTGGCACTGTACAGCTCACACTGGCACCGTACATCTCACACTGACACCGTACAGCTCACACTGTGCACCGTACAGCTCATACTGACACTGTACAGCTCACACTGAGCACCGTTCAACTCACACTGAGCACCGTACAGCTCACACTGGCACTGTACAGCTCACACTGGCACCGTACATCTCACACTGGCACTGTACAGCTCACACTGACACCGTACAGCTCACACTGACACCGTACAGCTCACACTGGCACTGTACAGCTCACACTGGCTCCGTACAGCTCACACTGGCTCCGTACAGCTCACACTGACACCGTACAACTCACACTGACACCGTAGAACTCACACTGAGCACCGTACAGCTCACACTGGCACCGTACATCTCACACTGGCACTGTACAGCTCACACTGACACCGTACAGCTCACACTGACACTGTACAGCTCACACTGAGCACTGTAAAACTTACACAGACACCGCACAACTCAAACTGACACCGTACAGCTCACACTGACATTGTACAGCTCAAACTGACACCATACAGCTCACACTGGCACTCGGCAGCTCACACTGACACTGTACTGCTCACACTGACACCGTACAGCTCAAACTGACACCGTATAGCTCACACTGACACCATACAGGTCACACTGACACCGTACAGCTCAAACTGACAACGTACAGCTCACACTGACACCGTAGAGTTCACACTTACACCGCACAGCTCACACTGACACCGTACATCTCACACTGAGCACCGTACAGCTCACACTGACACCGTACAGCTCACACTGACACTGTACAACTCACACTGACACTGTACAGCTCACACTGACACCGTACGGCTCACACTGACACTGTACAACTCACACTGACACTGTACATCTCACACTGACACTGTACAGCTCACACTGACACCGTACGGCTCACACTGACACCGTACATCTCACACTGACACCGTACAGCTCACACTGACAGCATATATCTTATACTGACACCACACAGCTCACACTGACACCGAACATCTCACACTGACACCGTCCAGCTCACACTGACACCGTACAGCTCACACTGACACAGTACAGCTCACACTGAGCACCGTACATCTCACACTGACACCGTACAGCTCACATTGACACCGTACATCTCACACTGACACAGTACATCTCACACTGACACCGTACAGCTCACACTGACACTGTACATCTCACACTGAGCACCGTACATCTCACACTGACACCGTACATCTCACTCTGACACCGTACAGCTCACACTGACACCGTAAATCTCACACTGACACCGTAAATCTCACACTGACACCGTACAGCTCACACTGACAGTGTACATCTCACACTGAGACCGTACATCTCACACTGACTCCGTACATCTCACACTGACTCTGTACAGCTCACACTGACACCGTACAGCTCACACTGACACCGAACATCTCACACTGACACCATACAGCTCACACTGACTCCGTACAGCTCATACTGACACCGTACAGCTCACACTGACACCGTACAACTCAAACTGACACCGTACAGCTCACACTGACACTTTACATCTCACACTGACACCATACAGCTCACACTGACACCACACATCTAACACTGACACCGTACAGCTCACACTGACATTGTACAGCTCACACTGAGCACCGTATATCTCACACTGACACCGTACAGCTCACACTGACACCGTACAGTTCACACTTACACCGCACAGCTCACACTGAGCACCGTACATCTCACACTGACACTGTACATCTAACACTGACACCGTACAGCTCACACTGACACCGTACATCTAACACTTACACCGTACAGCTCACACTGACACCGTACATCTCACACTGACACCGTTCATCTCACACTGACACCGTACATCTCACAGTGACACCGTTCATCTCACACTGACACCGTACAGCTCACACTGAGCACCGTAAAACTTACACAGACACCGTACATCTCACACTGACACCGTACAGCTCACACTGACACCGTGCAGCTCACACTGACACCGTACAACTCACACTGACACCGTACAGATCACACTGAGCACCGTACAGCTTACACTGACACTGTACAGAACACACTGAGCAACGCAAAGCTCACACTTACTCCGGACAGCTCATACTGACACCGTACATCTCACACTGACACCATACAACTCACACTGACACCGTCCAGCTCACACTGACACCGTACATCTCACACTGACACCGTACAGCTCACACTGAGCACCGTAAAACTTACACAGACATCGTACAACTCAAACTGACACTGTACAGCTCACACTGACACTGTACCACCCACACTGAGCACCGCACAGCTCACACTGACACTGTACAGCTCACACTGACACCGGACAGCTCACACTGACAGCGTATAGCTTATACTGACACCATACAGCTCATACTGACACCAAACATCTCACACTGACACCGTACATTTCACACTGACACCGTACAGCTCACACTGACACTGTACATCTCACACTGACACCGTACAGCTCACACTGAGCACTTTAAAACTTACACAGACATCGCACAACTCAAACTGACACCGTACAGCTCACACTGACACTGTACAGCTCAAACTGACACCGTACAGCTCACACTGGCACTCTACAGCTCACACTGACACCGTACAGCTCACAGTGAGCACCGCACAGCTCACACTGACACCGTTCAGCTCACACTGACACCGTACAGCTGACACTGACACCATACAGTTCACACTGACACCATACCGCTCAGACTGACACCGTACAACTCACACTCAGCACCGTACAGCTCACATTGACACCGTACAGCTCACACTGACACAGTACAGCTTACAGTGACACCGTACAGCTCACACTGACACCATACAACTCACACTGACAACGTACAGTTGACACTGACACCGGACAGCTCACACTGACAGCGTATAGCTTATACTGACACCATACAGCTCATACTGACACCGAACATCTCACATTGACACTGTACAGTTATCTCTGACACCGCACAGCTCACACTGACACCGTACAACTCACACTGACACCGTATAGATCACACTGACACCGTACAGCTCACAATGACAGCGTATAGCTTATAGTGACACCATACAGCTCACACTGACACCGAACATCTCACACTGACACCGTAAAGCTCACACTGACACCGTACAGCTCACACTGACACCGCACATCTCACATTGACACCGTACAGCTCACACTGAGCACTGTAAAACTTGCACAGACACATTACAGCTCACACTGGCACCGTACAGCTCACACTGACAACGTACAGCTCATATTGACACCGTACAGCTCACACTGACACCGTACAGCTCACACTGACACAGTACATCTCACTCTGACACCGTACAGCTCACACTGTGCACCGTACAGCTCATACTGACACCGTACAGAACACACTGAACACCGTACAACTCACACTGACACTGTACAGCTCACACTGACACAGTACAGCTCACACTGACACCGTAAGGCTCACACTGACACCGTACATCTCACACTAACACCGCACAACTCACACTGACACCGTACAGATCACACTGACACCGTACAGCTCACAGTGACACCGTACAGCTCACACTGACACCTCACATCTCACACTGACACCGTACAGCTCACACTGACACCTCACATCTCACACTGACACCGTACAGCTCACACTGACACCGTTCAGCTCACACTGACACCGTACATCTCACACTGACACCGTACAGCTCACGCTGACACCGTACATCTCACACTGACTCCGTACAGCTCACACGGAGCACCGTAAAGCCCACAGTCACACCGTACAGCTCACACTGACACCGTACAGCTCACACAGACACCGTAAAGCCCACACTGACACCGTACAGCTCACACTGACACCGTACAGCTCACACTGACACAGTTAACCTCACACTGGCACTCTACAGCTCACACTGACACCGTACAGCTCACACTGACACCGTACAGCTGACACTGACACCATACAGTTCACACTGACACCGTACCGCTCAGACTGACACCGCACATCTCACACTAACACCGTACATCTCACACTGACACCTCACATCTCACACTGACACCGTACAGTTCACACTGACAGCGTATATCTTATACTGACACCACACAGCTCACACTGATACCGAACATCTCACACTGACACCGTCCAGCTCACACTGACACTGTGCAGCTCAAACTGACACCGTACAGCTCACACTGGCACGCTACAGCTCACACTGACACCGTACAGCTCACAGTGAGCACCGCACAGCTCACACTGACACCGTACAGCTCACACTGACAACATAAAGTTCACACTGACACCGTACAGCTCACACTGGCACTCTACAGCTCACACTGACACCGTACAGCTCACAGTGAGCACCGCACAGCTCACACTGACACCACACAGCTCACACTGATACCGAACATCTCACACTGACACCGTCCAGCTCACACTGACACTGTGCAGCTCACACTGACACCGTACAGCTCACACTGACAACATAAAGTTCACACTGACACCGTACAGCTCACACTGGCACTCTACAGCTCACACTGACACCGTACAGCTCACAGTGACACAGTACAGCTCACACTGACACCGTACAGCTCACACTGACACTATACATCTCACACTGACACTGTACAGATCACAGTGACACCGTAAATCTCACAGTGACAACGTACAGCTCACACTGACACTTTACATCTCAAACTGATAACGTACAGCTCACACTGACTCCGCACATCGCACACTGACACCGTTCAGCTCACACTGACACTGCACATCTCACACTGACACCGTACAGACCACAATGACACCGTACAGAACACACTGACACTGTACAACTCACATGACACCGAACATCTCACACTGACACCGTCCAGCTCACACTGACTCCGTACAGCTCACACTGACTCCGTACAGCTCACACTGACACCGTACAGCTCACACTGAGCACCGCACATCGCACACTGACACCGTACAGCTCACACTGACACCATACAGCTCACACTGACTCCGCACATCGCACACTGACACCGTTCAGCTCACACTGACACTGCACATCTCACACTGACACCGTACAGACCACAATGACACCGTACAGCTCACATTGATCACCGTACATCTCACACTGACACCGTACAACTCACACTGACACCGTACAGCTCACATTGACACCGTACAGCTCACACTGATCACCGCAAAGCTCACACTGTCACCGTACAGCTAACACTCACACCGTACAGCTCACACTGACACCGTACAGCTCACACTGACAGCGTACAGCTCACACTGACACCGTACAGCTCACACTGAGCAGTGTACAGCTCACACTGACATTGTACAGCTCAAACTGACACCGTACAGCTCACACTGGCACTCTACAGCTCACACTGACACCGCACAGCTCACACTGACACCGTACAGCTCACACTGACACCGTACAGCTCACTGTGAGCACCGCACAACTCACACTGACACTGTACAGCTCACACTGTCACCGTACAGCTGACACTGACACCATACAGTTCACACTGACACCGTAGCGCTCAGACTGACACCGTACAACTCACACTCAGCACCGTACAGCTCACACTGACACCGTACAGCTCACACTGACACAGTACAGTATACAGTGACACCGTACAGCTCACACTGAGCCCCGTACAGCTCACACTGACACCGTACATCTCACACTGACACCGTACAGCTCACACTGACACCGTGCAGCTCACACTGACACCGTACAGCTCACACTGACACCGTACAGCTCACACTGACACCGTGCAGCTCACACTGACACCGTACAACTCACACTGACACCGTACAGATCACACTGAGCACCGTACAGCTTACACTGACACTGTACAGAACACACTGAGCAACGCAAAGCTCACACTTACTCCGGACAGCTCATACTGACACTGTACATCTCACACTGACACCATACAACTCACACTGACACCGTCCAGCTCACACTGACACCGTACAGCTCACAGTGACACCGTACAGCTCACACTGAGCACCGTAAAACTTAAACATACACCGTACAGCTCACACTGAGCACCGTAAAACTTAAACATACACCGTACAGCTCACACTGACACCGTACAGCTCACACTGACACCGTACAGCTCACACTGGCACTGTACAGCTCACACTGGCTCCGTACAGCTCACACTGACACTGTACAGCTCACACTGACACCGTACAGCTCACACTGACACCGTACAACTCACACTGACACCGTACAGCTCACACTGACACCGTACAACTCACACTGAGCACCGTAAAACTTACACAGACATCGTACAACTCAAACTGACACCGCACAGCTCACACTGACACCGTACAGATCACACTGACAGCGTATAGCTCACACTGACAGCGTATAGCTTATACTGACACCATACAGCTCATACTGACACCAAACATCTCACACTGACACCGTACATCTCACACTGACACCGAACAGCTCACACTGACACCGTACATCTCACACTGACACCGTACAGCTCACACTGAGCACTGTAAAACTTACACAGACATCGCACAACTCAAACTGACACCGTACAGCTCACACTGACACTGTACAGCTCAAACTGACACCGTACAGCTCACACTGGCACTCTACAGCTCACACTGACACCGTACAGCTCACAGTGAGCACCGCACAGCTCACACTGACACCGTTCAGCTCACACTGACACCGTACAGCTGACACTGACACCATACAGTTCACACTGACACCATACCGCTCAGACTGACACCGTACAACTCACACTCAGCACCGTACAGCTCACATTGACACCGTACAGCTCACACTGACACAGTACAGCTTACAGTGACACCGTACAGCTCACACTGACACCATACAACTCACACTGACAACGTACAGTTGACACTGACACCGGACAGCTCACACTGACAGCGTATAGCTTATACTGACACCATACAGCTCATACTGACACCGAACATCTCACATTGACACTGTACAGTTATCTCTGACACCGCACAGCTCACACTGACACCGTACAACTCACACTGACACCGTATAGATCACACTGACACCGTACAGCTCACAATGACAGCGTATAGCTTATAGTGACACCATACAGCTCACACTGACACCGAACATCTCACACTGACACCGTAAAGCTCACACTGACACCGTACAGCTCACACTGACACCGCACATCTCACATTGACACCGTACAGCTCACACTGAGCACTGTAAAACTTGCACAGACACATTACAGCTCACACTGGCACCGTACAGCTCACACTGACAACGTACAGCTCATATTGACACCGTACAGCTCACACTGACACCGTACAGCTCACACTGGCACTCTACAGCTCACACTGACACCGTACAGCTCACAGTGAGCACCGCCAACTCACACTGACACTGTACAGCTCACACTGTCACCGTACAGCTGACACTGACACCATACAGTTCACACTGACACCGTAGCGCTCAGACTGACACCGTACAACTCACACTCAGCACCGTACAGCTCACACTGACACCGTACAGCTCACACTGACACAGTACAGTATACAGTGACACCGTACAGCTCACACTGAGCCCCGTACAGCTCACACTGACACCGTACATCTCACACTGACACCGTACAGCTCACACTGACACCGTGCAGCTCACACTGACACCGTACAGCTCACACTGACACCGTACAGCTCACACTGACACCGTGCAGCTCACACTGACACCGTACAACTCACACTGACACCGTACAGATCACACTGAGCACCGTACAGCTTACACTGACACTGTACAGAACACACTGAGCAACGCAAAGCTCACACTTACTCCGGACAGCTCATACTGACACTGTACAGCTCACACTGACACCATACAGCTCACACTGACACCCTACATCTCACACTGACACCGTCCAGCTCACACTGAGCACCGTAAAACTTACAAATACACCGTACAGCTCACACTGACACCGTACAGCTCACACTGACACCGTACAGCTCACACTGGCACTGTACAGCTCACACTGGCTCCGTACAGCTCACACTGACACCGTAGAGTTCACACTTACACCGCACGGCTCACACTGACACCGTACAGCTCACACTGACACCATACAGGTCACACTGACACCGTACAGCTCAAACTGACAACGTACAGCTCACACTGACACCGTAGAGTTCACACTTACACCGCACAGCTCACACTGACACCGTACATCTCACACTGAGCACCGTACAGCTCACACTGACACCGTACGGCTCACACTGACACTGTACAACTCACACTGACACTGTACAGCTCACACTGACACCGTACGGCTCACACTGACACTGTACAACTCACACTGACACTGTACAGCTCACACTGACACCGTACGGCTCACACTGACACCGTACATCTCACACTGACACCGTACAGCTCACACTGACAGCATATATCTTATACTGACACCACACAGCTCACACTGACACCGAACATCTCACACTGACACTGTACAGCTCACACTGACACCGTACGGCTCACACTGACACTGTACAACTCACACTGACACTGTACAGCTCACACTGACACCGTACGGCTCACACTGACACCGTACATCTCACACTGACACCGTACAGCTCACACTGACAGCATATATCTTATACTGACACCACACAGCTCACACTGACACCGAACATCTCACACTGACACCGTCCAGCTCACACTGACACCGTACAGCTCACACTGACACAGTACAGCTCACACTGAGCACCGTACATCTCACACTGACACCGTACAGCTCACATTGACACCGTACATCTCACACTGACACCGTACAGCTCACACTGACACCGTACAACTCACACTGACACCGTACAGCTCACACTGACACAGTACAGCTCACACTGAGCACCGTACATCTCACACTGACACCGTACAGCTCACATTGACACCGTACATCTCACACTGACACAGTACATCTCACACTGACACCGTACAGCTCACACTGACACTGTACATCTCACACTGAGCACCGTACATCTCACACTGACACCGTACATCTCACTCTGACACCGTACAGCTCACACTGACACCGTAAATCTCACACTGACACCGTAAATCTCACACTGACACCGTACAGCTCACACTGACAGTGTACATCTCACACTGAGACCGTACATCTCACACTGACTCCGTACATCTCACACTGACTCTGTACAGCTCACACTGACACCGTACAGCTCACACTGACACCGAACATCTCACACTGACACCATACAGCTCACACTGACTCCGTACAGCTCATACTGACACCGTACAGCTCACACTGACACCGTACAACTCAAACTGACACCGTACAGCTCACACTGACACTTTACATCTCACACTGACACCATACAGCTCACACTGACACCACACATCTAACACTGACACCGTACAGCTCACACTGACATTGTACAGCTCACACTGAGCACCGTATATCTCACACTGACACCGTACAGCTCACACTGACACCGTACAGTTCACACTTACACCGCACAGCTCACACTGAGCACCGTACATCTCACACTGACACTGTACATCTAACACTGACACCGTACAGCTCACACTGACACCGTACATCTAACACTTACACCGTACAGCTCACACTGACACCGTACATCTCACACTGACACCGTTCATCTCACACTGACACCGTACATCTCACAGTGACACCGTTCATCTCACACTGACACCGTACAGCTCACACTGAGCACCGTAAAACTTACACAGACACCGTACATCTCACACTGACACCGTACAGCTCACACTGACACCGTGCAGCTCACACTGACACCGTACAACTCACACTGACACCGTACAGATCACACTGAGCACCGTACAGCTTACACTGACACTGTACAGAACACACTGAGCAACGCAAAGCTCACACTTACTCCGGACAGCTCATACTGACACCGTACATCTCACACTGACACCATACAACTCACACTGACACCGTCCAGCTCACACTGACACCGTACATCTCACACTGACACCGTACAGCTCACACTGAGCACCGTAAAACTTACACAGACATCGTACAACTCAAACTGACACTGTACAGCTCACACTGACACTGTACCACCCACACTGAGCACCGCACAGCTCACACTGACACTGTACAGCTCACACTGACACCGGACAGCTCACACTGACAGCGTATAGCTTATACTGACACCATACAGCTCATACTGACACCAAACATCTCACACTGACACCGTACATTTCACACTGACACCGTACAGCTCACACTGACACTGTACATCTCACACTGACACCGTACAGCTCACACTGAGCACTTTAAAACTTACACAGACATCGCACAACTCAAACTGACACCGTACAGCTCACACTGACACTGTACAGCTCAAACTGACACCGTACAGCTCACACTGGCACTCTACAGCTCACACTGACACCGTACAGCTCACAGTGAGCACCGCACAGCTCACACTGACACCGTTCAGCTCACACTGACACCGTACAGCTGACACTGACACCATACAGTTCACACTGACACCATACCGCTCAGACTGACACCGTACAACTCACACTCAGCACCGTACAGCTCACATTGACACCGTACAGCTCACACTGACACAGTACAGCTTACAGTGACACCGTACAGCTCACACTGACACCATACAACTCACACTGACAACGTACAGTTGACACTGACACCGGACAGCTCACACTGACAGCGTATAGCTTATACTGACACCATACAGCTCATACTGACACCGAACATCTCACATTGACACTGTACAGTTATCTCTGACACCGCACAGCTCACACTGACACCGTACAACTCACACTGACACCGTATAGATCACACTGACACCGTACAGCTCACAATGACAGCGTATAGCTTATAGTGACACCATACAGCTCACACTGACACCGAACATCTCACACTGACACCGTAAAGCTCACACTGACACCGTACAGCTCACACTGACACCGCACATCTCACATTGACACCGTACAGCTCACACTGAGCACTGTAAAACTTGCACAGACACATTACAGCTCACACTGGCACCGTACAGCTCACACTGACAACGTACAGCTCATATTGACACCGTACAGCTCACACTGACACCGTACAGCTCACACTGACACAGTACATCTCACTCTGACACCGTACAGCTCACACTGTGCACCGTACAGCTCATACTGACACCGTACAGAACACACTGAACACCGTACAACTCACACTGACACTGTACAGCTCACACTGACACAGTACAGCTCACACTGACACCGTAAGGCTCACACTGACACCGTACATCTCACACTAACACCGCACAACTCACACTGACACCGTACAGATCACACTGACACCGTACAGCTCACAGTGACACCGTACAGCTCACACTGACACCTCACATCTCACACTGACACCGTACAGCTCACACTGACACCTCACATCTCACACTGACACCGTACAGCTCACACTGACACCGTTCAGCTCACACTGACACCGTACATCTCACACTGACACCGTACAGCTCACGCTGACACCGTACATCTCACACTGACTCCGTACAGCTCACACGGAGCACCGTAAAGCCCACAGTCACACCGTACAGCTCACACTGACACCGTACAGCTCACACAGACACCGTAAAGCCCACACTGACACCGTACAGCTCACACTGACACCGTACAGCTCACACTGACACAGTTAACCTCACACTGGCACTCTACAGCTCACACTGACACCGTACAGCTCACACTGACACCGTACAGCTGACACTGACACCATACAGTTCACACTGACACCGTACCGCTCAGACTGACACCGCACATCTCACACTAACACCGTACATCTCACACTGACACCTCACATCTCACACTGACACCGTACAGTTCACACTGACAGCGTATATCTTATACTGACACCACACAGCTCACACTGATACCGAACATCTCACACTGACACCGTCCAGCTCACACTGACACTGTGCAGCTCAAACTGACACCGTACAGCTCACACTGGCACGCTACAGCTCACACTGACACCGTACAGCTCACAGTGAGCACCGCACAGCTCACACTGACACCGTACAGCTCACACTGACAACATAAAGTTCACACTGACACCGTACAGCTCACACTGGCACTCTACAGCTCACACTGACACCGTACAGCTCACAGTGAGCACCGCACAGCTCACACTGACACCACACAGCTCACACTGATACCGAACATCTCACACTGACACCGTCCAGCTCACACTGACACTGTGCAGCTCACACTGACACCGTACAGCTCACACTGACAACATAAAGTTCACACTGACACCGTACAGCTCACACTGGCACTCTACAGCTCACACTGACACCGTACAGCTCACAGTGACACAGTACAGCTCACACTGACACCGTACAGCTCACACTGACACTATACATCTCACACTGACACTGTACAGATCACAGTGACACCGTAAATCTCACAGTGACAACGTACAGCTCACACTGACACTTTACATCTCAAACTGATAACGTACAGCTCACACTGACTCCGCACATCGCACACTGACACCGTTCAGCTCACACTGACACTGCACATCTCACACTGACACCGTACAGACCACAATGACACCGTACAGAACACACTGACACTGTACAACTCACATGACACCGAACATCTCACACTGACACCGTCCAGCTCACACTGACTCCGTACAGCTCACACTGACTCCGTACAGCTCACACTGACACCGTACAGCTCACACTGAGCACCGCACATCGCACACTGACACCGTACAGCTCACACTGACACCATACAGCTCACACTGACTCCGCACATCGCACACTGACACCGTTCAGCTCACACTGACACTGCACATCTCACACTGACACCGTACAGACCACAATGACACCGTACAGCTCACATTGATCACCGTACATCTCACACTGACACCGTACAACTCACACTGACACCGTACAGCTCACATTGACACCGTACAGCTCACACTGATCACCGCAAAGCTCACACTGTCACCGTACAGCTAACACTCACACCGTACAGCTCACACTGACACCGTACAGCTCACACTGACAGCGTACAGCTCACACTGACACCGTACAGCTCACACTGAGCAGTGTACAGCTCACACTGACATTGTACAGCTCAAACTGACACCGTACAGCTCACACTGGCACTCTACAGCTCACACTGACACCGCACAGCTCACACTGACACCGTACAGCTCACACTGACACCGTACAGCTCACTGTGAGCACCGCACAACTCACACTGACACTGTACAGCTCACACTGTCACCGTACAGCTGACACTGACACCATACAGTTCACACTGACACCGTAGCGCTCAGACTGACACCGTACAACTCACACTCAGCACCGTACAGCTCACACTGACACCGTACAGCTCACACTGACACAGTACAGTATACAGTGACACCGTACAGCTCACACTGAGCCCCGTACAGCTCACACTGACACCGTACATCTCACACTGACACCGTACAGCTCACACTGACACCGTGCAGCTCACACTGACACCGTACAGCTCACACTGACACCGTACAGCTCACACTGACACCGTGCAGCTCACACTGACACCGTACAACTCACACTGACACCGTACAGATCACACTGAGCACCGTACAGCTTACACTGACACTGTACAGAACACACTGAGCAACGCAAAGCTCACACTTACTCCGGACAGCTCATACTGACACTGTACATCTCACACTGACACCATACAACTCACACTGACACCGTCCAGCTCACACTGACACCGTACAGCTCACAGTGACACCGTACAGCTCACACTGAGCACCGTAAAACTTAAACATACACCGTACAGCTCACACTGAGCACCGTAAAACTTAAACATACACCGTACAGCTCACACTGACACCGTACAGCTCACACTGACACCGTACAGCTCACACTGGCACTGTACAGCTCACACTGGCTCCGTACAGCTCACACTGACACTGTACAGCTCACACTGACACCGTACAGCTCACACTGACACCGTACAACTCACACTGACACCGTACAGCTCACACTGACACCGTACAACTCACACTGAGCACCGTAAAACTTACACAGACATCGTACAACTCAAACTGACACCGCACAGCTCACACTGACACCGTACAGATCACACTGACAGCGTATAGCTCACACTGACAGCGTATAGCTTATACTGACACCATACAGCTCATACTGACACCAAACATCTCACACTGACACCGTACATCTCACACTGACACCGAACAGCTCACACTGACACCGTACATCTCACACTGACACCGTACAGCTCACACTGAGCACTGTAAAACTTACACAGACATCGCACAACTCAAACTGACACCGTACAGCTCACACTGACACTGTACAGCTCAAACTGACACCGTACAGCTCACACTGGCACTCTACAGCTCACACTGACACCGTACAGCTCACAGTGAGCACCGCACAGCTCACACTGACACCGTTCAGCTCACACTGACACCGTACAGCTGACACTGACACCATACAGTTCACACTGACACCATACCGCTCAGACTGACACCGTACAACTCACACTCAGCACCGTACAGCTCACATTGACACCGTACAGCTCACACTGACACAGTACAGCTTACAGTGACACCGTACAGCTCACACTGACACCATACAACTCACACTGACAACGTACAGTTGACACTGACACCGGACAGCTCACACTGACAGCGTATAGCTTATACTGACACCATACAGCTCATACTGACACCGAACATCTCACATTGACACTGTACAGTTATCTCTGACACCGCACAGCTCACACTGACACCGTACAACTCACACTGACACCGTATAGATCACACTGACACCGTACAGCTCACAATGACAGCGTATAGCTTATAGTGACACCATACAGCTCACACTGACACCGAACATCTCACACTGACACCGTAAAGCTCACACTGACACCGTACAGCTCACACTGACACCGCACATCTCACATTGACACCGTACAGCTCACACTGAGCACTGTAAAACTTGCACAGACACATTACAGCTCACACTGGCACCGTACAGCTCACACTGACAACGTACAGCTCATATTGACACCGTACAGCTCACACTGACACCGTACAGCTCACACTGGCACTCTACAGCTCACACTGACACCGTACAGCTCACAGTGAGCACCGCCAACTCACACTGACACTGTACAGCTCACACTGTCACCGTACAGCTGACACTGACACCATACAGTTCACACTGACACCGTAGCGCTCAGACTGACACCGTACAACTCACACTCAGCACCGTACAGCTCACACTGACACCGTACAGCTCACACTGACACAGTACAGTATACAGTGACACCGTACAGCTCACACTGAGCCCCGTACAGCTCACACTGACACCGTACATCTCACACTGACACCGTACAGCTCACACTGACACCGTGCAGCTCACACTGACACCGTACAGCTCACACTGACACCGTACAGCTCACACTGACACCGTGCAGCTCACACTGACACCGTACAACTCACACTGACACCGTACAGATCACACTGAGCACCGTACAGCTTACACTGACACTGTACAGAACACACTGAGCAACGCAAAGCTCACACTTACTCCGGACAGCTCATACTGACACTGTACAGCTCACACTGACACCATACAGCTCACACTGACACCCTACATCTCACACTGACACCGTCCAGCTCACACTGAGCACCGTAAAACTTACAAATACACCGTACAGCTCACACTGACACCGTACAGCTCACACTGACACCGTACAGCTCACACTGGCACTGTACAGCTCACACTGGCTCCGTACAGCTCACACTGACACCGTAGAGTTCACACTTACACCGCACGGCTCACACTGACACCGTACAGCTCACACTGACACCATACAGGTCACACTGACACCGTACAGCTCAAACTGACAACGTACAGCTCACACTGACACCGTAGAGTTCACACTTACACCGCACAGCTCACACTGACACCGTACATCTCACACTGAGCACCGTACAGCTCACACTGACACCGTACGGCTCACACTGACACTGTACAACTCACACTGACACTGTACAGCTCACACTGACACCGTACGGCTCACACTGACACTGTACAACTCACACTGACACTGTACAGCTCACACTGACACCGTACGGCTCACACTGACACCGTACATCTCACACTGACACCGTACAGCTCACACTGACAGCATATATCTTATACTGACACCACACAGCTCACACTGACACCGAACATCTCACACTGACACTGTACAGCTCACACTGACACCGTACGGCTCACACTGACACTGTACAACTCACACTGACACTGTACAGCTCACACTGACACCGTACGGCTCACACTGACACCGTACATCTCACACTGACACCGTACAGCTCACACTGACAGCATATATCTTATACTGACACCACACAGCTCACACTGACACCGAACATCTCACACTGACACCGTCCAGCTCACACTGACACCGTACAGCTCACACTGACACAGTACAGCTCACACTGAGCACCGTACATCTCACACTGACACCGTACAGCTCACATTGACACCGTACATCTCACACTGACACCGTACAGCTCACACTGACACCGTACAACTCACACTGACACCGTAAATCTCACACTGACACCGTACATCTCACACTGACACCGTACATCTCACTCTGACACCGTACAACTCACACTGACACCGTAAATCTCACACTGACACCGTAAATCTCACACTGACACCGTACAGCTCACACTGGCACTGTACAGATCACATTAAGCCCCGTACAGCTCACACTGACACTGTACATCTCACACTGAGACCGTACATCTCACACTGACTCCGTACATCTCACACTGACTCTGTACAGCTCACACTGACACCGTACAGCTCACACTGACACCGAACATCTCACACTTACACCATACAGCTCACACTGACTCCGTACAGCTCATACTGACACCGTACAGCTCATACTGATACCGTACATCTCACACTGACACCGTACAGCTCACACTGACACCGTACAGCTCACACTGACACCGTACAGCTCACACTGACACCGTACAGCTCACACTGACACTGTACATCTCACACTGACACCATACAGCTCACACTGACACTTTACATCTCACACTGACACCATACAGCTCACACTGACACCACACATCTAACACTGACACCGTACAGCTCACACTGACATTGTACAGCTCACACTGAGCACCGTATATCTCACACTGACACCGTACAGCTCACACTGACACCGTACAGTTCACACTTACACCGCACAGCTCACACTGAGCACCGTACATCTCACACTGACACTGTACATCTAACACTGACACCGTACAGCTCACACTGACACCGTACATCTAACACTTACACCGTACAGCTCACACTGACACCGCACATCTCACATTGACACCGTACAGCTCACACTGAGCACTGTAAAACTTGCACAGACACATTACAGCTCACACTGGCACCGTACAGCTCACACTGACAACGTACAGCTCATATTGACACCGTACAGCTCACACTGACACCGTACAGCTCACACTGACACAGTACATCTCACTCTGACACCGTACAGCTCACACTGTGCACCGTACAGCTCATACTGACACCGTACAGATCACACTGAGCACCGTACAGCTTACACTGACACTGTACAGAACACACTGACACCGTACATCTCACACTGACACCGTACATCTCACACTGACACCGTACAGCTCACACTGACACCGTACAGCTCACACTGACACAGTACAGCTCACACTGACACCGTGCAGCTCACACTGACACCGTACAGCTCACACTGACACCGTACAGCTCACACTGACACCGTACAGCTCACACTGACACCGTACATCTCACACTGACACCGTGCAGCTCACACTGACACCGTACAGCTCACACTGACACCGTACAGCTCACACTGACACCGTGCAGCTCACACTGACACCGTACAACTCACACTGACACCGTACAGATCACACTG
The DNA here is from genome assembly GCA_026770705.1 of Isurus oxyrinchus. Taxonomy (NCBI): domain Eukaryota; kingdom Metazoa; phylum Chordata; class Chondrichthyes; order Lamniformes; family Lamnidae; genus Isurus; species Isurus oxyrinchus. The sequence goes on from JANJGN010000033.1 coordinate 2,395,280, forward strand.
AGCACCGTACAGCTTACACTGACACTGTACAGAACACACTGAGCAACGCAAAGCTCACACTTACTCCGGACAGCTCATACTGACACCGTACATCTCACACTGACACCATACAGCTCACACTGACACCGTACAGCTCACACTGACACCATACAGCTCACACTGACACCATACAGCTCACACTGACACCGTCCAGCTCACACTGACACCGTACAGCTCACACTGACACCGTACAGCTCACACTGGCACTGTACAGCTCACACTGGCACCGTACATCTCACACTGGCACTGTACAGCTCACACTGAGCACCGTACAGCTCACACTGACACCGTACAGCTCACACTGGCTCCGTACAGCTCACACTGACACCGTACAGCTCACACTGGCACTGTACAGCTCACACTGGCTCCGTACAGCTCACACTGGCTCCGTACAGCTCACACTGACACCGTACAACTCACACTGAGCACCGTACAGCTCACACTGGCACCGTACAGCTCACACTGAGCACCGTACAGCTCACACTGACACTGTACAGCTCACACTGACACCGTACATCTCACACTGACACTGTACAGCTCACACTGAGCACTGTACAGCTCAAACTGACACCATACAGCTCACACTGGCACTCTACAGCTCACACTGACACCGTATAGCTCACACTGGCACTCGGCAGCTCACACTGACACCGTACAGCTCACACTGACACCGTACAGCTCAAACTGACACCGTACAGCTCACACTGACACCGTACAGCTGACAGTGAGCACCGCACAGCTCACACTGACACCGTACAGCTCACACTGACACCGTACAGCTGACACTGACACCATACAGTTCACACTGACACCGTACCGCTCAGACTGACACCGTACAACTCAGACTCAGCACCGTTCAGCTCACACTGACACCGTACTGCTCACACTGACACAGTACAGCTTACAGTGACACCGTACAGCTCAAACTGATACGGTACAGCTCACACTGACACTGTACAGCTCACACTGACACAGTACAGCTTACAGTGACACCGTACAGCTCAAGCTGATACCGTACAGCTTACACTGACACCTTACAGAACACACTGAGCAACATACAACTCACACTGACACCGCACAGCTCACACTGACACCGTACAACTCACACTGACACCGCACAGCTCACACTGACACCGTACAACTCACACTGACACTGTACAGCTCACACTGACACCGTACGGCTCACACTGAGCACCGTACATCTCACTCTGACACCGTACAACTCACACTGACACCATACAGCTCACACTGACACAGTACAGCTCACACTGACACCGTACAGCTCACACTGAGCACCGTACATCTCACACTGACACCGTACATCTCACACTGACACCGTACAGCTCACACTGACACCGTACATCTCACACTGACACCGTACAGCTCACACTGACACCATACAGGTCACACTGACACCGTACAGCTCAAACTGACAACGTACAGCTCACACTGACACCGTACAGCTCACACTGACACTGTACAGCTCACACTGACACCGTACGGCTCACACTGACACTGTACAACTCACACTGACACTGTACAGCTCACACTGACACCGTACGGCTCACACTGACACCGTACATCTCACACTGACACCGTACAGCTCACACTGACAGCATATATCTTATACTGACACCACACAGCTCACACTGACACCGAACATCTCACACTGACACCGTCCAGCTCACACTGACACCGTACAGCTCACACTGAGCACCGTACATCTCACACTGACACTGTACAGCTCACACTGACACCGTACAGCTCACATTGACACCGTACATCTCACACTGACACTGTACAGCTCACACTGACACCGTACATCTCACACTGACACCGTCCAGCTCACACTGACACAGTACAGCTCACACTGACACCGTACATCTCACACTGACACCGTACAGCTCACACTGACACCGTACAGCTCACATTGACACCGTACATCTCACACTGACACCGTACAGCTCACAGTGAGCACCGTACATCTCACACTGACACCGTACATCTCACTCTGACACCGTACAACTCACACTGACACCGTAAATCTCACACTGACACCGTAAATCTCACACTGACACCGTACAGCTCACACTGGCACTGTACAGATCACATTAAGCCCCGTACAGCTCACACTGACACTGTACATCTCACACTGAGACCGTACATCTCACACTGACTCCGTACATCTCACACTGACTCTGTACAGCTCACACTGACACCGTACAGCTCACACTGACACCGAACATCTCACACTGACACCATACAGCTCACACTGACTCCGTACAGCTCATACTGACACCGTACAGCTCATACTGATACCGTACATCTCACACTGACACCGTACAGCTCACACTGACACCGTACAGCTCACACTGACACCGTACAGCTCACACTGACACCGTACAACTCAAACTGACACCGTACAGCTCACACTGACACTTTACATCTCACACTGACACCATACAGCTCACACTGACACCACACATCTAACACTGACACCGTACAGCTCACACTGACATTGTACAGCTCACACTGAGCACCGTATATCTCACACTGACACTGTACAGCTCACACTGACACCATACAGGTCACACTGACACCGTACAGTTCACACTGACACCGTACAGCTCACACTGACACCGTACAGTTCACACTTACACCGCACAGCTCACACTGAGCACCGTACATCTCACACTGACACTGTACATCTAACACTTACACCGTACAGCTCACACTGACACCGTACATCTCACACTGACACCGTTCATCTCACACTGAGCACCGTACATCTCACAGTGACACCGTTCATCTCACACTGACACCGTACATCTCACACTGACACCGTTCATCTCACACTGAGCACCGTACATCTCACACTGACACCGTTCAACTCACACTGACACCGTACATCTCACACTGACACCGTACAGCTCACACTGAGCACCGTAAAACTTACACAGATATCGTACAACTCAAACTGACACCGTACAGCTCACACTGACACTGTACCGCCCACACTGAGCACCGCACAGCTCACACTGACACTGTACAGCTCACACTGACAGCGTATAGCTCACACTGACAGCGTATAGCTTATACTGACACCATACAGCTCATACTGACACCAAACATCTCACACTGACACCGTCCAGCTCACACTGACACCGTACATCTCACACTGACACCGTACAGCTCACACTGACACCGTACATCTCACACTGACACCGTACAGCTCACACTGAGCACTGTAAAACTTACACAGACATCGCACAACTCAAACTGACACCGTACAGCTCACACTGACACTGTACAGCTCAAACTGACACCGTACAGCTCACACTGGCACTCTACAACTCTCACTGACACCGTACAGCTCACAGTGAGCACCGCACAGCTCACACTGACACCGTTCAGCTCACACTGACACCGTACAGCTGACACTGACACCATACAGTTCACACTGACACCATACCGCTCAGACTGACACCGTACAACTCACACTCAGCACCGTACAGCTCACATTGACACCGTACAGCTCACACTGACACAGTACAGCTTACAGTGACACCGTACAGCTCACACTGACACCATACAACTCACACTGACAACGTACAGTTGACACTGACACCGGACAGCTCACACTGACAACGTATAGCTTATACTGACACCATACAGCTCATACTGACACCGAACATCTCACATTGACACTGTACAGTTATCTCTGACACCGCACAGCTCACACTGACACCGTACAACTCACACTGACACCGTATAGATCACACTGACACCGTACAGCTCACAATGACAGCGTATAGCTTATAGTGACACCATACAGCTCACACTGACACCGAACATCTCACACTGACACCGTAAAGCTCACACTGACACCGTACAGCTCACACTGACACCGCACATCTCACATTGACACCGTACAGCTCACACTGAGCACTGTAAAACTTGCACAGACACATTACAGCTCACACTGGCACCGTACAGCTCACACTGACAACGTACAGCTCATATTGACACCGTACAGCTCACACTGACACCGTACAGCTCACACTGACACAGTACATCTCACTCTGACACCGTACAGCTCACACTGTGCACTGTACAGCTCATACTGACACCGTACAGAACACACTGAACACCGTGCAACTCACACTGACACTGTACAGCTCACACTGACACAGTACAGCTCACACTGACACCGTAAGGCTCACACTGACACCGTACATCTCACACTAACACCGCACAACTCACACTGACACCGTACAGATCACACTGACACCGTACAGCTCACACTGACACCGTACAGCTCACACTGACACCTCACATCTCACACTGACACCGTACAGCTCACACTGACACCGTTCAGCTCACACTGACACCGTACATCTCACACTGACACCGTACAGCTCACGCTGACACCGTACATCTCACACTGACTCCGTACAGCTCACACGGAGCACCGTAAAGCCCACAGTCACACCGTACAGCTCACACTGACACCGTACAGCTCACACAGACACCGTAAAGCCCACACTGACACCGTACAGCTCACACTGACACCGTACAGCTCACACTGACACAGTTAACCTCACACTGGCACTCTACAGCTCACACTGACACCGTACAGCTCACACTGACACCGTACAGCTGACACTGACACCATACAGTTCACACTGACACCGTACCGCTCAGACTGACACCGCACATCTCACACTAACACCGTACATCTCACACTGACACCTCACATCTCACACTGACACCGTACAGTTCACACTGACAGCGTATATCTTATACTGACACCACACAGCTCACACTGATACCGAACATCTCACACTGACACCGTCCAGCTCACACTGACACTGTGCAGCTCAAACTGACACCGTACAGCTCACACTGGCACGCTACAGCTCACACTGACACCGTACAGCTCACAGTGAGCACCGCACAGCTCACACTGACACCGTACAGCTCACACTGACAACATAAAGTTCACACTGACACCGTACAGCTCACACTGGCACTCTACAGCTCACACTGACACCGTACAGCTCACAGTGACACAGTACAGCTCACACTGACACCGTACAGCTCACACTGACACTATACATCTCACACTGACACTGTACAGATCACAGTGACACCGTACAGATCACACTGACACTGTACAACTCACATGACACCGAACATCTCACACTGACACCGTCCAGCTCACAGTGACACCGTACAGCTCACACTGAGCACCGTACATCTCACACTGACACCGTACAGCTCACACTGACATTGTACAGCTCAAACTGACACCGTACAGCTCACACTGGCACTCTACAGCTCACACTGACACCGTACAGCTCACACTGACATTGTACAGCTCAAACTGACACCGTACAGCTCACACTGGCACTCTACAGCTCACACTGACACCGTACAGCTCACAGTGAGCACCGCACAACTCACACTGACACTGTACAGCTCACACTGTCACCGTACAGCTGACACTGACACCATACAGTTCACACTGACACCGTAGCGCTCAGACTGACACCGTACAACTCACACTCAGCACCGTACAGCTCACACTGACACAGTACAGCTCACACTGACACAGTACAGTATACAGTGACACCGTACAGCTCACACTGAGCCCCGTACAGCTCACACTGACACCGTACATCTCACACTGACACCGTACAGCTCACACTGACACCGTGCAGCTCACACTGACACCGTACAGCTCACACTGACACCGTACAGCTCACACTGACACCGTGCAGCTCACACTGACACCGTACAACTCACACTGACACCGTACAGATCACACTGAGCACCGTACAGCTTACACTGACACTGTACAGAACACACTGAGCAACGCAAAGCTCACACTTACTCCGGACAGCTCATACTGACACCGTACATCTCACACTGACACCATACAGCTCACACTGACACCGTACAGCTCACACTGACACCATACAGCTCACAGTGACACCGTACATCTCACACTGAGCACCGTACAGCTCACACTGACACCATACACCTCACAGTGACACCGTACAGCTCACACTGAGCACCGTAAAACTTAAACATACACCGTACAGCTCACACTGACACCGTACAGCTCACACTGACACCGTACAGCTCACACTGGCACTGTACAGCTCACACTGGCTCCGTACAGCTCACACTGACACTGTACAGCTCACACTGACACCGTACAGCTCACACTGGCTCCGTACAGCTCACACTGACACTGTACAGCTCACACTGACACCGTACAGCTCACACTGACACCGTACAGCTCACACTGACACCGTACAACTCACACTGAGCACCGTACAGCTCACACTGACACCGTACATCTCACACTGGCACTGTACAGCTCACACTGAGCACTGTAAAGCCTACACAGACACCGCACAACTCAAACTGACACCGTACAGCTCACACTGACACCGTACAGCTCACACTGAGACCGTACAGCTCACAGTGAGCACCGCACAGCTCACACTGACACCGTACAGCTCACACTGACACCGTACAGCTGACACTGACACCATACAGTTCACACTGACACCGTACCGCTCAGACTGACACCGTACAACTCACACTCAGCACCGTTCAGCTCACACTGACACTGTACGGCTCACACTGACACAGTACAGCTTACAGTGACACCGTACAGCTCAAACTGATACGGTACAGCTCACACTGACACTGTACAGCTCACACTGACACAGTACAGCTTACAGTGACACCGTACAGCTCAAACTGATACCGTACAGCTTACACTGACACCTTACAGAACACACTGAGCAACATACAACTCACACTGACACCGCATAGCTCACACTGACACCATACAACTCACACTGACACCGCACAGCTCACACTGACACCGCACAGCTCACACTGACACCGTACAAATCACACTGACACCGTACAGCTCACACTGACAGCGTATATCTTATACTGACACCACACAGCTCACACTGACACTGAACATCTCACACTGACGCCATCCAGCTCTCACTGACACCGTATATCTCACACTGACACCATACAGCTCACACTGACACCGTACAGCTCACACTGACACCATACATCTCACACTGACACCGTACATCTCACACTGACACCGTACATCTCACACTGACACCGTACAGCTCACACTGACACCGTACATCTCACACTGACACCGTACAGCTCACACTGACACCATACAGGTCACACTGACACCGTACAGCTCAAACTGACACCGTACAGCTCACACTGACACCGTAGAGTTCACACTTACACCGCACAGCTCACACTGACACCGTACATCTCACACTGAGCACCGTACAGAACACACTGACACCGTACATCTCACACTGACACTGTACAGCTCACACTGACACCGTACAGCACACAGTGACACCGTACAGCTCACACTGACACTGTACAGCTCACACTGACAATGGACATTTCACACTGACCACCGTACATCTCACACTGACACCATACATCTCACACTGACACCGTACAGCTCACACTGACATCGTAAATTTCACACTGACACCGTACATGTCACTTTGACACCGTTCATCTCATACTGACACCGTACAGCTCACACTGACACCGTATAACTCACACTGACACCATACAGATCACACTGACACTGTACATCTCACAATGACACCGTACATTTCACACTGAGCACCGTACAGCTCACACTGACACCGTACAGCTCACACTGACACCGTAGCGCTCACACTGACACCGTACATCTCACAATGACACCGTACCTTTCACACTGAGCACCGTACAGCTCACACTAACAACGTACAGCTCACACTGACACCGTACAGATCACACTGACACCGAACATCTCACACTGACACCGTACAGCTCACACTGACACCGTACAGCTCACACTGACACCGTATAGCTTATACTGACACCGTACAGCTCACAATGACACCGTTCAGCTCACACTGACACCGTACAGCTCACAATGACACCGAACATCTCACACTGATACCGTACAGCTTACACTGACACCGTACAGCTCACACTGACACCGTACATCTCACACTGACACCGTACAGCTCACACTGACACCGTACAGCTCACACTGACACCTCACATCTCACACTGACACGGTACAGCTCAAACTGACACCGTACAGCTCACACTGACACGGTACAGCTCACACTGACACCGTACAGCTCACACTGACACCATACAGCTCACACTGACACCGTACAGCTCACACTGACACCGTACAGCTCACACTGACACCGTACAGTTCACACTGCCACCGTACAGCTCACACTGACAACGTACAGCTCACACTGACACCGCACATCTCACACTGACACCGAACATCTCACACTGACACCGTACAGCTCACACTGACACCGTACAGCTCACACTGACACCGTATAGCTTATACTGACACCGTACAGCTCACAATGACACCGTTCAGCTCACACTGACACCGTACAGCTCACAATGACACCGAACATCTCACACTGATACCGTACAGCTTACACTGACACCGTACAGCTCACACTGACACCGTACATCTCACACTGACACCGTACAGCTCACACTGACACCGTACAGCTCACACTGACACCTCACATCTCACACTGACACGGTACAGCTCAAACTGACACCGTACAACTCACACTGACACGGTACAGCTCACACTGACACCGTACAGCTCACACTGACACCATACAGCTCACACTGACACCGTACAGCTCACACTGACACCGTACAGCTCACACTGACACCGTACAGTTCAGACTGACACCGTACAGCTCACACTGACAACGTACAGCTCACACTGACACCGCACATCTCACACTGACACCGTACAGCTCACATTGACACCGTACAGCTCACAGTGACACCGTACAGCTCACATTGAAACCGTACATCTCACACTGACACCGTACAGCTCACACTGAGCACCGTACATCTCACACTGACACCATACAGCTCACACTGACACCGTACAGCCCTCACTGAGCACTGTACAGCTCACACTGGCACCGTACATCTCACACTGACACCCTACAGCTCACACTGACACCGTACAGCTCACACTGACACTGCATAGCTCACACTGTCACTGTACAGCACACACTGACTCTGTACAGCTCACACTGACAACGTACATTTCACACTGACCACCGTACATCTCACACTGACACCTTACAGCTCACACAAACACCATACATCTCACACTGACACCGTACAGCTCACACTGACACCGTACAGCTCACACAAACACCATACATCTCACACTAACACCGTACAGCTCACACTGACATCGTAAATCTCACACTGACACTGTACATGTCACACTGACACCGTTCATCTCATACTGACACCGTACAGCACACACTGTCACCGTACAATTCACACTGAAACTGTACATCTCAAACTGACACCGTACAGCTCACACTGATTCCGTACAGCTCACACTGACACCGTACATCTCACACTAACACCGTACAGCTCAACCTGACACCTTACAGCTCACACTGACACTGTACAGCTCACACATGCACCGTAAAGCTCACACTGACACCGTACAGTTGACACTGACACCATACAGTTCACACTGACACCATACCGTCAGACTGTCACCGTACAACTCACACTCAGCACCGTACAGCTCACACTGACACCGTACAGCTCACACTGACACCATACAGCTCACACTGACACCGAACACCTCACATTGACACTGTACAGTTATTTCTGACACCGCACAGCTCACACTGACACCGTACAACTCACACTTACACCGTATAGATCATACTGACATCGTACTGCTCACAATGACAGCGTATAGCTTATACTGACACCATACAGCTCACACTGACACCGAACATCTCACACTGACACCGTAAGGCTCACACTGACACCGTACATCTCACACTGACACCGCACATCTCACACTGACACCGTACAGATCAGACTGACACCGTACATCTCACACTGACACCGTACAGCTCACACTGACACCATACAGCTCAAACTGACACCGTACAGCTCACACTGACACCGTAGAGTTCACACCTACACCGCACAGCTCACACTGAGCACTGTACCACAAATACTGAGCAAGGTACATCTCACAGTGACACCGTACATCTCACACTGAGCTAGTACATCTCACAGTGACACCGTTCAACTCACACTGACACCGTACATCTCACACTGACACCGTACAGCTCACACTGACAGCGTATAGCTCTCACTGAGCACCGTAAAACTTACACAGACATCGTACAACTCACACTGACACCGTACAGATCACACTGACAGCGTATAGCTCACACTGACAGCGTATAGCTTATACTGACACCATACAGCTCATACTGACACCGAACATCTCACACTGACACCGTACATCTCACACTGACACCGTACAGCTCACACTGACACCGTACATCTCACACTGACACCGTACAGCTCACACTGACACCGTACATCTCACACTGACACCGTACAGCTCACACTGAGCACTGTAAAACTTACACAGACATCGCACAACTCAAACTGACACCGTACAGCTCACACTGACACTGTACAGCTCAAACTGACACCGTACAGCTCACACTGGCGCTCTACAGCTCACACTGACACCGTACAGCTCACAGTGAGCACCGCACAGCTCACACTGACACCGTTCAGCTCACACTGACACCGTACAGCTGACACTGACACCATACAGTTCACACTGACACCATACCGCTCAGACTGACACCGTAGAACTCACACTCAGCACCGTACAGCTCACACTGACACCGTACAGCTCACACTGACACAGTACAGCTTACAGTGACACCGTACAGCTCACACTGACACCATACAACTCACACTGACAACGTACAGTTGACACTGACACCGGACAGCTCACACTGACAGCGTATAGCTTATACTGACACCATACAGCTCATACTGACACCGAACATCTCACATTGACACTGTACAGTTATCTCTGACACCGCACAGCTCACACTGACACCGTACAACTCACACTGACACCGTATAGATCACACTGACACCGTACAGCTCACAATGACAGCGTATAGCTTATAGTGACACCATACAGCTCACACTGACACCGAACATCTCACACTGACACCGTAAAGCTCACACTGACACCGTAGAGTTCACACCTACACCGCACAGCTCACACTGAGCACTGTACCACAAATACTGAGCAAGGTACATCTCACAGTGACACCGTACATCTCACACTGAGCTAGTACATCTCACAGTGACACCGTTCAACTCACACTGACACCGTACATCTCACACTGACACCGTACAGCTCACACTGACAGCGTATAGCTCTCACTGAGCACCGTAAAACTTACACAGACATCGTACAACTCACACTGACACCGTACAGATCACACTGACAGCGTATAGCTCACACTGACAGCGTATAGCTTATACTGACACCATACAGCTCATACTGACACCGAACATCTCACACTGACACCGTACATCTCACACTGACACCGTACAGCTCACACTGACACCGTACATCTCACACTGACACCGTACAGCTCACACTGACACCGTACATCTCACACTGACACCGTACAGCTCACACTGAGCACTGTAAAACTTACACAGACATCGCACAACTCAAACTGACACCGTACAGCTCACACTGACACTGTACAGCTCACACTGACAACATACAGCTCATATTGACACCGTACAGCTCACACTGACACCGTACAGCTCACACTGACACAGTACATCTCACTCTGACACCGTACAGCTCACACTGTGCACCGTACAGCTCATACTGACACCGTACAGAACACACTGAGCACCGTACAACTCACACTGACACTGTACAGCTCACACTGACACAGTACAGCTCACACTGACACCGTACAGCTCACACTGACACCATACAGCTCACACTGACACCGTACAGCTCACACTGACACCGTACAGCTCACACTGACACCGTACAGTTCAGACTGACACCGTACAGCTCACACTGACAACGTACAGCTCACACTGACACCGCACATCTCACACTGACACCGTACAGCTCACATTGACACCGTACAGCTCACAGTGACACCGTACAGCTCACATTGAAACCGTACATCTCACACTGACACCGTACAGCTCACACTGAGCACCGTACATCTCACACTGACACCATACAGCTCACACTGACACCGTACAGCCCTCACTGAGCACTGTACAGCTCACACTGGCACCGTACATCTCACACTGACACCCTACAGCTCACACTGACACCGTACAGCTCACACTGACACTGCATAGCTCACACTGTCACTGTACAGCACACACTGACTCTGTACAGCTCACACTGACAACGTACATTTCACACTGACCACCGTACATCTCACACTGACACCTTACAGCTCACACAAACACCATACATCTCACACTGACACCGTACAGCTCACACTGACACCGTACAGCTCACACAAACACCATACATCTCACACTAACACCGTACAGCTCACACTGACATCGTAAATCTCACACTGACACTGTACATGTCACACTGACACCGTTCATCTCATACTGACACCGTACAGCACACACTGTCACCGTACAATTCACACTGAAACTGTACATCTCAAACTGACACCGTACAGCTCACACTGATTCCGTACAGCTCACACTGACACCGTACATCTCACACTAACACCGTACAGCTCAACCTGACACCTTACAGCTCACACTGACACTGTACAGCTCACACATGCACCGTAAAGCTCACACTGACACCGTACAGCTGACACTGACACCATACAGTTCACACTGACACCATACCGTCAGACTGTCACCGTACAACTCACACTCAGCACCGTACAGCTCACACTGACACCGTACAGCTCACACTGACACCATACAGCTCACACTGACACCGAACATCTCACATTGACACTGTACAGTTATTTCTGACACCGCACAGCTCACACTGACACCGTACAACTCACACTTACACCGTATAGATCATACTGACATCGTACTGCTCACAATGACAGCGTATAGCTTATACTGACACCATACAGCTCACACTGACACCGAACATCTCACACTGACACCGTAAGGCTCACACTGACACCGTACATCTCACACTGACACCGCACATCTCACACTGACACCGTACAGATCACACTGACACCGTACATCTCACACTGACACCGTACAGCTCACACTGACACCATACAGCTCAAACTGACACCGTACAGCTCACACTGACACCGTAGAGTTCACACCTACACCGCACAGCTCACACTGAGCACTGTACCACAAATACTGAGCAAGGTACATCTCACAGTGACACCGTACATCTCACACTGAGCTAGTACATCTCACAGTGACACCGTTCAACTCACACTGACACCGTACATCTCACACTGACACCGTACAGCTCACACTGACAGCGTATAGCTCTCACTGAGCACCGTAAAACTTACACAGACATCGTACAACTCACACTGACACCGTACAGATCACACTGACAGCGTATAGCTCACACTGACAGCGTATAGCTTATACTGACACCATACAGCTCATACTGACACCGAACATCTCACACTGACACCGTACATCTCACACTGACACCGTACAGCTCACACTGACACCGTACATCTCACACTGACACCGTACAGCTCACACTGACACCGTACATCTCACACTGACACCGTACAGCTCACACTGAGCACTGTAAAACTTACACAGACATCGCACAACTCAAACTGACACCGTACAGCTCACACTGACACTGTACAGCTCAAACTGACACCGTACAGCTCACACTGGCGCTCTACAGCTCACACTGACACCGTACAGCTCACAGTGAGCACCGCACAGCTCACACTGACACCGTTCAGCTCACACTGACACCGTACAGCTGACACTGACACCATACAGTTCACACTGACACCATACCGCTCAGACTGACACCGTAGAACTCACACTCAGCACCGTACAGCTCACACTGACACCGTACAGCTCACACTGACACAGTACAGCTTACAGTGACACCGTACAGCTCACACTGACACCATACAACTCACACTGACAACGTACAGTTGACACTGACACCGGACAGCTCACACTGACAGCGTATAGCTTATACTGACACCATACAGCTCATACTGACACCGAACATCTCACATTGACACTGTACAGTTATCTCTGACACCGCACAGCTCACACTGACACCGTACAACTCACACTGACACCGTATAGATCACACTGACACCGTACAGCTCACAATGACAGCGTATAGCTTATAGTGACACCATACAGCTCACACTGACACCGAACATCTCACACTGACACCGTAAAGCTCACACTGACACCGTACATCTCACACTGACACCGCACATCTCACACTGACACCGTACAGCTCACACTGACACCGTACAGCTCACACTGACACCGTACAGCTCACACTGAGCACTGTAAAACTTGCACAGACACATTACAGCTCACACTGGCACCGTACAGCTCACACTGACAACATACAGCTCATATTGACACCGTACAGCTCACACTGACACCGTACAGCTCACACTGACACAGTACATCTCACTCTGACACCGTACAGCTCACACTGTGCACCGTACAGCTCATACTGACACCGTACAGAACACACTGAGCACCGTACAACTCACACTGACACTGTACAGCTCACACTGACACAGTACAGCTCACACTGACACCGTACAGCTCACACTGACACCATACAGCTCACACTGACACCGTACAGCTCACACTGACACCGTACAGCTCACACTGACACCGTACAGTTCAGACTGACACCGTACAGCTCACACTGACAACGTACAGCTCACACTGACACCGCACATCTCACACTGACACCGTACAGCTCACATTGACACCGTACAGCTCACAGTGACACCGTACAGCTCACATTGAAACCGTACATCTCACACTGACACCGTACAGCTCACACTGAGCACCGTACATCTCACACTGACACCATACAGCTCACACTGACACCGTACAGCCCTCACTGAGCACTGTACAGCTCACACTGGCACCGTACATCTCACACTGACACCCTACAGCTCACACTGACACCGTACAGCTCACACTGACACTGCATAGCTCACACTGTCACTGTACAGCACACACTGACTCTGTACAGCTCACACTGACAACGTACATTTCACACTGACCACCGTACATCTCACACTGACACCTTACAGCTCACACAAACACCATACATCTCACACTGACACCGTACAGCTCACACTGACACCGTACAGCTCACACAAACACCATACATCTCACACTAACACCGTACAGCTCACACTGACATCGTAAATCTCACACTGACACTGTACATGTCACACTGACACCGTTCATCTCATACTGACACCGTACAGCACACACTGTCACCGTACAATTCACACTGAAACTGTACATCTCAAACTGACACCGTACAGCTCACACTGATTCCGTACAGCTCACACTGACACCGTACATCTCACACTAACACCGTACAGCTCAACCTGACACCTTACAGCTCACACTGACACTGTACAGCTCACACATGCACCGTAAAGCTCACACTGACACCGTACAGCTGACACTGACACCATACAGTTCACACTGACACCATACCGTCAGACTGTCACCGTACAACTCACACTCAGCACCGTACAGCTCACACTGACACCGTACAGCTCACACTGACACCATACAGCTCACACTGACACCGAACATCTCACATTGACACTGTACAGTTATTTCTGACACCGCACAGCTCACACTGACACCGTACAACTCACACTTACACCGTATAGATCATACTGACATCGTACTGCTCACAATGACAGCGTATAGCTTATACTGACACCATACAGCTCACACTGACACCGAACATCTCACACTGACACCGTAAGGCTCACACTGACACCGTACATCTCACACTGACACCGCACATCTCACACTGACACCGTACAGATCACACTGACACCGTACATCTCACACTGACACCGTACAGCTCACACTGACACCATACAGCTCAAACTGACACCGTACAGCTCACACTGACACCGTAGAGTTCACACCTACACCGCACAGCTCACACTGAGCACTGTACCACAAATACTGAGCAAGGTACATCTCACAGTGACACCGTACATCTCACACTGAGCTAGTACATCTCACAGTGACACCGTTCAACTCACACTGACACCGTACATCTCACACTGACACCGTACAGCTCACACTGACAGCGTATAGCTCTCACTGAGCACCGTAAAACTTACACAGACATCGTACAACTCACACTGACACCGTACAGATCACACTGACAGCGTATAGCTCACACTGACAGCGTATAGCTTATACTGACACCATACAGCTCATACTGACACCGAACATCTCACACTGACACCGTACATCTCACACTGACACCGTACAGCTCACACTGACACCGTACATCTCACACTGACACCGTACAGCTCACACTGACACCGTACATCTCACACTGACACCGTACAGCTCACACTGAGCACTGTAAAACTTACACAGACATCGCACAACTCAAACTGACACCGTACAGCTCACACTGACACTGTACAGCTCAAACTGACACCGTACAGCTCACACTGGCGCTCTACAGCTCACACTGACACCGTACAGCTCACAGTGAGCACCGCACAGCTCACACTGACACCGTTCAGCTCACACTGACACCGTACAGCTGACACTGACACCATACAGTTCACACTGACACCATACCGCTCAGACTGACACCGTAGAACTCACACTCAGCACCGTACAGCTCACACTGACACCGTACAGCTCACACTGACACAGTACAGCTTACAGTGACACCGTACAGCTCACACTGACACCATACAACTCACACTGACAACGTACAGTTGACACTGACACCGGACAGCTCACACTGACAGCGTATAGCTTATACTGACACCATACAGCTCATACTGACACCGAACATCTCACATTGACACTGTACAGTTATCTCTGACACCGCACAGCTCACACTGACACCGTACAACTCACACTGACACCGTATAGATCACACTGACACCGTACAGCTCACAATGACAGCGTATAGCTTATAGTGACACCATACAGCTCACACTGACACCGAACATCTCACACTGACACCGTAAAGCTCACACTGACACCGTACATCTAACACTGACACCGCACATCTCACACTGACACCGTACAGCTCACACTGACACCGTACAGCTCACACTGACACCGTACAGCTCACACTGAGCACTGTAAAACTTGCACAGACACATTACAGCTCACACTGGCACCGTACAGCTCACACTGACAACATACAGCTCATATTGACACCGTACAGCTCACACTGACACCGTACAGCTCACACTGACACAGTACATCTCACTCTGACACCGTACAGCTCACACTGTGCACCGTACAGCTCATACTGACACCGTACAGAACACACTGAGCACCGTACAACTCACACTGACACTGTACAGCTCACACTGACACAGTACAGCTCACACTGACAACGTACAACTAACACTGACACCGTACAGCTCACACTGAGCACCGTACAGCACACAGTGACACCGTACAGCTCACGCTGACACCATACAGCTCACACTAACACCGTAAATCTCACACTGACACCATACAGCTCACACTAACACCGTAAATCTCACACTGACAACGTACAGATCACACTGACACTGTACATCTCACAATGACACCGTACATTTCACACTGAGCACCGTACAGCTCACACTGACACCGTAGAGCTCACACTGACACCGTACATCTCACAATGACACCGTACCTTTCACACTGAGCACCGTACAGCTCACACTGACAACGTACAGCTCACACTGACACCGTCCAGCTCACACTGACACCTTACATCTCACACTGACACGGTACAGCTCAAACTGACACCGTAAAGCTCACACTGACACGGTACAGCTCAAACTGACACCGTACAGCTCAAACTGACACCATACAGCTCACACTGACACCGTACAGCTCACACTGACACCGTACAGTTCACACTGACACCTCACATCTCACACTGACACGGTACAGCTCAAACTGACACCGTACAGCTCACACTGACACGGTACAGCTCACACTGACACTGTACAGCTCACACTGACACTGTACAGCTCAAACTGACACCATACAGCTCACACTGACACCGTACAGCTCACAGTGACACCGCACAGCTCACACTGAGCGCCGTACATCTCACACTGACACCATACAGCTCACACTGACACCGTACAGCCCTCACTGAGCACTGTACAGCTCACACTGACACCGTACAGCTCACACTGATCACCGTATATCTCACACTGACACCTTACAGCTCACACTGACACTGTACAGCTCACACTGGCACCGTACATCTCACACTGACACCCTACAGCTCACACTGACACCGTACAGCTCACACTGACACTGCATAGCTCACACTGTCACTGTACAGCACACACTGACTCTGTACAGCTCACACTGACAACGTACATTTCACACTGACCACTGTACATCTCACACTGAAACATTACAGCTCACACAAACACCATACATCTCACACTAACACCGTACAGCTCACACTGACATCGTAAATCTCACACTGACACCGTACATGTCACACTGACACCGTTCATCTCATACTGACACCGTACAGCACACACTGTCACCATACAATTCACACTGAAACTGTACATCTCAAACTGACACCGTACAATCACACTGATTCCGTACAGCTCACACTGACACCGTACATCTCACACTAACACCGTACAGCTCAACCTGACACCTTACAGCTCACACTGACACTGTACAGCTCACACATGCACCGTAAAGCTCACACTGACTCCGTACAGCTGACACTGACACCATACACTTCACACTGACACCATACCATCAGACTGACACCGTACAACTCACACTCAGCACCGTACAGTTCACACTGACACCGTACAGCTCACACTGACACCATACAGCTCACACTGACAACGTACAGTTCACACTGACACCATAGAGCTCATACTGACACCTAACATCTCACATTGACACTGTACAGTTATCTCTGACACCGCACAGCTCACACTGACACCGTACAACACACACTTACACCGTATATATCACACTGACACCGTACTGCTCACAATGACAGCGTATAGCTTATACTGACACCATACAGCTCACACTGACACCGAACATCTCACACTGACACCGTAAGGCTCACACTGACACCGTACATCTCACACTGACACCGCACAACTCACACTGACACCGTACAGATCACACTGACACCATAAAGCTCACACTGACACCGTACAGCTCACACTGACACCGTACAGCTCACACTGACACCTCACATCTCACACTGACACCGTACAGCTCGCACTGACACCGTTCAGCTCACACTGACACCGTACATCTCACACTGACACCGTACAGCTCACGCTGACACCGTACATCTCACACTGACTCCGTACAGCTCACACGGAGCACCGTAAAGCCCACAGTGACACCGTACAGCTCACACTGACACCGTACAGCTCACACAGACACCGTAAAGCCCACACTGACACCGTACAGCTCACACTGACACCGTACAGCTCACACTGACACAGTTAACCTCACACTGGCACTCTACAGCTCACACTGACACCGTACAGCTCACACTGACACCGTACAGCTGACACTGACACCATACAGTTCATACTGACACCGTAGCGCTCAGACTGACACCGTACAACTCACACTCAGCACCGTACAGCTCACACTGACACAGTACAGCTCACACTGACACAGTACAGTATACAGTGACACCGTACAGCTCACACTGAGCCCCGTACAGCTCACACTGACACCGTACATCTCACACTGACACCGTACAGCTCACACTGACACCGTGCAGCTCACACTGACACCGTACAGCTCACACTGACACCGTACAGCTCACACTGACACCGTGCAGCTCACACTGACACCGTACAGCTCACACTGACACCGTACAGCTCACACTGACACCGTGCAGCTCACACTGACACCGTACAACTCACACTGACACCGTACAGATCACACTGAGCACCGTACAGCTTACACTGACACTGTACAGAACACACTGAGCAACGCAAAGCTCACACTTACTCCGGACAGCTCATACTGACACCGTACATCTCACACTGACACCATACAGCTCACACTGACACCGTACAGCTCACACTGACACCATACAGCTCACAGTGACACCGTACATCTCACACTGAGCACCGTACAGCTCACACTGACACCATACACCTCACAGTGACACCGTACAGCTCACACTGAGCACCGTAAAACTTAAACATACACCGTACAGCTCACACTGACACCGTACAGCTCACACTGACACCGTACAGCTCACACTGGCACTGTACAGCTCACACTGGCTCCGTACAGCTCACACTGACACTGTACAGCTCACACTGACACCGTACAGCTCACACTGGCTCCGTACAGCTCACACTGACACTGTACAGCTCACACTGACACCGTACAGCTCACACTGACACCGTACAGCTCACACTGACACCGTACAACTCACACTGAGCACCGTACAGCTCACACTGACACCGTACATCTCACACTGGCACTGTACAGCTCACACTGAGCACTGTAAAGCCTACACAGACACCGCACAACTCAAACTGACACCGTACAGCTCACACTGACACCGTACAGCTCACACTGAGACCGTACAGCTCACAGTGAGCACCGCACAGCTCACACTGACACCGTAGAGCTCACACTGACACCGTACAGCTGACACTGACACCATACAGTTCACACTGACACCGTACCGCTCAGACTGACACCGTACAACTCACACTCAGCACCGTTCAGCTCACACTGACACTGTACGGCTCACACTGACACAGTACAGCTTACAGTGACACCGTACAGCTCAAACTGATACGGTACAGCTCACACTGACACTGTACAGCTCACACTGACACAGTACAGCTTACAGTGACACCGTACAGCTCAAACTGATACCGTACAGCTTACACTGACACCTTACAGAACACACTGAGCAACATACAACTCACACTGACACCACATAGCTCACACTGACACCATACAACTCACACTGACACCGCACAGCTCACACTGACACCGCACAGCTCACACTGACACCGTACAAATCACACTGACACCGTACAGCTCACACTGACAGCGTATATCTTATACTGACACCACACAGCTCACACTGACACTGAACATCTCACACTGACGCCGTCCAGCTCACACTGACACCGTATATCTCACACTGACACCATACAGCTCACACTGACACCGTACAGCTCACACTGACACCATACATCTCACACTGACACCGTACATCTCACACTGACACCGTACATCTCACACTGACACCGTACAGCTCACACTGACACCGTACATCTCACACTGACACCGTACAGCTCACACTGACACCATACAGGTCACACTGACACCGTACAGCTCAAACTGACACCGTACAGCTCACACTGACACCGTAGAGTTCACACTTACACCGCACAGCTCACACTGACACCGTACATCTCACACTGAGCACCGTACAGAACACACTGACACCGTACATCTCACACTGACACTGTACAGCTCACACTGACACCGTACAGCACACAGTGACACCGTACAGCTCACACTGACACTGTACAGCTCACACTGACAATGGACATTTCACACTGACCACCGTACATCTCACACTGACACCATACATCTCACACTGACACCGTACAGCTCACACTGACATCGTAAATTTCACACTGACACCGTACATGTCACTTTGACACCGTTCATCTCATACTGACACCGTACAGCTCACACTGACACCGTATAACTCACACTGACACCATACAGATCACACTGACACTGTACATCTCACAATGACACCGTACATTTCACACTGAGCACCGTACAGCTCACACTGACACCGTACAGCTCACACTGACACCGTAGCGCTCACACTGACACCGTACATCTCACAATGACACCGTACCTTTCACACTGAGCACCGTACAGCTCACACTAACAACGTACAGCTCACACTGACACCGTAAGGCTCACACTGACACCGTACATCTCACACTGACACCGTAAGGCTCACACTGACACCGTACATCTCACACTGACACCGCACAACTCACACTGACACCGTACAGATCACACTGACACCATAAAGCTCACACTGACACCGTACAGCTCACACTGACACCGTACAGCTCACACTGACACCTCACATCTCACACTGACACCGTACAGCTCGCACTGACACCGTTCAGCTCACACTGACACCGTACATCTCACACTGACACCGTACAGCTCACGCTGACACCGTACATCTCACACTGACTCCGTACAGCTCACACGGAGCACCGTAAAGCCCACAGTGACACCGTACAGCTCACACTGACACCGTACAGCTCACACAGACACCGTAAAGCCCACACTGACACCGTACAGCTCACACTGACACCGTACAGCTCACACTGACACAGTTAACCTCACACTGGCACTCTACAGCTCACACTGACACCGTACAGCTCACACTGACACCGTACAGCTGACACTGACACCATACAGTTCATACTGACACCGTAGCGCTCAGACTGACACCGTACAACTCACACTCAGCACCGTACAGCTCACACTGACACAGTACAGCTCACACTGACACAGTACAGTATACAGTGACACCGTACAGCTCACACTGAGCCCCGTACAGCTCACACTGACACCGTACATCTCACACTGACACCGTACAGCTCACACTGACACCGTGCAGCTCACACTGACACCGTACAGCTCACACTGACACCGTACAGCTCACACTGACACCGTGCAGCTCACACTGACACCGTACAGCTCACACTGACACCGTACAGCTCACACTGACACCGTGCAGCTCACACTGACACCGTACAACTCACACTGACACCGTACAGATCACACTGAGCACCGTACAGCTTACACTGACACTGTACAGAACACACTGAGCAACGCAAAGCTCACACTTACTCCGGACAGCTCATACTGACACCGTACATCTCACACTGACACCATACAGCTCACACTGACACCGTACAGCTCACACTGACACCATACAGCTCACAGTGACACCGTACATCTCACACTGAGCACCGTACAGCTCACACTGACACCATACACCTCACAGTGACACCGTACAGCTCACACTGAGCACCGTAAAACTTAAACATACACCGTACAGCTCACACTGACACCGTACAGCTCACACTGACACCGTACAGCTCACACTGGCACTGTACAGCTCACACTGGCTCCGTACAGCTCACACTGACACTGTACAGCTCACACTGACACCGTACAGCTCACACTGGCTCCGTACAGCTCACACTGACACTGTACAGCTCACACTGACACCGTACAGCTCACACTGACACCGTACAGCTCACACTGACACCGTACAACTCACACTGAGCACCGTACAGCTCACACTGACACCGTACATCTCACACTGGCACTGTACAGCTCACACTGAGCACTGTAAAGCCTACACAGACACCGCACAACTCAAACTGACACCGTACAGCTCACACTGACACCGTACAGCTCACACTGAGACCGTACAGCTCACAGTGAGCACCGCACAGCTCACACTGACACCGTAGAGCTCACACTGACACCGTACAGCTGACACTGACACCATACAGTTCACACTGACACCGTACCGCTCAGACTGACACCGTACAACTCACACTCAGCACCGTTCAGCTCACACTGACACTGTACGGCTCACACTGACACAGTACAGCTTACAGTGACACCGTACAGCTCAAACTGATACGGTACAGCTCACACTGACACTGTACAGCTCACACTGACACAGTACAGCTTACAGTGACACCGTACAGCTCAAACTGATACCGTACAGCTTACACTGACACCTTACAGAACACACTGAGCAACATACAACTCACACTGACACCACATAGCTCACACTGACACCATACAACTCACACTGACACCGCACAGCTCACACTGACACCGCACAGCTCACACTGACACCGTACAAATCACACTGACACCGTACAGCTCACACTGACAGCGTATATCTTATACTGACACCACACAGCTCACACTGACACTGAACATCTCACACTGACGCCGTCCAGCTCACACTGACACCGTATATCTCACACTGACACCATACAGCTCACACTGACACCGTACAGCTCACACTGACACCATACATCTCACACTGACACCGTACATCTCACACTGACACCGTACATCTCACACTGACACCGTACAGCTCACACTGACACCGTACATCTCACACTGACACCGTACAGCTCACACTGACACCATACAGGTCACACTGACACCGTACAGCTCAAACTGACACCGTACAGCTCACACTGACACCGTAGAGTTCACACTTACACCGCACAGCTCACACTGACACCGTACATCTCACACTGAGCACCGTACAGAACACACTGACACCGTACATCTCACACTGACACTGTACAGCTCACACTGACACCGTACAGCACACAGTGACACCGTACAGCTCACACTGACACTGTACAGCTCACACTGACAATGGACATTTCACACTGACCACCGTACATCTCACACTGACACCATACATCTCACACTGACACCGTACAGCTCACACTGACATCGTAAATTTCACACTGACACCGTACATGTCACTTTGACACCGTTCATCTCATACTGACACCGTACAGCTCACACTGACACCGTATAACTCACACTGACACCATACAGATCACACTGACACTGTACATCTCACAATGACACCGTACATTTCACACTGAGCACCGTACAGCTCACACTGACACCGTACAGCTCACACTGACACCGTAGCGCTCACACTGACACCGTACATCTCACAATGACACCGTACCTTTCACACTGAGCACCGTACAGCTCACACTAAC
This sequence comes from Isurus oxyrinchus, assembly GCA_026770705.1. NCBI lineage: Eukaryota > Metazoa > Chordata > Chondrichthyes > Lamniformes > Lamnidae > Isurus > Isurus oxyrinchus. The sequence goes on from JANJGN010000033.1 coordinate 2,420,383, forward strand.
AACGTACAGCTCACACTGACACCGTACAGATCACACTGACACCGAACATCTCACACTGACACCGTACAGCTCACACTGACACCGTACAGCTCACACTGACACCATATAGCTTATACTGACACCGTACAGCTCACAATGACACCGTTCAGCTCACACTGACACCGTACAGCTCACAATGACACCGAACATCTCACACTGATACCGTACAGCTTACACTGACACCGTACAGCTCACACTGACACCGTACATCTCACACTGACACCGTACTGCTCACACTGACACCGTACAGCTCACACTGACACCTCACATCTCACACTGACACGGTACAGCTCAAACTGACACCGTACAGCTCACACTGACACGGTACAGCTCACACTGACACCGTACAGCTCACACTGACACCATACAGCTCACACTGACACCGTACAGCTCACACTGACACCGTACAGCTCACACTGACACCGTACAGTTCACACTGCCACCGTACAGCTCACACTGACAACGTACAGCTCACACTGACACCGCACATCTCACACTGACACCGAACATCTCACACTGACACCGTACAGCTCACACTGACACCGTACAGCTCACACTGACACCGTATAGCTTATACTGACACCGTACAGCTCACAATGACACCGTTCAGCTCACACTGACACCGTACAGCTCACAATGACACCGAACATCTCACACTGATACCGTACAGCTTACACTGACACCGTACAGCTCACACTGACACCGTACATCTCACACTGACACCGTACAGCTCACACTGACACCGTACAGCTCACACTGACACCTCACATCTCACACTGACACGGTACAGCTCAAACTGACACCGTACAACTCACACTGACACGGTACAGCTCACACTGACACCGTACAGCTCACACTGACACCATACAGCTCACACTGACACCGTACAGCTCACACTGACACCGTACAGCTCACACTGACACCGTACAGTTCAGACTGACACCGTACAGCTCACACTGACAACGTACAGCTCACACTGACACCGCACATCTCACACTGACACCGTACAGCTCACATTGACACCGTACAGCTCACAGTGACACCGTACAGCTCACATTGAAACCGTACATCTCACACTGACACCGTACAGCTCACACTGAGCACCGTACATCTCACACTGACACCATACAGCTCACACTGACACCGTACAGCCCTCACTGAGCACTGTACAGCTCACACTGGCACCGTACATCTCACACTGACACCCTACAGCTCACACTGACACCGTACAGCTCACACTGACACTGCATAGCTCACACTGTCACTGTACAGCACACACTGACTCTGTACAGCTCACACTGACAACGTACATTTCACACTGACCACCGTACATCTCACACTGACACCTTACAGCTCACACAAACACCATACATCTCACACTGACACCGTACAGCTCACACTGACACCGTACAGCTCACACAAACACCATACATCTCACACTAACACCGTACAGCTCACACTGACATCGTAAATCTCACACTGACACTGTACATGTCACACTGACACCGTTCATCTCATACTGACACCGTACAGCACACACTGTCACCGTACAATTCACACTGAAACTGTACATCTCAAACTGACACCGTACAGCTCACACTGATTCCGTACAGCTCACACTGACACCGTACATCTCACACTAACACCGTACAGCTCAACCTGACACCTTACAGCTCACACTGACACTGTACAGCTCACACATGCACCGTAAAGCTCACACTGACACCGTACAGCTGACACTGACACCATACAGTTCACACTGACACCATACCGTCAGACTGTCACCGTACAACTCACACTCAGCACCGTACAGCTCACACTGACACCGTACAGCTCACACTGACACCATACAGCTCACACTGACACCGAACATCTCACATTGACACTGTACAGTTATTTCTGACACCGCACAGCTCACACTGACACCGTACAACTCACACTTACACCGTATAGATCATACTGACATCGTACTGCTCACAATGACAGCGTATAGCTTATACTGACACCATACAGCTCACACTGACACCGAACATCTCACACTGACACCGTAAGGCTCACACTGACACCGTACATCTCACACTGACACCGCACATCTCACACTGACACCGTACAGATCACACTGACACCGTACATCTCACACTGACACCGTACAGCTCACACTGACACCATACAGCTCAAACTGACACCGTACAGCTCACACTGACACCGTAGAGTTCACACCTACACCGCACAGCTCACACTGAGCACTGTACCACAAATACTGAGCAAGGTACATCTCACAGTGACACCGTACATCTCACACTGAGCTAGTACATCTCACAGTGACACCGTTCAACTCACACTGACACCGTACATCTCACACTGACACCGTACAGCTCACACTGACAGCGTATAGCTCTCACTGAGCACCGTAAAACTTACACAGACATCGTACAACTCACACTGACACCGTACAGATCACACTGACAGCGTATAGCTCACACTGACAGCGTATAGCTTATACTGACACCATACAGCTCATACTGACACCGAACATCTCACACTGACACCGTACATCTCACACTGACACCGTACAGCTCACACTGACACCGTACATCTCACACTGACACCGTACAGCTCACACTGACACCGTACATCTCACACTGACACCGTACAGCTCACACTGAGCACTGTAAAACTTACACAGACATCGCACAACTCAAACTGACACCGTACAGCTCACACTGACACTGTACAGCTCAAACTGACACCGTACAGCTCACACTGGCGCTCTACAGCTCACACTGACACCGTACAGCTCACAGTGAGCACCGCACAGCTCACACTGACACCGTTCAGCTCACACTGACACCGTACAGCTGACACTGACACCATACAGTTCACACTGACACCATACCGCTCAGACTGACACCGTAGAACTCACACTCAGCACCGTACAGCTCACACTGACACCGTACAGCTCACACTGACACAGTACAGCTTACAGTGACACCGTACAGCTCACACTGACACCATACAACTCACACTGACAACGTACAGTTGACACTGACACCGGACAGCTCACACTGACAGCGTATAGCTTATACTGACACCATACAGCTCATACTGACACCGAACATCTCACATTGACACTGTACAGTTATCTCTGACACCGCACAGCTCACACTGACACCGTACAACTCACACTGACACCGTATAGATCACACTGACACCGTACAGCTCACAATGACAGCGTATAGCTTATAGTGACACCATACAGCTCACACTGACACCGAACATCTCACACTGACACCGTAAAGCTCACACTGACACCGTAGAGTTCACACCTACACCGCACAGCTCACACTGAGCACTGTACCACAAATACTGAGCAAGGTACATCTCACAGTGACACCGTACATCTCACACTGAGCTAGTACATCTCACAGTGACACCGTTCAACTCACACTGACACCGTACATCTCACACTGACACCGTACAGCTCACACTGACAGCGTATAGCTCTCACTGAGCACCGTAAAACTTACACAGACATCGTACAACTCACACTGACACCGTACAGATCACACTGACAGCGTATAGCTCACACTGACAGCGTATAGCTTATACTGACACCATACAGCTCATACTGACACCGAACATCTCACACTGACACCGTACATCTCACACTGACACCGTACAGCTCACACTGACACCGTACATCTCACACTGACACCGTACAGCTCACACTGACACCGTACATCTCACACTGACACCGTACAGCTCACACTGAGCACTGTAAAACTTACACAGACATCGCACAACTCAAACTGACACCGTACAGCTCACACTGACACTGTACAGCTCAAACTGACACCGTACAGCTCACACTGGCGCTCTACAGCTCACACTGACACCGTACAGCTCACAGTGAGCACCGCACAGCTCACACTGACACCGTTCAGCTCACACTGACACCGTACAGCTGACACTGACACCATACAGTTCACACTGACACCATACCGCTCAGACTGACACCGTAGAACTCACACTCAGCACCGTACAGCTCACACTGACACCGTACAGCTCACACTGACACAGTACAGCTTACAGTGACACCGTACAGCTCACACTGACACCATACAACTCACACTGACAACGTACAGTTGACACTGACACCGGACAGCTCACACTGACAGCGTATAGCTTATACTGACACCATACAGCTCATACTGACACCGAACATCTCACATTGACACTGTACAGTTATCTCTGACACCGCACAGCTCACACTGACACCGTACAACTCACACTGACACCGTATAGATCACACTGACACCGTACAGCTCACAATGACAGCGTATAGCTTATAGTGACACCATACAGCTCACACTGACACCGAACATCTCACACTGACACCGTAAAGCTCACACTGACACCGTACATCTCACACTGACACCGCACATCTCACACTGACACCGTACAGCTCACACTGACACCGTACAGCTCACACTGACACCGTACAGCTCACACTGAGCACTGTAAAACTTGCACAGACACATTACAGCTCACACTGGCACCGTACAGCTCACACTGACAACATACAGCTCATATTGACACCGTACAGCTCACACTGACACCGTACAGCTCACACTGACACAGTACATCTCACTCTGACACCGTACAGCTCACACTGTGCACCGTACAGCTCATACTGACACCGTACAGAACACACTGAGCACCGTACAACTCACACTGACACTGTACAGCTCACACTGACACAGTACAGCTCACACTGACACCGTACAGCTCACACTGACACCATACAGCTCACACTGACACCGTACAGCTCACACTGACACCGTACAGCTCACACTGACACCGTACAGTTCAGACTGACACCGTACAGCTCACACTGACAACGTACAGCTCACACTGACACCGCACATCTCACACTGACACCGTACAGCTCACATTGACACCGTACAGCTCACAGTGACACCGTACAGCTCACATTGAAACCGTACATCTCACACTGACACCGTACAGCTCACACTGAGCACCGTACATCTCACACTGACACCATACAGCTCACACTGACACCGTACAGCCCTCACTGAGCACTGTACAGCTCACACTGGCACCGTACATCTCACACTGACACCCTACAGCTCACACTGACACCGTACAGCTCACACTGACACTGCATAGCTCACACTGTCACTGTACAGCACACACTGACTCTGTACAGCTCACACTGACAACGTACATTTCACACTGACCACCGTACATCTCACACTGACACCTTACAGCTCACACAAACACCATACATCTCACACTGACACCGTACAGCTCACACTGACACCGTACAGCTCACACAAACACCATACATCTCACACTAACACCGTACAGCTCACACTGACATCGTAAATCTCACACTGACACTGTACATGTCACACTGACACCGTTCATCTCATACTGACACCGTACAGCACACACTGTCACCGTACAATTCACACTGAAACTGTACATCTCAAACTGACACCGTACAGCTCACACTGATTCCGTACAGCTCACACTGACACCGTACATCTCACACTAACACCGTACAGCTCAACCTGACACCTTACAGCTCACACTGACACTGTACAGCTCACACATGCACCGTAAAGCTCACACTGACACCGTACAGCTGACACTGACACCATACAGTTCACACTGACACCATACCGTCAGACTGTCACCGTACAACTCACACTCAGCACCGTACAGCTCACACTGACACCGTACAGCTCACACTGACACCATACAGCTCACACTGACACCGAACATCTCACATTGACACTGTACAGTTATTTCTGACACCGCACAGCTCACACTGACACCGTACAACTCACACTTACACCGTATAGATCATACTGACATCGTACTGCTCACAATGACAGCGTATAGCTTATACTGACACCATACAGCTCACACTGACACCGAACATCTCACACTGACACCGTAAGACTCACACTGACACCGTACATCTCACACTGACACCGCACATCTCACACTGACACCGTACAGATCACACTGACACCGTACATCTCACACTGACACCGTACAGCTCACACTGACACCATACAGCTCAAACTGACACCGTACAGCTCACACTGACACCGTAGAGTTCACACCTACACCGCACAGCTCACACTGAGCACTGTACCACAAATACTGAGCAAGGTACATCTCACAGTGACACCGTACATCTCACACTGAGCTAGTACATCTCACAGTGACACCGTTCAACTCACACTGACACCGTACATCTCACACTGACACCGTACAGCTCACACTGACAGCGTATAGCTCTCACTGAGCACCGTAAAACTTACACAGACATCGTACAACTCACACTGACACCGTACAGATCACACTGACAGCGTATAGCTCACACTGGCACCGTACAGTTCACACTGACAGCGTATATCTTATACTGACACCACACAGCTCACACTGATACCGAACATCTCACACTGACACCGTCCAGCTCACACTGACACTGTGCAGCTCACACTGACACCGCACAGCTCACACTGACACCGTACAGCTCACAGTGAGCACTGCACAGCTCACACTGACACCGTACAGCTCACACTGACAACATAAAGTTCACACTGACACCGTACAGCTCACACTGACACCGTACAGCTCACAGTGACACAGTACAGCTCACACTGACACCGTACAGCTCACACTGACACTATACATCTCACACTGACACTGTACAGATCACAGTGACACCGTACAGCTCAGAGTGACAACGTACAGCTCACACTGACACTTTACATCTCAAACTGATAACGTACAGCTCACACTGACTCCGCACATCGCACACTGACACCGTTCAGCTCACACTGACACTGCACATCTCACACTGACACCGTACAGACCACACTGACACCGTACAGATCACACTGACACTGTACAACTCACATGACACCGAACATCTCACACTGACTCCGTACAGCTCACACTGAGCACCGCACATCTCACACTGACACCGTACAGCTCACACTGACACCGTACATCTCACACTGACACCGTACATCTCACACTGACACCGTACAGCTCACATTGATCACCGTACAGCTCACACTGACACCGTACATCTCACACTGACACCGTACAGCTCACACTGACACCGTATCTCTCACACTGACTCCGTACAGCTCACACTGATCACCGCAAAGCTCACACTGTCACCGTACAGCTAACACTCACACCGTACAGCTCACAGTGAGCACCGCACAGCTCACACTGACACCGTACAGCTCACCCTGTCACTGTGCGTCTCACACTGACACCGTACAGCTCACACTGAGCAGTGTACAGCTCACACTGACATTGTACAGCTCAAACTGACACCGTACAGCTCACACTGGCACTCTACAGCTCACACTGACACCGTACAGCTCACAGTGAGCACCGCACAACTCACACTGACACTGTACAGCTCACACTGTCACCGTACAGCTGACACTGACACCATACAGTTCACACTGACACCGTAGCGCTCAGACTGACACCGTACAACTCACACTCAGCACCGTACAGCTCACACTGACACCGTACAGCTCACACTGACACAGTACAGTATACAGTGACACCGTACAGCTCACACTGACACCATACAGCTCACACTGACACCGTACAGATCACACTGACACCGTACAGATCACACTGACACCGTACAGCTTACACTGACACTGTACAGAACACACTGACACCGTACAGCTCACACTGAGCCCCGTACAGCTCACACTGACACCGTACAGCTCACACTGACACCGTACAGCTCACACTGACACCGTACATCTCACACTGACACCGTACAGCTCACACTGACACCGTGCAGCTCACACTGACACCGTACAGCTCACACTGACACCGTGCAGCTCACTCTGACACCGTACAACTCACACTGACACCGTACAGATCATACTGACACCGTACAGCTTACACTGACACTGTACAGAACACACTGACACCGTACAGCTCACACTCAGCACCGTACAGCTCACACTGACACCATACAGCTCACAGTGACACCGTACAGCTCACACTGAGCACCGTAAAACTTACACATACACCGTATAGCTCACACTGACACCGTACAGCTCACACTGACACCGTACAGCTCACACTGGCACTGTACAGCTCACACTGGCTCCGTACAGTTCACACTGACACTGTACAGCTCACACTGACACCGTACAGCTCACACTCAGCACCGTACAGCTCACACTGACACCGTACAACTCACACTGAGCACCGTACAGCTCACACTGGCACTGTACAGCTCACACTGGCACCGTACATCTCACACTGGCACTGTACAGCTCACACTGAGCACTGTAAAGCTTACACAGACACCGCACAACTCAAACTGACACCGTACAGCTCACACTGACATTGTACAGCTCAAACTGACACCATACAGCTCACACTGGCACTCGGCAGCTCACACTGACACCGTATAGCTCACACTGACACTGTACTGCTCACACTGACACCGTACAGCTCACACTGACACCGTACAGCTCACAGTGAGCACCGCACAGCTCACACTGACACCGTACAGCTCACACTGACACCGTACAGCTCACAGTGAGCACCGCACAGCTCACACTGACACCGTACAGCTCACACTGACACCGTACAGCTGACACTGACACCATACAGTTCACACTGACACCGTACCGCTCAGACTGACACCGTACAACTCACACTCAGCACCGTTCAGCTCACACTGACACTGTACGGCTCACACTGACACAGTACAGCTTACAGTGACACCGTACAGCTCAAACTGATACGGTACAGCTCACACTGACACTGTACAGCTCACACTGACACAGTACAGCTGACACTGACACCTTACAGAACACACTGAGCAACATACAACTCACACTGACACCGCACATCGCACACTGACACCGTTCAGCTCACACTGACACTGCACATCTCACACTGACACCGTACAGACCACACTGACACCGTACAACTCACATGACACCGAACATCTCACACTGAGCACCGTACATCTCACACTGACACCGTACAGCTCACACTGAGCACCGTACATCTCACACTGACACCGTACATCTCACACTGACACCGTACATCTCACACTGACACCGTACATCTCACACTGACACCGTACAGCTCACATTGATCACCGTACAGCTCACACTGACACCGTACATCTCACACTGACACCGTACAGCTCACACTGACTCCGTACAGCTCACACTGATCACCGTACAGCTCACCCTGTCACCGTGCGTCTCACACTGACACCGTACAGCTCACACTGAGCAGTGTACAGCTCACACTGACATTGTACAGCTCAAACTGACACCGTACAGCTCACACTGGCACTGTACAGCTCACACTGACACCGTACAGCTCACACTGTCACCGTACAGCTGACACTGACACCATACAGTTCACACTGACACCGTAGCGCTCAGACTGACACCGTACAACTCACACTCAGCACCGTACAGCTCACACTGACACCGTACAGCTCACACTGACACAGTACAGTATACAGTGACACCGTACAGCTCACACTGAGCACCGTACAGCTCACACTGACACCGTACAGCTCACACTGACACCGTACAACTCACACTGACACCGTACAGATCACACTGAGCACCGTACAGCTTACACTGACACTGTACAGAACACACTGACACCGTACAGCTCACACTCAGCACCGTACAGCTCACACTGACACCATACAGGTCACAGTGACACCGTACAGCTCACACTGACACCGTACAGCTCACACTGACACCGTACAGCTCACACTGGCACTGTACAGCTCACACTGGCTCCGTACAGTTCACACTGACACTGTACAGCTCACACTGACACCGTACAGCTCACACTCAGCACCGTACAGCTCACACTGACACCGCACAGCTCACACTGACACCGTACAGCTCACACTGACACCGTACAGCTCACAGTGAGCACCGCACAGCTCACACTGACACCGTACAGCTCACACTGACACCGTACAGCTCACAGTGAGCACCGCACAGCTCACACTGACACCGTACAGCTCACACTGACACCGTACAGCTGACACTGACACCATACAGTTCACACTGACACCGTACCGCTCAGACTGACACCGTACAACTCACACTCAGCACCGTTCAGCTCACACTGACACTGTACGGCTCACACTGACACAGTACAGCTTACAGTGACACCGTACAGCTCAAACTGATACGGTACAGCTCACACTGATACTGTACAGCTCACACTGACACAGTACAGCTGACACTGACACCTTACAGAACACACTGAGCAACATACAACTCACACTGACACCGCATAGCTCACACTGACACCATACAACTCACACTGACACCGCACAGCTCACACTGACACCGCACAGCTCACACTGACACCGTACAACTCACACTGACACCGTACAGCTCACACTGACAGCGTATATCTTATACTGACACCACACAGCTCACACTGACACTGAACATCTCACACTGACGCCGTCCAGCTCACACTGACACCGTATATCTCACACTGACACCATACAGCTCACACTGACACCGTACAGCTCACACTGACACCGTACATCTCACACTGACACCGTACAGCTCACACTGACACCGTACATCTCACACTGACACCATACAGGTCACACTGACACCGTACAGCTCAAACTGACACCGTACAGCTCACACTGACACCATACAGTTCACACTGACACCATACCGTCATACTGTCACCGTACAACTCACACTCAGCACCGTACAGCTCACACTGACACCGTACAGCTCACACTGACACCATACAGCTCACACTGACACCGAACATCTCACATTGACACTGTACAGTTATCTCTGACACCGCACAGCTCACACTGACACCGTACAACTCACACTTACACCGTATAGATCATACTGACACCGTACTGCTCACAATGACAGCGTATAGCTTATACTGACACCATACAGCTCACACTGACACCGAACATCTCACACTGACACCGTAAGGCTCACACTGACACCGTACATCTCACACTGACACCGCACATCTCACACTGACACCGTACAGATCACACTGACATTGTACAGCTCACACTGAGCACCGTATATCTCACACTGACACCGTTCATCTCACACTGACACCGTACATCTCACACTGAGCTAGTACATCTCACAGTGACACCGTTCAACTCACACTGACACCGTACATCTCACACTGACACCGTACAGCTCACACTGAGCACCGTAAAACTTACACAGACATCGTACAACTCACACTGACACCGTACAGATCACACTGACAGCGTATAGCTCACACTGACAGCGTATAGCTTGTACTGACACCATACAGCTCATACTGACACCGAACATCTCACACTGACACCGTACATCTCACACTGACACCGTACAGCTCACACTGACACCGTACATCTCACACTGACACCGTACAGCTCACACTGAGCACTGTAAAACTTACACAGACATCGCACAACTCAAACTGACACCGTACAGCTCACACTGACACTGTACAGCTCAAACTGACACTGTACAGCTCACACTGGCGCTCTACAGCTCACACTGACACCGTACAGCTCACAGTGAGCACCGCACAGCTCACACTGACACCGTACAGCTGACACTGACACCATACAGTTCACACTGACACCATACCGCTCAGACTGACACCGTACAACTCACACTCAGCACCGTACAGCTCACACTGACACCGTACAGCTCACACTGACACAGTACAGCTTACAGTGACACCGTACAGCTCACACTGACACCATACAACTCACACTGACAACGTACAGTTGACACTGACACCGGACAGCTCACACTGACAGCGTATAGCTTATACTGACACCATACAGCTCATACTGACACCGAACATCTCACATTGACACTGTACAGTTATCTCTGACACCGCACAGCTCACACTGACACCGTACAACTCACACTGACACCGTATAGATCACACTGACACCGTACAGCTCACAATGACAGCGTATAGCTTATAGTGACACCATACAGCTCACACTGACACCGAACATCTCACACTGACACCGTAAGGCTCACACTGACACCGTACATCTCACACTGACACCGCACATCTCACACTGACACCGTACAGCTCACACTGACACCGTACAGCTCACACTGACACCGTACAGCTCACACTGAGCACTGTAAAACTTGCACAGACACATTACAGCTCACACTGGCACCGTACAGCTCACACTGACAACGTACAGCTCATATTGACACCGTACAGCTCACACTGACACCGTACAGCTCACACTGACACAGTACATCTCACTCTGACACCGTACAGCTCACACTGTGCACCGTACAGCTCATACTGACACCGTACAGAACACACTGAGCACCGTACAACTCACACTGACACTGTACAGCTCACACTGACACAGTACAGCTCACTCTGACACTGTACAGCTAACACTGACACCGTACAGCTCACACTGAGCACCGTACAGCACACAGTGACACCGTACAGCTCACGCTGACACCATACAGCTCACACTAACACCGTAAATCTCACACTGACAACGTACAGATCACACTGACACTGTACATCTCACAATGACACCGTACATTTCACACTGAGCACCGTACAGCTCACACTGACACCGTACAGCTCACACTGACACCGTAGAGCTCACACTGACACCGTACATCTCACAATGACACCGTACCTTTCACACTGAGCACCGTACAGCTCACACTGACAACGTACAGCTCACACTGACACCGTACAGTTCACACTGACACCGTACAGCTCACATTGACACCGTACAGCTCACGCTGACACTGTAAAACTTACACAGACACCGTACATCTCACACTGACACCGTACAGCTCACATTGACACCATACAGCTCACACTGAGCGCCGTACATCTCACACTGACACCATACAGCTCACACTGACACCGTACAGCCCTCACTGAGCACTGTACAGCTCACACTGATCACCGTATATCTCACACTGACACCTTACAGCTCACACTGACACTGTACAGCTCACACTGGCACCGTACATCTCACACTGACACCCTACAGCTCACACTGACACCGTACAGCTCACACTGACACTGCATAGCTCACACTGTCACTGTACAGCACACACTGACTCTGTACAGCTCACACTGACAACGTACATTTCACACTGACCACCGTACATCTCACACTGACACCTTACAGCTCACACAAACACCATACATCTCACACTAACACCGTACAGCTCACACTGACATCGTAAATCTCACACTGACACCGTACATGTCACACTGACACCGTTCATCTGATACTGACACCGTACAGCACACACTGTCACCATACAATTCACACTGAAACTGTACATCTCAAACTGACACCGTACAATCACACTGATTCCGTACAGCTCACACTGACACCGTACATCTCACACTAACACCGTACAGCTCAACCTGACACCTTACAGCTCACACTGACACTGTACAGCTCACACATGCACCGTAAAGCTCACACTGACTCCGTACAGCTGACACTGACACCATACACTTCACACTGACACCATACCATCAGACTGACACCGTACAACTCACACTCAGCACCGTACAGCTCACACTGACACCGTACAGCTCACACTGACACCATACAGCTCACACTGACAACGTACAGTTCACACTGACACCATAGAGCTCATACTGACACCTAACATCACACATTGACACTGTACAGTTATCTCTGACACCGTACATCTCACACTAACACCGTACATCTCACACTGACACCTCACATCTCACACTGACACCGTACAGTTCACACTGACAGCGTATATCTTATACTGACACCACACAGCTCACACTGATACCGAACATCTCACACTGACACCGTCCAGCTCACACTGACACTGTGCAGCTCAAACTGACACCGTACAGCTCACACTGGCACGCTACAGCTCACACTGACACCGTACAGCTCACAGTGAGCACCGCACAGCTCACACTGACACCGTACAGCTCACAGTGACACCGTACAGCTCACAGTGACAACGTACAGCTCACACTGACACTTTACATCTCAAACTGATAACGTACAGCTCACACTGACTCCGCACATCGCACACTGACACCGTTCAGCTCACACTGACACTGCACATCTCACACTGACACCGTACAGACCACACTGACACCGTACAGATCACACTGACACTGTACAACTCACATGACACCGAACATCTCACACTGATACCGTCCAGCTCACACTGACACCGTACAGCTCACACTGACACCGCACATCGCACACTGACACCGTACAGCTCACAGTGACACCGTACAGCTCACACTGACACCATACAGCTCACACTGACACCGTACAGCTCACACTGACACCGTACATCTCACACTGACACCATACAGCTCACACTGACACCGTACAGCTCACACTGACACTTTACATCTCACACTGAGCACCGTACATCTCACACTGACACCGTACATCTCACACTGACACCGTACAGCTCACATTGATCACCGTACAGCTCACACTGACACCGTACATCTCACACTGACACCGTACAGCTCACACTGACACCGTACATCTCACACTGACTCCGTACAGCTCACACTGATCACCGCAAAGCTCACACTGTCACCGTACAGCTAACACTCACACCGTACAGCTCACAGTGAGCACCGCACAGCTCACACTGACACCGTACAGCTCACCCTGTCACCGTGCGTCTCACACTGACACCGTACAGCTCACACTGAGCAGTGTACAGCTCACACTGACATTGTACAGCTCAATCTGACACCGTACAGCTCACACTGGCACTCTACAGCTCACACTGACACCGTACAGCTCACAGTGAGCACCGCACAACTCACACTGACACTGTACAGCTCACACTGTCACCGTACAGCTGACACTGACACCATACAGTTCACACTGACACCGTAGCGCTCAGACTGACACCGTACAACTCACACTCAGCACCGTACAGCTCACACTGACACCGTACAGCTCACACTGACACAGTACAGTATACAGTGACACCGTACAGCTCACACTGACACTGTACAGCTCACACTGACACCGTACAGCTCACACTGAGCCCCGTACAGCTCACACTGACACCGTACATCTCACCCTGACACCGTACAGCTCACACTGACACCGTGCAGCTCACACTGACACCGTACAGCTCACACTGACACCGTACAGCTCACACTGACACCGTGCAGCTCACACTGACACCGTACAACTCACACTGACACCGTACAGATCACACTGAGCACCGTACAGCTTACACTGACACTGTACAGAACACACTGAGCAACGCAAAGCTCACACTTACTCCGGACAGCTCATACTGACACTGTACAGCTCACACTGACACCGTACAGCTCACACTGAGCACCGTAAAACTTACAAATACACCGTACAGCTCAATCTGACACCGTACAGCTCACACTGGCACTCTACAGCTCACACTGACACCGTACAGCTCACAGTGAGCACCGCACAACTCACACTGACACTGTACAGCTCACACTGTCACCGTACAGCTGACACTGACACCATACAGTTCACACTGACACCGTAGCGCTCAGACTGACACCGTACAACTCACACTCAGCACCGTACAGCTCACACTGACACCGTACAGCTCACACTGACACAGTACAGTATACAGTGACACCGTACAGCTCACACTGACACTGTACAGCTCACACTGACACCGTACAGCTCACACTGAGCCCCGTACAGCTCACACTGACACCGTACATCTCACCCTGACACCGTACAGCTCACACTGACACCGTGCAGCTCACACTGACACCGTACAGCTCACACTGACACCGTACAGCTCACACTGACACCGTGCAGCTCACACTGACGCCGTACAACT
This sequence comes from Isurus oxyrinchus, assembly GCA_026770705.1. Taxonomy (NCBI): domain Eukaryota; kingdom Metazoa; phylum Chordata; class Chondrichthyes; order Lamniformes; family Lamnidae; genus Isurus; species Isurus oxyrinchus. The sequence continues at coordinate 2,436,396 of JANJGN010000033.1, forward strand.
CACACTGACACCGTACAGATCACACTGAGCACCGTACAGCTTACACTGACACTGTACAGAACACACTGAGCAACGCAAAGCTCACACTTACTCCGGACAGCTCATACTGACACTGTACAGCTCACACTGACACCGTACAGCTCACACTGAGCACCGTAAAACTTACAAATACACCGTACAGCTCACACTGACACCGTACAGCTCACACTGACACCGTACAGCTCACACTGGCACTGTACAGCTCACACTGGCTCCGTACAGCTCACACTCAGCACCGTACAGCTCACACTGACACCGTACAACTCACACTGAGCACCGTACAGCTCACACTGGCACTGTACAGCTCACACTGGCACCGTACATCTCACACTGGCACTGTACAGCTCACACTGAGCACTGTAAAGCTTACACAGACACCGCACAACTCAAACTGACACCGTACAGCTCACACTGACATTGTACAGCTCAAACTGACACCATACAGCTCACACTGGCACTCGGCAGCTCACACTGACACCGTATAGCTCACACTGACACCGTACAGCTCACAGTGAGCACCGCACAGCTCACACTGACACCGTACAGCTCACACTGACACCGTACAGCTCACACTGACACCGTACAGCTCACAGTGAGCACCGCACAGCTCACACTGACACCGTACAGCTCACACTGACACCGTACAGCTGACACTGACACCATACAGTTCACACTGACACCGTACCGCTCAGACTGACACCGTACAACTCACACTCAGCACCGTTCAGCTCACACTGACACTGTACGGCTCACACTGACACAGAACAGCTTACAGTGACACCGTACAGCTCAAACTGATACGGTACAGCTCACACTGACACTGTACAGCTCACACTGACACCGTACAGCTGACACTGACACCATACAGTTCACACTGACACCGTACCGCTCAGACTGACACCGTACAACTCACACTCAGCACCGTTCAGCTCACACTGACACTGTACGGCTCACACTGACACAGAACAGCTTACAGTGACACCGTACAGCTCAAACTGATACCGTACAGCTTACACTGACACCTTACAGAACACACTGAGCAACATACAACTCACACTGGCACCGCATAGCTCACACTGACACCATACAACTCACACTGACACCGCACAGCTCACACTGACACCGCACAGCTCACACTGACACCGTACAACTCACACTGACACCGTACAGCTCACACTGACAGCTTATATCTTATTCTGACACCACACAGCTCACACTGACACTGAACATCTCACACTGACGCCGTCCAGCTCACACTGACACCGTATATCTCACACTGACACCATACAGCTCACACTGACACCGTACAGCTCACACTGACACAGTACAGCTCACACTGACACCGTACAGCTCACACTGACACCGTACATCTCACACTGACACCGTACATCTCACACTGACACCGTACAGCTCACACTGACACCGTACATCTCACACTGACACCGTACAGCTCACACTGACACCATACAGGTCACACTGACACCGTACAGCTCAAACTGACACCGTACAGCTCACACTGACACCGTAGAGTTCACACTTACACCGCACAGCTCACACTGACACCGTACATCTCACACTGACACCGTACATCTCACACTGAGCACCGTACAGAACACACTGACACCGTACATCTCACACTGACACTGTACAGCTCACACTGACACCGTACAGCACACAGTGACACCGTACAGCTCACACTGACACTGTACAGCTCACACTGACAATGGACATTTCACACTGACCACCGTACATCTCACACTGACACCATACATCTCACACTGACACCGTACAGCTCACACTGACATCGTAAATTTCACACTGACACCGTACATGTCACTTTGACACCGTTCATCTCATACTGACACCGTACAGCTCACACTGACACCGTATAACTCACACTGACACCATACAGATCACATTGAGCACCGTACAGCTCACACTGACACCGTACAGCTCACACTGGCACCATACAGTTCACATTGAGCACGGTACAGCTCACACTGACACCGTACAACTCACACTGACACCGTACAACTCACACTGACACCGTACAACTCACACTGACACCGTACATCTCACACTGACACCGTACGGCTCACACTGAGCATCGTACGTCTCACTCTGACACCGTACAACTCACACTGACACCGTACAGCTCACACTGACACCGTACATCTCACACTGACACCGTACAGCTCACACTGACACCGTACATCTCACACTGACACCGTACAGCTCACACTGAGCACTGTAAAACTTACACAGACATCGCACAACTCAAACTGACACCGTACAGCTCACACTGACACTGTACAGCTCAAACTGACACCGTACAGCTCACACTGGCGCTCTACAGCTCACACTGACACCGTACAGCTCACAGTGAGCACCGCACAGCTCACACTGACACCGTTCAGCTCACACTGACACCGTACAGCTGACACTGACACCATACAGTTCACACTGACACCATACCGCTCAGACTGACACCGGACAACTCACACTCAGCACCGTACAGCTCACACTGACACCGTACAGCTCACACTGACACAGTACAGCTTACAGTGACACCGTACAGCTCACACTGACACCATACAACTCACACTGACAACGTACAGTTGACACTGACACCGGACAGCTCACACTGACAGCGTATAGCTTATACTGACACCATACAGCTCATACTGACACCGAACATCTCACATTGACACTGTACAGTTATCTCTGACACCGCACAGCTCACACTGACACCGTACAACTCACACTGACACCGTATAGATCACACTGACACCGTACAGCTCACAATGACAGCGTATAGCTTATAGTGACACCATACAGCTCACACTGACACCGAACATCTCACACTGACACCGTAAGGCTCACACTGACACCGTACATCTCACACTGACACCGCACATCTCACACTGACACCGTACAGCTCACACTGACACCGTACAGCTCACACTGACACCGTACAGCTCACACTGAGCACTGTAAAACTTGCACAGACACATTACAGCTCACACTGGCACCGTACAGCTCACACTGACAACATACAGCTCATATTGACACCGTACAGCTCACACTGACACCGTACAGCTCACACTGACACAGTACATCTCACTCTGACACCGTACAGCTCACACTGTGCACCGTACAGCTCATACTGACACCGTACAGAACACACTGAGCACCGTACAACTCACACTGACACTGTACAGAACACACTGACACAGTACAGCTCACACTGACAACGTACAACTAACACTGACACCGTACAGCTCACACTGAGCACCGTACAGCACACAGTGACACCGTACAGCTCACGCTGACACCATACAGCTCACACTAACACCGTAAATCTCACACTGACACCATACAGCTCACACTAACACCGTAAATCTCACACTGACAACGTACAGATCACACTGACACTGTACATCTCACAATGACACCGTACATTTCACACTGAGCACCGTACAGATCACACTGACACCGTAGAGCTCACACTGACACCGTACATCTCACAATGACACCGTACCTTTCACACTGAGCACCGTACAGCTCACACTGACAACGTACAGCTCACACTGACACCGTCCAGCTCACACTGACACCTTACATCTCACACTGACACGGTACAGCTCAAACTGACACCGTACAGCTCACACTGACACGGTACAGCTCAAACTGACACCGTACAGCTCAAACTGACACCATACAGCTCACACTGACACCGTACAGCTCACACTGACACCGTACAGTTCACACTGACACCTCACATCTCACACTGACACGGTACAGCTCAAACTGACACCGTACAGCTCACACTGACACGGTACAGCTCACACTGACACTGTACAGCTCACACTGACACCGTACAGCTCAAACTGACACCATACAGCTCACACTGACACCGTACAGCTCACAGTGACACCGCACAGCTCACACTGAGCGCCGTACATCTCACACTGACACCATACAGCTCACACTGACACCGTACAGCCCTCACTGAGCACTGTACAGCTCACACTGACACCGTACAGCTCACACTGATCACCGTATATCTCACACTGACACCTTACAGCTCACACTGACACTGTACAGCTCACACTGGCACCGTACATCTCACACTGACACCCTACAGCTCACACTGACACCGTACAGCTCACACTGACACTGCATAGCTCACACTGTCACTGTACAGCACACACTGACTCTGTACAGCTCACACTGACAACGTACATTTCACACTGACCACTGTACATCTCACACTGAAACCTTACAGCTCACACAAACACCATACATCTCACACTAACACCGTACAGCTCACACTGACATCGTAAATCTCACACTGACACCGTACATGTCACACTGACACCGTTCATCTCATACTGACACCGTACAGCACACACTGTCACCATACAATTCACACTGAAACTGTACATCTCAAACTGACACCGTACAATCACACTGATTCCGTACAGCTCACACTGACACCGTACATCTCACACTAACACCGTACAGCTCAACCTGACACCTTACAGCTCACACTGACACTGTACAGCTCACACATGCACCGTAAAGCTCACACTGACTCCGTACAGCTGACACTGACACCATACACTTCACACTGACACCATACCATCAGACTGACACCGTACAACTCACACTCAGCACCGTACAGTTCACACTGACACCGTACAGCTCACACTGACACCATACAGCTCACACTGACAACGTACAGTTCACACTGACACCATAGAGCTCATACTGACACCTAACATCTCACATTGACACTGTACAGTTATCTCTGACACCGCACAGCTCACACTGACACCGTACAACACACACTTACACCGTATATATCACACTGACACCGTACTGCTCACAATGACAGCGTATAGCTTATACTGACACCATACAGCTCACACTGACACCGAACATCTCACACTGACACCGTAAGGCTCACACTGACACCGTACATCTCACACTGACACCGCACAACTCACACTGACACCGTACAGATCACACTGACACCATACAGCTCACACTGACACCGTACAGCTCACACTGACACCGTACAGCTCACACTGACACCTCACATCTCACACTGACACCGTACAGCTCGCACTGACACCGTTCAGCTCACACTGACACCGTACATCTCACACTGACACCGTACAGCTCACGCTGACACCGTACATCTCACACTGACTCCGTACAGCTCACACGGAGCACCGTAAAGCCCACAGTGACACCGTACAGCTCACACTGACACCGTACAGCTCACACAGACACCGTAAAGCCCACACTGACACCGTACAGCTCACACTGACACCGTACAGCTCACACTGACACAGTTAACCTCACACTGGCACTCTACAGCTCACACTGACACCGTACAGCTCACACTGACACCGTACAGCTGACACTGACACCGTACATCTCACACTGACACCGTACATCTCACACTGACACCTCACATCTCACACTGACACCGTACAGTTCACACTGACAGCGTATATCTTATACTGACACCACACAGCTCACACTGATACCGAACATCTCACACTGACACCGTCCAGCTCACACTGACACTGTGCAGCTCACACTGACACCGCACAGCTCACACTGACACCGTACAGCTCACAGTGAGCACTGCACAGCTCACACTGACACCGTACAGCTCACACTGACAACATAAAGTTCACACTGACACCGTACAGCTCACACTGACACCGTACAGCTCACAGTGACACAGTACAGCTCACACTGACACTATACATCTCACACTGACACTGTACAGATCACAGTGACACCGTACAGCTCAGAGTGACAACGTACAGCTCACACTGACACTTTACATCTCAAACTGATAACGTACAGCTCACACTGACTCCGCACATCGCACACTGACACCGTTCAGCTCACACTGACACTGCACATCTCACACTGACACCGTACAGACCACACTGACACCGTACAGATCACACTGACACTGTACAACTCACATGACACCGAACATCTCACACTGACTCCGTACAGCTCACACTGAGCACCGCACATCTCACACTGACACCGTACAGCTCACACTGACACCGTACATCTCACACTGACACCGTACATCTCACACTGACACCGTACAGCTCACATTGATCACCGTACAGCTCACACTGACACCGTACATCTCACACTGACACCGTACAGCTCACACTGACACCGTACCTCTCACACTGACTCCGTACAGCTCACACTGATCACCGCAAAGCTCACACTGTCACCGTACAGCTAACACTCACACCGTACAGCTCACAGTGAGCACCGCACAGCTCACACTGACACCGTACAGCTCACCCTGTCACTGTGCGTCTCACACTGACACCGTACAGCTCACACTGAGCAGTGTACAGCTCACACTGACATTGTACAGCTCAAACTGACACCGTACAGCTCACACTGGCACTCTACAGCTCACACTGACACCGTACAGCTCACAGTGAGCACCGCACAACTCACACTGACACTGTACAGCTCACACTGTCACCGTACAGCTGACACTGACACCATACAGTTCACAGTGACACCGTAGCGCTCAGACTGACACCGTACAACTCACACTCAGCACCGTACAGCTCACACTGACACCGTACAGCTCACACTGACACAGTACAGTATACAGTGACACCGTACAGCTCACACTGACACCATACAGCTCACACTGACACCGTACAGATCACACTGACACCGTACAGATCACACTGACACCGTACAGCTTACACTGACACTGTACAGAACACACTGACACCGTACAGCTCACACTGAGCCCCGTACAGCTCACACTGACACCGTACAGCTCACACTGACACCGTACAGCTCACACTGACACCGTACAGCTCACATTGACACCGTACAGCTCACGCTGACACTGTAAAACTTACACAGACACCGTACATCTCACACTGACACCGTACAGCTCACATTGACACCATACAGCTCACACTGAGCGCCGTACATCTCACACTGACACCATACAGCTCACACTGACACCGTACAGCCCTCACTGAGCACTGTACAGCTCACACTGATCACCGTATATCTCACACTGACACCTTACAGCTCACACTGACACTGTACAGCTCACACTGGCACCGTACATCTCACACTGACACCCTACAGCTCACACTGACACCGTACAGCTCACACTGACACTGCATAACTCACACTGTCACTGTACAGCACACACTGACTCTGTACAGCTCACACTGACAACGTACATTTCACACTGACCACCGTACATCTCACACTGACACCTTACAGCTCACACAAACACCATACATCTCACACTAACACCGTACAGCTCACACTGACATCGTAAATCTCACACTGACACCGTACATGTCACACTGACACCGTTCATCTGATACTGACACCGTACAGCACACACTGTCACCATACAATTCACACTGAAACTGTACATCTCAAACTGACACCGTACAATCACACTGATTCCGTACAGCTCACACTGACACCGTACATCTCACACTAACACCGTACAGCTCAACCTGACACCTTACAGCTCACACTGACACTGTACAGCTCACACATGCACCGTAAAGCTCACACTGACTCCGTACAGCTGACACTGACACCATACACTTCACACTGACACCATACCATCAGACTGACACCGTACAACTCACACTCAGCACCGTACAGCTCACACTGACACCGTACAGCTCACACTGACACCATACAGCTCACACTGACAACGTACAGTTCACACTGACACCATAGAGCTCATACTGACACCTAACATCACACATTGACACTGTACAGTTATCTCTGACACCGTACATCTCACACTAACACCGTACATCTCACACTGACACCTCACATCTCACACTGACACCGTACAGTTCACACTGACAGCGTATATCTTATACTGACACCACACAGCTCACACTGATACCGAACATCTCACACTGACACCGTCCAGCTCACACTGACACTGTGCAGCTCAAACTGACACCGTACAGCTCACACTGGCACGCTACAGCTCACACTGACACCGTACAGCTCACAGTGAGCACCGCACAGCTCACACTGACACCGTACAGCTCACAGTGACACCGTACAGCTCACAGTGACAACGTACAGCTCACACTGACACTTTACATCTCAAACTGATAACGTACAGCTCACACTGACTCCGCACATCGCACACTGACACCGTTCAGCTCACACTGACACTGCACATCTCACACTGACACCGTACAGACCACACTGACACCGTACAGATCACACTGACACTGTACAACTCACATGACACCGAACATCTCACACTGATACCGTCCAGCTCACACTGACACCGTACAGCTCACACTGACACCGCACATCGCACACTGACACCGTACAGCTCACAGTGACACCGTACAGCTCACACTGACACCATACAGCTCACACTGACACCGTACAGCTCACACTGACACCGTACATCTCACACTGACACCATACAGCTCACACTGACACCGTACAGCTCACACTGACACTTTACATCTCACACTGAGCACCGTACATCTCACACTGACACCGTACATCTCACACTGACACCGTACAGCTCACATTGATCACCGTACAGCTCACACTGACACCGTACATCTCACACTGACACCGTACAGCTCACACTGACACCGTACATCTCACACTGACTCCGTACAGCTCACACTGATCACCGCAAAGCTCACACTGTCACCGTACAGCTAACACTCACACCGTACAGCTCACAGTGAGCACCGCACAGCTCACACTGACACCGTACAGCTCACCCTGTCACCGTGCGTCTCACACTGACACCGTACAGCTCACACTGAGCAGTGTACAGCTCACACTGACATTGTACAGCTCAATCTGACACCGTACAGCTCACACTGGCACTCTACAGCTCACACTGACACCGTACAGCTCACAGTGAGCACCGCACAACTCACACTGACACTGTACAGCTCACACTGTCACCGTACAGCTGACACTGACACCATACAGTTCACACTGACACCGTAGCGCTCAGACTGACACCGTACAACTCACACTCAGCACCGTACAGCTCACACTGACACCGTACAGCTCACACTGACACAGTACAGTATACAGTGACACCGTACAGCTCACACTGACACTGTACAGCTCACACTGACACCGTACAGCTCACACTGAGCCCCGTACAGCTCACACTGACACCGTACATCTCACCCTGACACCGTACAGCTCACACTGACACCGTGCAGCTCACACTGACACCGTACAGCTCACACTGACACCGTACAGCTCACACTGACACCGTGCAGCTCACACTGACACCGTACAACTCACACTGACACCGTACAGATCACACTGAGCACCGTACAGCTTACACTGACACTGTACAGAACACACTGAGCAACGCAAAGCTCACACTTACTCCGGACAGCTCATACTGACACTGTACAGCTCACACTGACACCGTACAGCTCACACTGAGCACCGTAAAACTTACAAATACACCGTACAGCTCAATCTGACACCGTACAGCTCACACTGGCACTCTACAGCTCACACTGACACCGTACAGCTCACAGTGAGCACCGCACAACTCACACTGACACTGTACAGCTCACACTGTCACCGTACAGCTGACACTGACACCATACAGTTCACACTGACACCGTAGCGCTCAGACTGACACCGTACAACTCACACTCAGCACCGTACAGCTCACACTGACACCGTACAGCTCACACTGACACAGTACAGTATACAGTGACACCGTACAGCTCACACTGACACTGTACAGCTCACACTGACACCGTACAGCTCACACTGAGCCCCGTACAGCTCACACTGACACCGTACATCTCACCCTGACACCGTACAGCTCACACTGACACCGTGCAGCTCACACTGACACCGTACAGCTCACACTGACACCGTACAGCTCACACTGACACCGTGCAGCTCACACTGACGCCGTACAACTCACACTGACACCGTACAGATCACACTGAGCACCGTACAGCTTACACTGACACTGTACAGAACACACTGAGCAACGCAAAGCTCACACTTACTCCGGACAGCTCATACTGACACTGTACAGCTCACACTGACACCGTACAGCTCACACTGAGCACCGTAAAACTTACAAATACACCGTACAGCTCACACTGACACCGTACAGCTCACACTGACACCGTACAGCTCACACTGGCACTGTACAGCTCACACTGGCTCCGTACAGCTCACACTCAGCACCGTACAGCTCACACTGACACCGTACAACTCACACTGAGCACCGTACAGCTCACACTGGCACTGTACAGCTCACACTGGCACCGTACATCTCACACTGGCACTGTACAGCTCACACTGAGCACTGTAAAGCTTACACAGACACCGCACAACTCAAACTGACACCGTACAGCTCACACTGACATTGTACAGCTCAAACTGACACCATACAGCTCACACTGGCACTCGGCAGCTCACACTGACACCGTATAGCTCACACTGACACCGTACAGCTCACAGTGAGCACCGCACAGCTCACACTGACACCGTACAGCTCACACTGACACCGTACAGCTCACACTGACACCGTACAGCTCACAGTGAGCACCGCACAGCTCACACTGACACCGTACAGCTCACACTGACACCGTACAGCTGACACTGACACCATACAGTTCACACTGACACCGTACCGCTCAGACTGACACCGTACAACTCACACTCAGCACCGTTCAGCTCACACTGACACTGTACGGCTCACACTGACACAGAACAGCTTACAGTGACACCGTACAGCTCAAACTGATACGGTACAGCTCACACTGACACTGTACAGCTCACACTGACACCGTACAGCTGACACTGACACCATACAGTTCACACTGACACCGTACCGCTCAGACTGACACCGTACAACTCACACTCAGCACCGTTCAGCTCACACTGACACTGTACGGCTCACACTGACACAGAACAGCTTACAGTGACACCGTACAGCTCAAACTGATACCGTACAGCTTACACTGACACCTTACAGAACACACTGAGCAACATACAACTCACACTGGCACCGCATAGCTCACACTGACACCATACAACTCACACTGACACCGCACAGCTCACACTGACACCGCACAGCTCACACTGACACCGTACAACTCACACTGACACCGTACAGCTCACACTGACAGCTTATATCTTATTCTGACACCACACAGCTCACACTGACACTGAACATCTCACACTGACGCCGTCCAGCTCACACTGACACCGTATATCTCACACTGACACCATACAGCTCACACTGACACCGTACAGCTCACACTGACACAGTACAGCTCACACTGACACCGTACAGCTCACACTGACACCGTACATCTCACACTGACACCGTACATCTCACACTGACACCGTACAGCTCACACTGACACCGTACATCTCACACTGACACCGTACAGCTCACACTGACACCATACAGGTCACACTGACACCGTACAGCTCAAACTGACACCGTACAGCTCACACTGACACCGTAGAGTTCACACTTACACCGCACAGCTCACACTGACACCGTACATCTCACACTGACACCGTACATCTCACACTGAGCACCGTACAGAACACACTGACACCGTACATCTCACACTGACACTGTACAGCTCACACTGACACCGTACAGCACACAGTGACACCGTACAGCTCACACTGACACTGTACAGCTCACACTGACAATGGACATTTCACACTGACCACCGTACATCTCACACTGACACCATACATCTCACACTGACACCGTACAGCTCACACTGACATCGTAAATTTCACACTGACACCGTACATGTCACTTTGACACCGTTCATCTCATACTGACACCGTACAGCTCACACTGACACCGTATAACTCACACTGACACCATACAGATCACATTGAGCACCGTACAGCTCACACTGACACCGTACAGCTCACACTGGCACCATACAGTTCACATTGAGCACGGTACAGCTCACACTGACACCGTACAACTCACACTGACACCGTACAACTCACACTGACACCGTACAACTCACACTGACACCGTACATCTCACACTGACACCGTACGGCTCACACTGAGCATCGTACGTCTCACTCTGACACCGTACAACTCACACTGACACCGTACAGCTCACACTGACACCGTACATCTCACACTGACACCGTACAGCTCACACTGACACCGTACATCTCACACTGACACCGTACAGCTCACACTGAGCACTGTAAAACTTACACAGACATCGCACAACTCAAACTGACACCGTACAGCTCACACTGACACTGTACAGCTCAAACTGACACCGTACAGCTCACACTGGCGCTCTACAGCTCACACTGACACCGTACAGCTCACAGTGAGCACCGCACAGCTCACACTGACACCGTTCAGCTCACACTGACACCGTACAGCTGACACTGACACCATACAGTTCACACTGACACCATACCGCTCAGACTGACACCGGACAACTCACACTCAGCACCGTACAGCTCACACTGACACCGTACAGCTCACACTGACACAGTACAGCTTACAGTGACACCGTACAGCTCACACTGACACCATACAACTCACACTGACAACGTACAGTTGACACTGACACCGGACAGCTCACACTGACAGCGTATAGCTTATACTGACACCATACAGCTCATACTGACACCGAACATCTCACATTGACACTGTACAGTTATCTCTGACACCGCACAGCTCACACTGACACCGTACAACTCACACTGACACCGTATAGATCACACTGACACCGTACAGCTCACAATGACAGCGTATAGCTTATAGTGACACCATACAGCTCACACTGACACCGAACATCTCACACTGACACCGTAAGGCTCACACTGACACCGTACATCTCACACTGACACCGCACATCTCACACTGACACCGTACAGCTCACACTGACACCGTACAGCTCACACTGACACCGTACAGCTCACACTGAGCACTGTAAAACTTGCACAGACACATTACAGCTCACACTGGCACCGTACAGCTCACACTGACAACATACAGCTCATATTGACACCGTACAGCTCACACTGACACCGTACAGCTCACACTGACACAGTACATCTCACTCTGACACCGTACAGCTCACACTGTGCACCGTACAGCTCATACTGACACCGTACAGAACACACTGAGCACCGTACAACTCACACTGACACTGTACAGAACACACTGACACAGTACAGCTCACACTGACAACGTACAACTAACACTGACACCGTACAGCTCACACTGAGCACCGTACAGCACACAGTGACACCGTACAGCTCACGCTGACACCATACAGCTCACACTAACACCGTAAATCTCACACTGACACCATACAGCTCACACTAACACCGTAAATCTCACACTGACAACGTACAGATCACACTGACACTGTACATCTCACAATGACACCGTACATTTCACACTGAGCACCGTACAGATCACACTGACACCGTAGAGCTCACACTGACACCGTACATCTCACAATGACACCGTACCTTTCACACTGAGCACCGTACAGCTCACACTGACAACGTACAGCTCACACTGACACCGTCCAGCTCACACTGACACCTTACATCTCACACTGACACGGTACAGCTCAAACTGACACCGTACAGCTCACACTGACACGGTACAGCTCAAACTGACACCGTACAGCTCAAACTGACACCATACAGCTCACACTGACACCGTACAGCTCACACTGACACCGTACAGTTCACACTGACACCTCACATCTCACACTGACACGGTACAGCTCAAACTGACACCGTACAGCTCACACTGACACGGTACAGCTCACACTGACACTGTACAGCTCACACTGACACCGTACAGCTCAAACTGACACCATACAGCTCACACTGACACCGTACAGCTCACAGTGACACCGCACAGCTCACACTGAGCGCCGTACATCTCACACTGACACCATACAGCTCACACTGACACCGTACAGCCCTCACTGAGCACTGTACAGCTCACACTGACACCGTACAGCTCACACTGATCACCGTATATCTCACACTGACACCTTACAGCTCACACTGACACTGTACAGCTCACACTGGCACCGTACATCTCACACTGACACCCTACAGCTCACACTGACACCGTACAGCTCACACTGACACTGCATAGCTCACACTGTCACTGTACAGCACACACTGACTCTGTACAGCTCACACTGACAACGTACATTTCACACTGACCACTGTACATCTCACACTGAAACCTTACAGCTCACACAAACACCATACATCTCACACTAACACCGTACAGCTCACACTGACATCGTAAATCTCACACTGACACCGTACATGTCACACTGACACCGTTCATCTGATACTGACACCGTACAGCACACACTGTCACCATACAATTCACACTGAAACTGTACATCTCAAACTGACACCGTACAATCACACTGATTCCGTACAGCTCACACTGACACCGTACATCTCACACTAACACCGTACAGCTCAACCTGACACCTTACAGCTCACACTGACACTGTACAGCTCACACATGCACCGTAAAGCTCACACTGACTCCGTACAGCTGACACTGACACCATACACTTCACACTGACACCATACCATCAGACTGACACCGTACAACTCACACTCAGCACCGTACAGTTCACACTGACACCGTACAGCTCACACTGACACCATACAGCTCACACTGACAACGTACAGTTCACACTGACACCATAGAGCTCATACTGACACCTAACATCTCACATTGACACTGTACAGTTATCTCTGACACCGCACAGCTCACACTGACACCGTACAACACACACTTACACCGTATATATCACACTGACACCGTACTGCTCACAATGACAGCGTATAGCTTATACTGACACCATACAGCTCACACTGACACCGAACATCTCACACTGACACCGTAAGGCTCACACTGACACCGTACATCTCACACTGACACCGCACAACTCACACTGACACCGTACAGATCACACTGACACCATACAGCTCACACTGACACCGTACAGCTCACACTGACACCGTACAGCTCACACTGACACCTCACATCTCACACTGACACCGTACAGCTCGCACTGACACCGTTCAGCTCACACTGACACCGTACATCTCACACTGACACCGTACAGCTCACGCTGACACCGTACATCTCACACTGACTCCGTACAGCTCACACGGAGCACCGTAAAGCCCACAGTGACACCGTACAGCTCACACTGACACCGTACAGCTCACACAGACACCGTAAAGCCCACACTGACACCGTACAGCTCACACTGACACCGTACAGCTCACACTGACACAGTTAACCTCACACTGGCACTCTACAGCTCACACTGACACCGTACAGCTCACACTGACACCGTACAGCTGACACTGACACCGTACATCTCACACTGACACCGTACATCTCACACTGACACCTCACATCTCACACTGACACCGTACAGTTCACACTGACAGCGTATATCTTATACTGACACCACACAGCTCACACTGATACCGAACATCTCACACTGACACCGTCCAGCTCACACTGACACTGTGCAGCTCACACTGACACCGCACAGCTCACACTGACACCGTACAGCTCACAGTGAGCACTGCACAGCTCACACTGACACCGTACAGCTCACACTGACAACATAAAGTTCACACTGACACCGTACAGCTCACACTGACACCGTACAGCTCACAGTGACACAGTACAGCTCACACTGACACTATACATCTCACACTGACACTGTACAGATCACAGTGACACCGTACAGCTCAGAGTGACAACGTACAGCTCACACTGACACTTTACATCTCAAACTGATAACGTACAGCTCACACTGACTCCGCACATCGCACACTGACACCGTTCAGCTCACACTGACACTGCACATCTCACACTGACACCGTACAGACCACACTGACACCGTACAGATCACACTGACACTGTACAACTCACATGACACCGAACATCTCACACTGACTCCGTACAGCTCACACTGAGCACCGCACATCTCACACTGACACCGTACAGCTCACACTGACACCGTACATCTCACACTGACACCGTACATCTCACACTGACACCGTACAGCTCACATTGATCACCGTACAGCTCACACTGACACCGTACATCTCACACTGACACCGTACAGCTCACACTGACACCGTACCTCTCACACTGACTCCGTACAGCTCACACTGATCACCGCAAAGCTCACACTGTCACCGTACAGCTAACACTCACACCGTACAGCTCACAGTGAGCACCGCACAGCTCACACTGACACCGTACAGCTCACCCTGTCACTGTGCGTCTCACACTGACACCGTACAGCTCACACTGAGCAGTGTACAGCTCACACTGACATTGTACAGCTCAAACTGACACCGTACAGCTCACACTGGCACTCTACAGCTCACACTGACACCGTACAGCTCACAGTGAGCACCGCACAACTCACACTGACACTGTACAGCTCACACTGTCACCGTACAGCTGACACTGACACCATACAGTTCACAGTGACACCGTAGCGCTCAGACTGACACCGTACAACTCACACTCAGCACCGTACAGCTCACACTGACACCGTACAGCTCACACTGACACAGTACAGTATACAGTGACACCGTACAGCTCACACTGACACCATACAGCTCACACTGACACCGTACAGATCACACTGACACCGTACAGATCACACTGACACCGTACAGCTTACACTGACACTGTACAGAACACACTGACACCGTACAGCTCACACTGAGCCCCGTACAGCTCACACTGACACCGTACAGCTCACACTGACACCGTACAGCTCACACTGACACCGTACATCTCACACTGACACCGTACAGCTCACACTGACACCGTGCAGCTCACACTGACACCGTACAGCTCACACTGACACCGTGCAGCTCACACTGACACCGTACAACTCACACTGACACCGTACAGATCATACTGACACCGTACAGCTTACACTGACACTGTACAGAACACACTGACACCGTACAGCTCACACTCAGCACCGTACAGCTCACACTGACACCATACAGCTCACAGTGACACCGTACAGCTCACACTGAGCACCGTAAAACTTACACATACACCGTACAGCTCACACTGACACCGTACAGCTCACACTGACACCGTACAGCTCACACTGGCACTGTACAGCTCACACTGGCTCCGTACAGTTCACACTGACACTGTACAGCTCACACTGACACCGTACAGCTCACACTCAGCACCGTACAGCTCACACTGACACCGTACAACTCACACTGAGCACCGTACAGCTCACACTGGCACTGTACAGCTCACACTGGCACCGTACATCTCACACTGGCACTGTACAGCTCACACTGAGCACTGTAAAGCTTACACAGACACCGCACAACTCAAACTGACACCGTACAGCTCACACTGACATTGTACAGCTCAAACTGACACCATACAGCTCACACTGGCACTCGGCAGCTCACACTGACACCGTATAGCTCACACTGACACTGTACTGCTCACACTGACACCGTACAGCTCACACTGACACCGTACAGCTCACAGTGAGCACCGCACAGCTCACACTGACACCGTACAGCTCACACTGACACCGTACAGCTCACAGTGAGCACCGCACAGCTCACACTGACACCGTACAGCTCACACTGACACCGTACAGCTGACACTGACACCATACAGTTCACACTGACACCGTACCGCTCAGACTGACACCGTACAACTCACACTCAGCACCGTTCAGCTCACACTGACACTGTACGGCTCACACTGACACAGTACAGCTTACAGTGACACCGTACAGCTCAAACTGATACGGTACAGCTCACACTGACACTGTACAGCTCACACTGACACAGTACAGCTGACACTGACACCTTACAGAACACACTGAGCAACATACAACTCACACTGACACCGCACATCGCACACTGACACCGTTCAGCTCACACTGACACTGCACATCTCACACTGACACCGTACAGACCACACTGACACCGTACAACTCACATGACACCGAACATCTCACACTGAGCACCGTACATCTCACACTGACACCGTACAGCTCACACTGAGCACCGTACATCTCACACTGACACCGTACATCTCACACTGACACCGTACATCTCACACTGACACCGTACAGCTCACATTGATCACCGTACAGCTCACACTGACACCGTACATCTCACACTGACACCGTACAGCTCACACTGACTCCGTACAGCTCACACTGATCACCGTACAGCTCACCCTGTCACCGTGCGTCTCACACTGACACCGTACAGCTCACACTGAGCAGTGTACAGCTCACACTGACATTGTACAGCTCAAACTGACACCGTACAGCTCACACTGGCACTGTACAGCTCACACTGTCACCGTACAGCTGACACTGACACCATACAGTTCACACTGACACCGTAGCGCTCAGACTGACACCGTACAACTCACACTCAGCACCGTACAGCTCACACTGACACCGTACAGCTCACACTGACACAGTACAGTATACAGTGACACCGTACAGCTCACACTGACACTGCACATCTCACACTGACACCGTACAGACCACACTGACACCGTACAGATCACACTGACACTGTACAACTCACATGACACCGAACATCTCACACTGACTCCGTACAGCTCACACTGAGCACCGCACATCTCACACTGACACCGTACAGCTCACACTGACACCGTACATCTCACACTGACACCGTACATCTCACACTGACACCGTACAGCTCACATTGATCACCGTACAGCTCACACTGACACCGTACATCTCACACTGACACCGTACAGCTCACACTGACACCGTACCTCTCACACTGACTCCGTACAGCTCACACTGATCACCGCAAAGCTCACACTGTCACCGTA
Organism: Isurus oxyrinchus; assembly: GCA_026770705.1. NCBI lineage: Eukaryota > Metazoa > Chordata > Chondrichthyes > Lamniformes > Lamnidae > Isurus > Isurus oxyrinchus. Next base: position 2,455,458 of record JANJGN010000033.1, read on the forward strand.
CAGCTAACACTCACACCGTACAGCTCACAGTGAGCACCGCACAGCTCACACTGACACCGTACAGCTCACCCTGTCACTGTGCGTCTCACACTGACACCGTACAGCTCACACTGAGCAGTGTACAGCTCACACTGACATTGTACAGCTCAAACTGACACCGTACAGCTCACACTGGCACTCTACAGCTCACACTGACACCGTACAGCTCACAGTGAGCACCGCACAACTCACACTGACACTGTACAGCTCACACTGTCACCGTACAGCTGACACTGACACCATACAGTTCACAGTGACACCGTAGCGCTCAGACTGACACCGTACAACTCACACTCAGCACCGTACAGCTCACACTGACACCGTACAGCTCACACTGACACAGTACAGTATACAGTGACACCGTACAGCTCACACTGACACCATACAGCTCACACTGACACCGTACAGATCACACTGACACCGTACAGATCACACTGACACCGTACAGCTTACACTGACACTGTACAGAACACACTGACACCGTACAGCTCACACTGAGCCCCGTACAGCTCACACTGACACCGTACAGCTCACACTGACACCGTACAGCTCACACTGACACCGTACATCTCACACTGACACCGTACAGCTCACACTGACACCGTGCAGCTCACACTGACACCGTACAGCTCACACTGACACCGTGCAGCTCACACTGACACCGTACAACTCACACTGACACCGTACAGATCATACTGACACCGTACAGCTTACACTGACACTGTACAGAACACACTGACACCGTACAGCTCACACTCAGCACCGTACAGCTCACACTGACACCATACAGCTCACAGTGACACCGTACAGCTCACACTGAGCACCGTAAAACTTACACATACACCGTACAGCTCACACTGACACCGTACAGCTCACACTGACACCGTACAGCTCACACTGGCACTGTACAGCTCACACTGGCTCCGTACAGTTCACACTGACACTGTACAGCTCACACTGACACCGTACAGCTCACACTCAGCACCGTACAGCTCACACTGACACCGTACAACTCACACTGAGCACCGTACAGCTCACACTGGCACTGTACAGCTCACACTGGCACCGTACATCTCACACTGGCACTGTACAGCTCACACTGAGCACTGTAAAGCTTACACAGACACCGCACAACTCAAACTGACACCGTACAGCTCACACTGACATTGTACAGCTCAAACTGACACCATACAGCTCACACTGGCACTCGGCAGCTCACACTGACACCGTATAGCTCACACTGACACTGTACTGCTCACACTGACACCGTACAGCTCACACTGACACCGTACAGCTCACAGTGAGCACCGCACAGCTCACACTGACACCGTACAGCTCACACTGACACCGTACAGCTCACAGTGAGCACCGCACAGCTCACACTGACACCGTACAGCTCACACTGACACCGTACAGCTGACACTGACACCATACAGTTCACACTGACACCGTACCGCTCAGACTGACACCGTACAACTCACACTCAGCACCGTTCAGCTCACACTGACACTGTACGGCTCACACTGACACAGTACAGCTTACAGTGACACCGTACAGCTCAAACTGATACGGTACAGCTCACACTGACACTGTACAGCTCACACTGACACAGTACAGCTGACACTGACACCTTACAGAACACACTGAGCAACATACAACTCACACTGACACCGCACATCGCACACTGACACCGTTCAGCTCACACTGACACTGCACATCTCACACTGACACCGTACAGACCACACTGACACCGTACAACTCACATGACACCGAACATCTCACACTGAGCACCGTACATCTCACACTGACACCGTACAGCTCACACTGAGCACCGTACATCTCACACTGACACCGTACATCTCACACTGACACCGTACATCTCACACTGACACCGTACAGCTCACATTGATCACCGTACAGCTCACACTGACACCGTACATCTCACACTGACACCGTACAGCTCACACTGACTCCGTACAGCTCACACTGATCACCGTACAGCTCACCCTGTCACCGTGCGTCTCACACTGACACCGTACAGCTCACACTGAGCAGTGTACAGCTCACACTGACATTGTACAGCTCAAACTGACACCGTACAGCTCACACTGGCACTGTACAGCTCACACTGTCACCGTACAGCTGACACTGACACCATACAGTTCACACTGACACCGTAGCGCTCAGACTGACACCGTACAACTCACACTCAGCACCGTACAGCTCACACTGACACCGTACAGCTCACACTGACACAGTACAGTATACAGTGACACCGTACAGCTCACACTGAGCACCGTACAGCTCACACTGACACCGTACAGCTCACACTGACACCGTACAACTCACACTGACACCGTACAGATCACACTGAGCACCGTACACCTTACACTGACACTGTACAGAACACACTGACACCGTACAGCTCACACTCAGCACCGTACAGCTCACACTGACACCATACAGGTCACAGTGACACCGTACAGCTCACACTGACACCGTACAGCTCACACTGACACCGTACAGCTCACACTGGCACTGTACAGCTCACACTGGCTCCGTACAGTTCACACTGACACTGTACAGCTCACACTGACACCGTACAGCTCACACTCAGCACCGTACAGCTCACACTGACACCGTACAACTCACACTGAGCACCGTACAGCTCACACTGGCACTGTACAGCTCACACTGGCACCGTACATCTCACACTGGCACTGTACAGCTCACACTGAGCACCGTACAGCTCACACTGACACCGTACAGCTCACACTGACATTGTACAGCTCACACTGACATTGTACAGCTCAAACTGACACCATACAGCTCACACTGGCACTCGGCAGCTCACACTGACACCGTATAGCTCACACTGACACTGTACAGCTCACACTGACACCATACAGCTCACACTGAGCACCGTACAGCTCACAGTGAGCACCGCACAGCTCACACTGACACCGTACAGCTCACACTGACACCGTACAGCTCACAGTGAGCACCGCACAGCTCACACTGACACCGTACAGCTCACACTGACACCGTACAGCTCACAGTGAGCACCGCACAGCTCACACTGACACCGTACAGCTCACACTGACACCGTACAGCTGACACTGACACCATACAGTTCACACTGACACCGTACCGCTCAGACTGACACCGTACAACTCACACTCAGCACCGTTCAGCTCACACTGACACTGTACGGCTCACACTGACACAGTACAGCTTACAGTGACACCGTACAGCTCAAACTGATACGGTACAGCTCACACTGACACTGTACAGCTCACACTGACACAGTACAGCTGACACTGACACCTTACAGAACACACTGAGCAACATACAACTCACACTGACACCGCATAGCTCACACTGACACCATACAACTCACACTGACACCGCACAGCTCACACTGACACCGCACAGCTCACACTGACACCGTACAACTCACACTGACACCGTACAGCTCACACTGACAGCGTATATCTTATACTGACACCACACAGCTCACACTGACACTGAACATCTCACACTGACGCCGTCCAGCTCACACTGACACCGTATATCTCACACTGACACCATACAGCTCACACTGACACCGTACAGCTCACACTGACACCGTACATCTCACACTGACACCGTACAGCTCACACTGACACCGTACAGCTCACACTGACACCGTACAGCTCACACTGACACCATACAGGTCACACTGACACCGTACAGCTCAAACTGACACCGTACAGCTCACACTGACACCATACAGTTCACACTGACACCATACCATCATACTGTCACCGTACAACTCACACTCAGCACCGTACAGCTCACACTGACACCGTACAGCTCACACTGACACCATACAGGTCACACTGACACCGAACATCTCACATTGACACTGTACAGTTATCTCTGACACCGCACAGCTCACACTGACACCGTACAACTCACACTTACACCGTATAGATCATACTGACACCTTACTGCTCACAATGACAGCGTATAGCTTATACTGACACCATACAGCTCACACTGACACCGAACATCTCACACTGACACCGTAAGGCTCACACTGACACCGTACATCTCACACTGACACCGCACATCTCACACTGACACCGTACAGATCACACTGACATTGTACAGCTCACACTGAGCACCGTATATCTCACACTGACACCGTTCATCTCACACTGACACCGTACATCTCACACTGAGCTAGTACATCTCACAGTGACACCGTTCAACTCACACTGACACCGTACATCTCACACTGACACCGTACAGCTCACACTGAGCACCGTAAAACTTACACAGACATCGTACAACTCACACTGACACCGTACAGCTCACACTGACACCGTACAGCTCATACTGACACCGAACATCTCACACTGACACCGTACATCTCACACTGACACCGTACAGCTCACACTGACACCGTACATCTCACACTGACACCGTACAGCTCACACTGAGCACTGTAAAACTTACACAGACATCGCACAACTCAAACTGACACCGTACAGCTCACACTGACACTGTACAGCTCAAACTGACACTGTACAGCTCACACTGGCGCTCTACAGCTCACACTGACACCGTACAGCTCACAGTGAGCACCGCACAGCTCACACTGACACCGTTCAGCTCACACTGACACCGTACAGCTGACACTGACACCATACAGTTCACACTGACACCATACCGCTCAGACTGACACCGTACAACTCACACTCAGCACCGTACAGCTCACACTGACACCGTACAGCTCAAACTGACACAGTACAGCTTACAGTGACACCGTACAGCTCACACTGACACCATACAACTCACACTGACAACGTACAGTTGACACTGACACCGGACAGCTCACACTGACAGCGTATAGCTTATACTGACACCATACAGCTCATACTGACACCGAACATCTCACATTGACACTGTACAGTTATCTCTGACACCGCACAGCTCACACTGACACCGTACAACTCACACTGACACCGTATAGATCACACTGACACCATACAGCTCACAATGACAGCGTATAGCTTATAGTGACACCATACAGCTCATACTGACACCGAACATCTCACACTGACACCGTAAGGCTCACACTGACACCGTACATCTCACACTGACACCGCACATCTCACACTGACACCGTACAGCTCACACTGACACCGTACAGCTCACACTGACACCGTACAGCTCACACTGAGCACTGTAAAACTTGCACAGACACATTACAGCTCACACTGGCACCGTACAGCTCACACTGACAACGTACAGCTCATATTGACACCGTACAGCTCACACTGACACCGTACAGCTCACACTGACACAGTACATCTCACTCTGACACCGTACAGCTCACACTGTGCACCGTACAGCTCATACTGACACCGTACAGAACACACTGAGCACCGTACAACTCACACTGACACTGTACAGCTCACACTGACACAGTACAGCTCACACTGACACTGTACAACTAACACTGACACCGTACAGCTCACACTGAGCACCGTACAGCACACAGTGACACCGTACAGCTCACGCTGACACCATACAGCTCACACTAACACCGTAAATCTCACACTGACAACGTACAGATCAGACTGACACTGTACATCTCACAATGACACCGTACATTTCACACTGAGCACCGTACAGCTCACACTGACACCGTACAGCTCACACTGACACCGTAGAGCTCACACTGACACCGTACATCTCACAATGACACCGTACCTTTCACACTGAGCACCGTACAGCTCACACTGACAACGTACAGCTCACACTGACACCGTACAGTTCACACTGACACCGTACAGCTCACATTGACACCGTACAGCTCACGCTGACACTGTAAAACTTACACAGACACCGTACATCTCACACTGACACCGTACAGCTCACATTGACACCATACAGCTCACACTGAGCGCCGTACATCTCACACTGACACCATACAGCTCACACTGACACCGTACAGCCCTCACTGAGCACTGTACAGCTCACACTGATCACCGTATATCTCACACTGACACCTTACAGCTCACACTGACACTGTACAGCTCACACTGGCACCGTACATCTCACACTGACACCCTACAGCTCACACTGACACCGTACAGCTCACACTGACACTGCATAGCTCACACTGTCACTGTACAGCACACACTGACTCTGTACAGCTCACACTGACAACGTACATTTCACACTGACCACCGTACATCTCACACTGACACCTTACAGCTCACACAAACACCATACATCTCACACTAACACTGTACAGCTCACAGTGACATCGTAAATCTCACACTGACACCGTACATGTCACACTGACACCGTTCATCTGATACTGACACCGTACAGCACACACTGTCACCATACAATTCACACTGAAACTGTACATCTCAAACTGACACCGTACAATCACACTGATTCCGTACAGCTCACACTGACACCGTACATCTCACACTAACACCGTACAGCTCAACCTGACACCTTACAGCTCACACTGACACTGTACAGCTCACACATGCACCGTAAAGCTCACACTGACTCCGTACAGCTGACACTGACACCATACACTTCACACTGACACCATACCATCAGACTGACACCGTACAACTCACACTCAGCACCGTACAGCTCACACTGACACCGTACAGCTCACACTGACACCATACAGCTCACACTGACAACGTACAGTTCACACTGACACCATAGAGCTCATACTGACACCTAACATCACACATTGACACTGTACAGTTATCTCTGACACCGTACATCTCACACTAACACCGTACATCTCACACTGACACCTCACATCTCACACTGACACCGTACAGTTCACACTGACAGCGTATATCTTATACTGACACCACACAGCTCACACTGATACCGAACATCTCACACTGACACCGTCCAGCTCACACTGACACTGTGCAGCTCAAACTGACACCGTACAGCTCACACTGGCACGCTACAGCTCACACTGACACCGTACAGCTCACAGTGAGCACCGCACAGCTCACACTGACACCGTACAGCTCACAGTGACACCGTACAGCTCACAGTGACAACGTACAGCTCACACTGACACTTTACATCTCAAACTGATAACGTACAGCTCACACTGACTCCGCACATCGCACACTGACACCGTTCAGCTCACACTGACACTGCACATCTCACACTGACACCGTACAGACCACACTGACACCGTACAGATCACACTGACACTGTACAACTCACATGACACCGAACATCTCACACTGATACCGTCCAGCTCACACTGACACCGTACAGCTCACACTGACACCGCACATCGCACACTGACACCGTACAGCTCACAGTGACACCGTACAGCTCACACTGACACCATACAGCTCACACTGACACCGTACAGCTCACACTGACACCGTACATCTCACACTGACACCATACAGCTCACACTGACACCGTACAGCTCACACTGACACTTTACATCTCACACTGAGCACCGTACATCTCACACTGACACCGTACATCTCACACTGACACCGTACATCTCACACTGACACCGTACAGCTCACATTGATCACCGTACAGCTCACACTGACACCGTACATCTCACACTGACACCGTACAGCTCACACTGACACCGTACATCTCACACTGACTCCGTACAGCTCACACTGATCACCGCAAAGCTCACACTGTCACCGTACAGCTAACACTCACACCGTACAGCTCACAGTGAGCACCGCACAGCTCACACTGACACCGTACAGCTCACCCTGTCACTGTGCGTCTCACACTGACACCGTACAGCTCACACTGAGCAGTGTACAGCTCACACTGACACTGTACAGCTCAATCTGACACCGTACAGCTCACACTGGCACTCTACAGCTCACACTGACACCGTACAGCTCACAGTGAGCACCGCACAACTCACACTGACACTGTACAGCTCACACTGTCACCGTACAGCTGACACTGACACCATACAGTTCACACTGACACCGTAGCGCTCAGACTGACACCGTACAACTCACACTCAGCACCGTACAGCTCACACTGACACCGTACAGCTCACACTGACACAGTACAGTATACAGTGACACCGTACAGCTCACACTGACACTGTACAGCTCACACTGACACCGTACAGCTCACACTGAGCCCCGTACAGCTCACACTGACACCGTACATCTCACCCTGACACCGTACAGCTCACACTGACACCGTGCAGCTCACACTGACACCGTACAGCTCACACTGACACCGTACAGCTCACACTGACACCGTGCAGCTCACACTAACACCTTACAACTCACACTGACACCGTACAGATCACACTGAGCACCGTACAGCTTACACTGACACTGTACAGAACACACTGAGCAACGCAAAGCTCACACTTACTCCGGACAGCTCATACTGACACTGTACAGCTCACACTGACACCGTACAGCTCACACTGAGCACCGTAAAACTTACAAATACACCGTACAGCTCACACTGACACCGTACAGCTCACACTGACACCGTACAGCTCACACTGGCACTGTACAGCTCACACTGGCTCCGTACAGCTCACACTCAGCACCGTACAGCTCACACTGACACCGTACAACTCACACTGAGCACCGTACAGCTCACACTGGCACTGTACAGCTCACACTGGCACCGTACATCTCACACTGGCACTGTACAGCTCACACTGAGCACTGTAAAGCTTACACAGACACCGCACAACTCAAACTGACACCGTACAGCTCACACTGACATTGTACAGCTCAAACTGACACCATACAGCTCACACTGGCACTCGGCAGCTCACACTGACACCGTATAGCTCACACTGACACCGTACAGCTCACAGTGAGCACCGCACAGCTCACACTGACACCGTACAGCTCACACTGACACCGTACAGCTCACACTGACACCGTACAGCTCACAGTGAGCACCGCACAGCTCACACTGACACCGTACAGCTCACACTGACACCGTACAGCTCACACTGACACCGTACAGCTCACAGTGAGCACCGCACAGCTCACACTGACACCGTACAGCTCACACTGACACCGTACAGCTCACACTGACACCGTACAGCTCACACTGACACCGTACAGCACACAGTGACACCGTACAGCTCACACTGACACTGTACAGCTCACACTGACAATGGACATTTCACACTGACCACCGTACATCTGACACTGACACCATACATCTCACACTGACACCGTACAGCTCACACTGACATCGTAAATTTCACACTGACACCGTACATGTCACTTTGCCACCGTTCATCTCATACTGACACCGTACAGCTCACACTGACACCGTATAACTCACACTGACACCATACAGATCACATTGAGCACCGTACAGCTCACACTGACACCGTACAGCTCACACTGGCACCATACAGTTCACATTGAGCACGGTACAGCTCACACTGACACCGTACAACTCACACTGACACCGTACAACTCACACTGACACCGTACAACTCACACTGACACCGTACGTCTCACACTGACACCGTACGGCTCACACTGAGCATCGTACGTCTCACTCTGACACCGTACAACTCACACTGACACCGTACAGCTCACACTGACAGCATATATCTTATACTGACACCACACAGCTCACACTGACACTGAACATCTCACACTGAAACCGTCCAGCTCACACTGACACCGTACAGCTCACACTGACACTGTACAGCTCACACTGACACCGTACTGCTCACATTGACACCGTACAGCTCACACTGACACCGAACATCTCACACTGACACCGTACAACTCACACTGACACCGTTAATCTCACACTGACACCGTACAGCTCACACTGGCACTGTACAGATCACAGTGAGCCCCGTACATCTCACACTGACACTGTACATCTCACACTGAGACCGTACATCTCACACTGACTCCGTACATCTCACACTGACTCTGTACAGCTCACACTGACACCGTACTGCTCACATTGACACCATACAGCTCACACTGACTCCGTACAGCTCATACTGACACCGTACAGCTCATACTGATACCGTACAGCTCACACTGACACCATACAGCTCGCACTGACACCGTACATCTCACACTGACACCGTACAGCTCACACTGACACCGTACAGCTCACACTGACACCGTACAGATCACACTGACACTGTACAGCTCACACTGACACCGTACAGCTCACACTGACACCGTACAGCTCACACTGACATTTTACATCTCACACTGACACCATACATCTCACACTGACACCGCACATCTAACACTGACACCGTACAGCTCACACTGACATTGTACAGCTCACACTGAGCACCGTATATCTCACACTGACACCGTACAGTTCACACTGACACCGTACAGTTCACACTTACACCGCACAGCTCACACTGAGCACCGTACATCTCACACTGACACTGTACATCTAACACTGACACCGTACAGCTCACACTGACACCGTACATCTAACACTTACACTGTACAGCTCACACTGACACCGTACATCTCACACTGACACCGTACATCTCACACTGAGCTAGTACATCTCACAGTGACACCGTTCAACTCACACTGACACCGTACATCTCACACTGACACTGTACAGCTCACACTGAGCACCGTAAAACTTACACAGACATCGTACAACTCAAACTGACACCGTACAGCTCACACTGACACCGTACAGATCACACTGACACCGTACAGATCACACTGACAGCGTATAGCTCACACTGACAGCGTATAGCTTATACTGACACCATACAGCTCATACTGACACCAAACATCTCACACTGACACCGTACATCTCACACTGACACCGTACAGCTCACACTGACACCGTACATCTCACACTGACACCGTACAGCTCACACTGAGCACTGTAAAACTTACACAGACATCGCACAACTCAAACTGACACCGTACAGCTCACACTGACACTGTACAGCTCAAACTGACACCGTACAGCTCACACTGGCACTCTACAGCTCACACTGACACCGTACAGCTCACAGTGAGCACCGCACAGCTCACACTGACACCGTTCAGCTCACACTGACACCGTACAGCTGACACTGACACCATACAGTTCACACTGACACCATACCGCTCAGACTGACACCGTACAACTCACACTCAGCACCGTACAGCTCACACTGACACCGTACAGCTCACACTGACACAGTACAGCTTACAGTGACACCGTACAGCTCACACTGACACCATACAACTCACACTGACAACGTACAGTTGACACTGACACCGGACAGCTCACACTGACAGCGTATAGCTTATACTGACACCATACAGCTCATACTGACACCGAACATCTCACATTGACACTGTACAGTTATCTCTGACACCGCACCGCTCACACTGACACCGTACAACTCACACTGACACCGTATAGATCACACTGACACCGTACAGCTCACAATGACAGCGTATAGCTTATAGTGACACCATACAGCTCACACTGACACCGAACATCTCACACTGACACCGTAAAGCTCACACTGACACCGTACATCTCACACTGACACCGCACATCTCACACTGACACCGTACAGCTCACACTGACACCGAACATCTCACACTGACACCGTAAAGCTCACACTGACACCGTACATCTCACACTGACACCGCACATCTCACACTGACACCGCACATCTCACACTGACACCGTACAGCTCACACTGACACCGTACAGCTCACACTGACACCGTACAGCTCACACTGAGCACTGTAAAACTTGCACAGACACATTACAGCTCACACTGGCACCGTACAGCTCACACTGACAACGTACAGCTCATATTGACACCGTACAGCTCACACTGACACCGTACAGCTCATACTGACACAGTACATCTCACTCTGACACCGTACAGCTCACACTGTGCACCGTACAGCTCATACTGACACCGTACAGAACACACTGAGCACCGTACAACTCACACTGACACTGTACAGCTCACACTGACACAGCAGAGCTCACACTGACAACGTACAACTAACACTGACACCGTACAGCTCACGCTGACACCATACAGCTCACACTAACACCGTAAAGCTCACACTGACAACGTACAGATCACACTGACACTGTACATCTCACAATGACACCGTACATTTGACACTGAGCACCGTACAGCTCACACTGACACCGTACAGCTCACACTGACACCGTAGAGCTCACACTGACACCGTACATCTCACAATGACACCGTACCTTTCACACTGAGCACCGTACAGCTCACACTGACAACGTACAGCTCACACTGACACCGTACAGATCACACTGACACCGAACATCTCACACTGACACCGTACAGCTCACACTGACACCGTATAGCTTATACTGACACCGTACAGCTCACAATGACACCGTTCAGCTCACACTGACACCGTACAGCTCACAATGACACCGAACATCTCACACTGATACCGTACAGCTTACACTGACACCGTACAGCTCACACTGACACCGTACATCTCACACTGACACCGTACAGCTCACACTGACACCGTACAGCTCACACTGACACCTCACATCTCACACTGACACGGTACAGCTCAAACTGACACCGTACAGCTCACACTGACACGGTACAGCTCAAACTGACACCGTACAGCTCAAACTGACACCATACAGCTCACACTGACACCGTACAGCTCACACTGACAACGTACAGCTCACACTGACACCGCACATCTCACACTGACACCGTACAGCTCACATTGACACCGTACAGCTCACACTGAGCACCGTAAAACTTACACAGACACCGTACAGCTCACACTGACACCGTACAGCCCTCACTGAGCACTGTACAGCTCACACTGACACCGTACAGCTCACACTGACACTGTACAGCTCACACTGGCACCGTACATTTCACACTGACCACCGTACATCTCACACTGACACCTTACAGCTCACACAAACACCATACATCTCACACTAACACCGTACAGCTCACACTGACATCGTAAATCTCACACTGACACCGTACATGTCACACTGACACCGTACAGCTCACACTGACACCGTACAGCTCACACTGACACCGTATAGCTTATACTGACACCGTACAGCACACACTGTCACCATACAATTCACACTGAAACTGTACATCTCAAACTGACACCGTACAGCTCACACTGACACCGTACATCTCACACTAACACCGTACAGCTCAATCTGACACCTTACAGCTCACACTGACACCGCACATCTCACATTGACACCGTACAGCTCACACTGAGCACTGTAAAACTTGCACAGACACATTACAGCTCACACTGGCACCGTACAGCTCACACTGACAACGTACAGCTCATATTGACACCGTACAGCTCACACTGACACCGTACAGCTCACACTGACACAGTACATCTCACTCTGACACCGTACAGCTCACACTGTGCACCGTACAGCTCATACTGACACCGTACAGAACACACTGAGCACCGTACAACTCACACTGACACCGTAAAGCTCACACTGACAACGTACAGATCACACTGACACTGTACATCTCACAATGACACCGTACATTTCACACTGAGCACCGTACAGCTCACACTGACACCGTACAGCTCACACTGACACCGTAGAGCTCACACTGACACCGTACATCTCACAATGACACCGTACCTTTCACACTGAGCACCGTACAGCTCACACTGACAACGTACAGCTCACACTGACACCGTACAGATCACACTGACACCGAACATCTCACACTGACAACGTACAGCTCACACTGACACTGTACATCTCACAATGACACCGTACATTTCACACTGAGCACCGTACAGCTCACACTGACACCGTACAGCTCAGACTGACACCGTAGAGCTCACACTGACACCGTACATCTCACAATGACACCGTACCTTTCACACTGAGCACCGTACAGCTCACACTGACAACGTACAGCTCACACTGACACCGTACAGCTCACACTGACACCGTATAGCTTATACTGACACCGTACAGCTCACAATGACACCGTTCAGCTCACACTGACACCGTACAGCTCACAATGACACCGAACATCTCACACTGATACCGTACAGCATACACTGACACCGTACAGCTCACACTGACACCGTACATCTCACACTGACACCGTACAGCTCACACTGACACCGTACAGCTCACACTGACACCTCACATCTCACACTGACACGGTACAGCTCAAACTGACACCGTACAGCTCACACTGACACGGTACAGCTCAAACTGACACCGTACAGCTCACACTGACACCGTACAGCTCACACTGACACCGTACAGCTCAAACTGACACCATACAGCTCACACTGACACCGTACAGCTCACACTGAGCACCGTAAAACTTACACAGACACCGTACAGCTCACACTGACACCATACAGCCCTCACTGAGCACTGTACAGCTCACACTGACACCGTACAGCTCACACTGACACTGTACAGCTCACACTGGCACCGTACATCTCACACTGACACCCTACAGCTCACACTGACACCGTACAGCTCACACTGACACTGCATAGCTCACACTGTCACTGTACAGCACACACTGACTCTGTACAGCTCACACTGACAACGTACATTTCACACTGACCACCGTACATCTCACACTGACACCTTACAGCTCACACAAACACCATACATCTCACACTAACACCGTACAGCTCACACTGACATCGTAAATCTCACACTGACACCGTACATGTCACACTGACACCGTTCATCTCATACTGACACCGTACAGCACACACTGACACCGTACAATTCACACTGAAACTGTACATCTCAAACTGACAACGTACAGCTCACACTGATTCCGTACAGCTCACACTGACACCGTACATCTCACACTAACACCGTACAGCTCAATCTGACACCTTACAGCTCACACATGCACCGTAAAGCTCACACTGACACCGTACAGCTGATACTGACACCATACAGTTCACACTGACACCATACCGTCAGACTGACACCGTACAACTCACACTCAGCACCGTACAGCTCACACTGACACCGTACAGCTCACACTGACACCATACAGCTCATACTGACACCGAACATCTCACATTGACACTGTACAATTATCTCTGACACCGCACAGCTCACACTGACACCGTACAACTCACACTTACACCGTATAGATCATACTGACACCTTACTGCTCACAATGACAGCGTATAGCTTATACTGACACCATACAGCTCACACTGACACCGAACATCTCACACTGACACCGTAAGGCTCACACTGACACCGTACATCTCACACTGACACCGCACATCTCACACTGACACCGTACAGATCACACTGACACCGTACAGCTCACACTAACACCGTACAGCTCACACTGACACCGTACAGCTCACACTGACACCTCACATCTCACACTGACACCGTACAGCTCACACTGACACCATTCAGCTCACACTGACACCGTACATCTCACACTGACACCGTACAGCTCACGCTGACACTGTACATCTCACACTGACTCCGTACAGCTCACACGGAGCACCGTAAAGCCCACAGTGACACCGTACAGCTCACACTGACACCATACAGCTCACACAGACACCGTAAAGCCCACAGTGACACCGTACAGCTCACACTGACACCATACAGCTCACACGGAGCACCGTAAAGCCCACAGTGACACCGTACAGCTCACACTGACACCGTACAGCTCACACAGACACCGTAAAGCCCACACTGACACCGTACAGCTCACACTAACACCGTCCAGCTCACACGGACTCCGTACAGCTCACACTGAGAACCGCACATCGCACACTGACACCGAACATCTCACACTGACACCGTAAGGCTCACACTGACACCGTACATCTCACACTGACACCGCACATCTCACACTGACACCGTACAGATCACACTGACACCGTACAGCTCACACTAACACCGTACAGCTCACACTGACACCGTACAGCTCACACTGACACCTCACATCTCACACTGACACCGTACAGCTCACACTGACACCTCACATCTCACACTGACACCGTACAGCTCACACTGACACCTCACATCTCACACTGACACCGTACAGCTCACACTGACACCATTCAACTCACACTGACACCGTACATCTCACACTGACTCCGTACAGCTCACACGGAGCACCGTAAAGCCCACAGTGACACCGTACAGCTCACACTGACACCATACAGCTCACACAGACACCGTAAAGCCCACAGTGACACCGTACAGCTCACACTGACACCGTACAGCTCATACTGACACCGAACATCTCACATTGACACTGTACAATTATCTCTGACACCGCACAGCTCACACTGACACCGTACAACTCACACTTACACCGTATAGATCATACTGACACCGTACTGCTCACAATGACAGCGTATAGCTTATAGTGACACCATACAGCTCACACTGACACCGAACATCTCACACTGACACCGTAAGGCTCACACTGACACCGTACATCTCACACTGACACCGCACATCTCACACTGACACCGTACAGATCACACTGACACCGTACAGCTCACACTAACACCGTACAGCTCACACTGACACCGTACAGCTCACACTGACACCTCACATCTCACACTGACACCGTACAGCTCACACTGACACCATTCAGCTCACACTGACACCGTACATCTCACACTGACACCGTACAGCTCACGCTGACACTGTACATCTCACACTGACTCCGTACAGCTCACACGGAGCACCGTAAAGCCCACAGTGACACCGTACAGCTCACACTGACACCATACAGCTCACACAGACACCGTAAAGCCCACAGTGACACCGTACAGCTCACACTGACACCATACAGCTCACACGGAGCACCGTAAAGCCCACAGTGACACCGTACAGCTCACACTGACACCGTACAGCTCACACAGACACCGTAAAGCCCACACTGACACCGTACAGCTCACACTAACACCGTCCAGCTCACACGGACACCGTACAGCTCACACTGAGAACCGCACATCGCACACTGACACCGAACATCTCACACTGACACCGTAAGGCTCACACTGACACCGTACATCTCACACTGACACCGCACATCTCACACTGACACCGTACAGATCACACTGACACCGTACAGCTCACACTAACACCGTACAGCTCACACTGACACCGTACAGCTCACACTGACACCTCACATCTCACACTGACACCGTACAGCTCACACTGACACCTCACATCTCACACTGACACCGTACAGCTCACACTGACACCTCACATCTCACACTGACACCGTACAGCTCACACTGACACCATTCAACTCACACTGACACCGTACATCTCACACTGACTCCGTACAGCTCACACGGAGCACCGTAAAGCCCACACTGACACCGTACAGCTCACACTAACACCGTATAGCTCACACTGACACAGTTAACCTCACACTGGCACTCTACAGCTCACACTGACACCGTACAGCTCACACTGACACCGTACAGCTGACACTGACACCATACAGTTCACACTGACACCGTACCGCTCAGACTGACACCGTACATCTCGCACTAACACCGTACAGCTCACACTGACACCTCACATCTCACACTGACACCGTACAGTTCACACTGACAGCGTATATCTTATACTGACACCACACAGCTCACACTGATACCGAACATCTCACACTGACACCGTCCAGCTCACACTGACACTGTGCAGCTCAAACTGACACCGTACAGCTCACACTGGCACGCTACAGCTCACACTGACACCGTACAGCTCACAGTGAGCACCGCACAGCTCACACTGACACCGTACAGCTCACACTGACAACATAAAGTTCACACTGACACCGTACAGCTCACACTGGCACTCTACAGCTCACACTGACACCGTACAGCTCACACTGACACAGTACAGCTCACACTGACACCGTACATCTCACACTGACACTGTACAGATCACAGTGACACCGTACAGCTCACAGTGACACCGTACAGCTCACACTGACACCGTACAGCTCACACTGACACCGTACAGCACACAGTGACACCGTACAGCTCACACTGACACTGTACAGCTCACACTGACAATGGACATTTCACACTGACCACCGTACATCTGACACTGACACCATACATCTCACACTGACACCGTACAGCTCACACTGACATCGTAAATTTCACACTGACACCGTACATGTCACTTTGCCACCGTTCATCTCATACTGACACCGTACAGCTCACACTGACACCGTATAACTCACACTGACACCATACAGATCACATTGAGCACCGTACAGCTCACACTGACACCGTACAGCTCACACTGGCACCATACAGTTCACATTGAGCACGGTACAGCTCACACTGACACCGTACAACTCACACTGACACCGTACAACTCACACTGACACCGTACAACTCACACTGACACCGTACGTCTCACACTGACACCGTACGGCTCACACTGAGCATCGTACGTCTCACTCTGACACCGTACAACTCACACTGACACCGTACAGCTCACACTGACAGCATATATCTTATACTGACACCACACAGCTCACACTGACACTGAACATCTCACACTGAAACCGTCCAGCTCACACTGACACCGTACAGCTCACACTGACACTGTACAGCTCACACTGACACCGTACTGCTCACATTGACACCGTACAGCTCACACTGACACCGAACATCTCACACTGACACCGTACAACTCACACTGACACCGTTAATCTCACACTGACACCGTACAGCTCACACTGGCACTGTACAGATCACAGTGAGCCCCGTACATCTCACACTGACACTGTACATCTCACACTGAGACCGTACATCTCACACTGACTCCGTACATCTCACACTGACTCTGTACAGCTCACACTGACACCGTACTGCTCACATTGACACCATACAGCTCACACTGACTCCGTACAGCTCATACTGACACCGTACAGCTCATACTGATACCGTACAGCTCACACTGACACCATACAGCTCGCACTGACACCGTACATCTCACACTGACACCGTACAGCTCACACTGACACCGTACAGCTCACACTGACACCGTACAGATCACACTGACACTGTACAGCTCACACTGACACCGTACAGCTCACACTGACACCGTACAGCTCACACTGACATTTTACATCTCACACTGACACCATACATCTCACACTGACACCGCACATCTAACACTGACACCGTACAGCTCACACTGACATTGTACAGCTCACACTGAGCACCGTATATCTCACACTGACACCGTACAGTTCACACTGACACCGTACAGTTCACACTTACACCGCACAGCTCACACTGAGCACCGTACATCTCACACTGACACTGTACATCTAACACTGACACCGTACAGCTCACACTGACACCGTACATCTAACACTTACACTGTACAGCTCACACTGACACCGTACATCTCACACTGACACCGTACATCTCACACTGAGCTAGTACATCTCACAGTGACACCGTTCAACTCACACTGACACCGTACATCTCACACTGACACTGTACAGCTCACACTGAGCACCGTAAAACTTACACAGACATCGTACAACTCAAACTGACACCGTACAGCTCACACTGACACCGTACAGATCACACTGACACCGTACAGATCACACTGACAGCGTATAGCTCACACTGACAGCGTATAGCTTATACTGACACCATACAGCTCATACTGACACCAAACATCTCACACTGACACCGTACATCTCACACTGACACCGTACAGCTCACACTGACACCGTACATCTCACACTGACACCGTACAGCTCACACTGAGCACTGTAAAACTTACACAGACATCGCACAACTCAAACTGACACCGTACAGCTCACACTGACACTGTACAGCTCAAACTGACACCGTACAGCTCACACTGGCACTCTACAGCTCACACTGACACCGTACAGCTCACAGTGAGCACCGCACAGCTCACACTGACACCGTTCAGCTCACACTGATACCGTACAGCTGACACTGACACCATACAGTTCACACTGACACCATACCGCTCAGACTGACACCGTACAACTCACACTCAGCACCGTACAGCTCACACTGACACCGTACAGCTCACACTGACACAGTACAGCTTACAGTGACACCGTACAGCTCACACTGACACCATACAACTCACACTGACAACGTACAGTTGACACTGACACCGGACAGCTCACACTGACAGCGTATAGCTTATACTGACACCATACAGCTCATACTGACACCGAACATCTCACATTGACACTGTACAGTTATCTCTGACACCGCACCGCTCACACTGACACCGTACAACTCACACTGACACCGTATAGATCACACTGACACCGTACAGCTCACAATGACAGCGTATAGCTTATAGTGACACCATACAGCTCACACTGACACCGAACATCTCACACTGACACCGTAAAGCTCACACTGACACCGTACATCTCACACTGACACCGCACATCTCACACTGACACCGTACAGCTCACACTGACACCGAACATCTCACACTGACACCGTAAAGCTCACACTGACACCGTACATCTCACACTGACACCGCACATCTCACACTGACACCGCACATCTCACACTGACACCGTACAGCTCACACTGACACCGTACAGCTCACACTGACACCGTACAGCTCACACTGAGCACTGTAAAACTTGCACAGACACATTACAGCTCACACTGGCACCGTACAGCTCACACTGACAACGTACAGCTCATATTGACACCGTACAGCTCACACTGACACCGTACAGCTCATACTGACACAGTACATCTCACTCTGACACCGTACAGCTCACACTGTGCACCGTACAGCTCATACTGACACCGTACAGAACACACTGAGCACCGTACAACTCACACTGACACTGTACAGCTCACACTGACACAGCAGAGCTCACACTGACAACGTACAACTAACACTGACACCGTACAGCTCACGCTGACACCATACAGCTCACACTAACACCGTAAAGCTCACACTGACAACGTACAGATCACACTGACACTGTACATCTCACAATGACACCGTACATTTCACACTGAGCACCGTACAGCTCACACTGACACCGTACAGCTCACACTGACACCGTAGAGCTCACACTGACACCGTACATCTCACAATGACACCGTACCTTTCACACTGAGCACCGTACAGCTCACACTGACAACGTACAGCTCACACTGACACCGTACAGATCACACTGACACCGAACATCTCACACTGACACCGTACAGCTCACACTGACACCGTATAGCTTATACTGACACCGTACAGCTCACAATGACACCGTTCAGCTCACACTGACACCGTACAGCTCACAATGACACCGAACATCTCACACTGATACCGTACAGCTTACACTGACACCGTACAGCTCACACTGACACCGTACATCTCACACTGACACCGTACAGCTCACACTGACACCGTACAGCTCACACTGACACCTCACATCTCACACTGACACGGTACAGCTCAAACTGACACCGTACAGCTCACACTGACACGGTACAGCTCAAACTGACACCGTACAGCTCAAACTGACACCATACAGCTCACACTGACACCGTACAGCTCACACTGACAACGTACAGCTCACACTGACACCGCACATCTCACACTGACACCGTACAGCTCACATTGACACCGTACAGCTCACACTGAGCACCGTAAAACTTACACAGACACCGTACAGCTCACACTGACACCGTACAGCCCTCACTGAGCACTGTACAGCTCACACTGACACCGTACAGCTCACACTGACACTGTACAGCTCACACTGGCACCGTACATTTCACACTGACCACCGTACATCTCACACTGACACCTTACAGCTCACACAAACACCATACATCTCACACTAACACCGTACAGCTCACACTGACATCGTAAATCTCACACTGACACCGTACATGTCACACTGACACCGTACAGCTCACACTGACACCGTACAGCTCACACTGACACCGTATAGCTTATACTGACACCGTACAGCACACACTGTCACCATACAATTCACACTGAAACTGTACATCTCAAACTGACACCGTACAGCTCACACTGACACCGTACATCTCACACTAACACCGTACAGCTCAATCTGACACCTTACAGCTCACACTGACACCGCACATCTCACATTGACACCGTACAGCTCACACTGAGCACTGTAAAACTTGCACAGACACATTACAGCTCACACTGGCACCGTACAGCTCACACTGACAACGTACAGCTCATATTGACACCGTACAGCTCACACTGACACCGTACAGCTCACACTGACACAGTACATCTCACTCTGACACCGTACAGCTCACACTGTGCACCGTACAGCTCATACTGACACCGTACAGAACACACTGAGCACCGTACAACTCACACTGACACAGTACAGCTCACACTGACACAGCACAGCTCACACTGACAACGTACAACTAACACTGACACCGTACAGCTCACACTGAGCACCGTACAGCACACAGTGACACCGTACAGCTCACGCTGACACCATACATCTCACACTAACACCGTAAAGCTCACACTGACAACGTACAGATCACACTGACACTGTACATCTCACAATGACACCGTACATTTCACACTGAGCACCGTACAGCTCACACTGACACCGTACAGCTCACACTGACACCGTAGAGCTCACACTGACACCGTACATCTCACAATGACACCGTACCTTTCACACTGAGCACCGTACAGCTCACACTGACAACGTACAGCTCACACTGACACCGTACAGATCACACTGACACCGAACATCTCACACTGACAACGTACAGCTCACACTGACACTGTACATCTCACAATGACACCGTACATTTCACACTGAGCACCGTACAGCTCACACTGACACCGTACAGCTCAGACTGACACCGTAGAGCTCACACTGACACCGTACATCTCACAATGACACCGTACCTTTCACACTGAGCACCGTACAGCTCACACTGACAACGTACAGCTCACACTGACACCGTACAGCTCACACTGACACCGTATAGCTTATACTGACACCGTACAGCTCACAATGACACCGTTCAGCTCACACTGACACCGTACAGCTCACAATGACACCGAACATCTCACACTGATACCGTACAGCATACACTGACACCGTACAGCTCACACTGACACCGTACATCTCACACTGACACCGTACAGCTCACACTGACACCGTACAGCTCACACTGACACCTCACATCTCACACTGACACGGTACAGCTCAAACTGACACCGTACAGCTCACACTGACACGGTACAGCTCAAACTGACACCGTACAGCTCACACTGACACCGTACAGCTCACACTGACACCGTACAGCTCAAACTGACACCATACAGCTCACACTGACACCGTACAGCTCACACTGAGCACCGTAAAACTTACACAGACACCGTACAGCTCACACTGACACCATACAGCCCTCACTGAGCACTGTACAGCTCACACTGACACCGTACAGCTCACACTGACACTGTACAGCTCACACTGGCACCGTACATCTCACACTGACACCCTACAGCTCACACTGACACCGTACAGCTCACACTGACACTGCATAGCTCACACTGTCACTGTACAGCACACACTGACTCTGTACAGCTCACACTGACAACGTACATTTCACACTGACCACCGTACATCTCACACTGACACCTTACAGCTCACACAAACACCATACATCTCACACTAACACCGTACAGCTCACACTGACATCGTAAATCTCACACTGACACCGTACATGTCACACTGACACCGTTCATCTCATACTGACACCGTACAGCACACACTGACACCGTACAATTCACACTGAAACTGTACATCTCAAACTGACAACGTACAGCTCACACTGATTCCGTACAGCTCACACTGACACCGTACATCTCACACTAACACCGTACAGCTCAATCTGACACCTTACAGCTCACACATGCACCGTAAAGCTCACACTGACACCGTACAGCTGATACTGACACCATACAGTTCACACTGACACCATACCGTCAGACTGACACCGTACAACTCACACTCAGCACCGTACAGCTCACACTGACACCGTACAGCTCACACTGACACCATACAGCTCATACTGACACCGAACATCTCACATTGACACTGTACAATTATCTCTGACACCGCACAGCTCACACTGACACCGTACAACTCACACTTACACCGTATAGATCATACTGACACCGTACTGCTCACAATGACAGCGTATAGCTTATACTGACACCATACAGCTCACACTGACACCGAACATCTCACACTGACACCGTAAGGCTCACACTGACACCGTACATCTCACACTGACACCGCACATCTCACACTGACACCGTACAGATCACACTGACACCGTACAGCTCACACTAACACCGTACAGCTCACACTGACACCGTACAGCTCACACTGACACCTCACATCTCACACTGACACCGTACAGCTCACACTGACACCATTCAGCTCACACTGACACCGTACATCTCACACTGACACCGTACAGCTCACGCTGACACTGTACATCTCACACTGACTCCGTACAGCTCACACGGAGCACCGTAAAGCCCACAGTGACACCGTACAGCTCACACTGACACCATACAGCTCACACAGACACCGTAAAGCCCACAGTGACACCGTACAGCTCACACTGACACCATACAGCTCACACGGAGCACCGTAAAGCCCACAGTGACACCGTACAGCTCACACTGACACCGTACAGCTCACACAGACACCGTAAAGCCCACACTGACACCGTACAGCTCACACTAACACCGTCCAGCTCACACGGACTCCGTACAGCTCACACTGAGAACCGCACATCGCACACTGACACCGAACATCTCACACTGACACCGTAAGGCTCACACTGACACCGTACATCTCACACTGACACCGCACATCTCACACTGACACCGTACAGATCACACTGACACCGTACAGCTCACACTAACACCGTACAGCTCACACTGACACCGTACAGCTCACACTGACACCTCACATCTCACACTGACACCGTACAGCTCACACTGACACCTCACATCTCACACTGACACCGTACAGCTCACACTGACACCTCACATCTCACACTGACACCGTACAGCTCACACTGACACCATTCAACTCACACTGACACCGTACATCTCACACTGACTCCGTACAGCTCACACGGAGCACCGTAAAGCCCACAGTGACACCGTACAGCTCACACTGACACCATACAGCTCACACAGACACCGTAAAGCCCACAGTGACACCGTACAGCTCACACTGACACCGTACAGCTCATACTGACACCGAACATCTCACATTGACACTGTACAATTATCTCTGACACCGCACAGCTCACACTGACACCGTACAACTCACACTTACACCGTATAGATCATACTGACACCGTACTGCTCACAATGACAGCGTATAGCTTATAGTGACACCATACAGCTCACACTGACACCGAACATCTCACACTGACACCGTAAGGCTCACACTGACACCGTACATCTCACACTGACACCGCACATCTCACACTGACACCGTACAGATCACACTGACACCGTACAGCTCACACTAACACCGTACAGCTCACACTGACACCGTACAGCTCACACTGACACCTCACATCTCACACTGACACCGTACAGCTCACACTGACACCATTCAGCTCACACTGACACCGTACATCTCACACTGACACCGTACAGCTCACGCTGACACTGTACATCTCACACTGACTCCGTACAGCTCACACGGAGCACCGTAAAGCCCACAGTGACACCGTACAGCTCACACTGACACCATACAGCTCACACAGACACCGTAAAGCCCACAGTGACACCGTACAGCTCACACTGACACCATACAGCTCACACGGAGCACCGTAAAGCCCACAGTGACACCGTACAGCTCACACTGACACCGTACAGCTCACACAGACACCGTAAAGCCCACACTGACACCGTACAGCTCACACTAACACCGTCCAGCTCACACGGACACCGTACAGCTCACACTGAGAACCGCACATCGCACACTGACACCGAACATCTCACACTGACACCGTAAGGCTCACACTGACACCGTACATCTCACACTGACACCGCACATCTCACACTGACACCGTACAGATCACACTGACACCGTACAGCTCACACTAACACCGTACAGCTCACACTGACACCGTACAGCTCACACTGACACCTCACATCTCACACTGACACCGTACAGCTCACACTGACACCTCACATCTCACACTGACACCGTACAGCTCACACTGACACCTCACATCTCACACTGACACCGTACAGCTCACACTGACACCATTCAACTCACACTGACACCGTACATCTCACACTGACTCCGTACAGCTCACACGGAGCACCGTAAAGCCCACACTGACACCGTACAGCTCACACTAACACCGTATAGCTCACACTGACACAGTTAACCTCACACTGGCACTCTACAGCTCACACTGACACCGTACAGCTCACACTGACACCGTACAGCTGACACTGACACCATACAGTTCACACTGACACCGTACCGCTCAGACTGACACCGTACATCTCGCACTAACACCGTACAGCTCACACTGACACCTCACATCTCACACTGACACCGTACAGTTCACACTGACAGCGTATATCTTATACTGACACCACACAGCTCACACTGATACCGAACATCTCACACTGACACCGTCCAGCTCACACTGACACTGTGCAGCTCAAACTGACACCGTACAGCTCACACTGGCACGCTACAGCTCACACTGACACCGTACAGCTCACAGTGAGCACCGCACAGCTCACACTGACACCGTACAGCTCACACTGACAACATAAAGTTCACACTGACACCGTACAGCTCACACTGGCACTCTACAGCTCACACTGACACCGTACAGCTCACACTGACACAGTACAGCTCACACTGACACCGTACATCTCACACTGACACTGTACAGATCACAGTGACACCGTACAGCTCACAGTGACACCGTACAGCTCACACTGACACTTTACATCTCAAACTGATAATGTACAGCTCACACTGACTCCGCACATCGCACACTGACACCGTTCAGCTCACACTGACACTGCACATCTCACAGTGACACCGTACAGACCAAACTGACACCGTACAGATCACACTGACACTGTACAACTCACATGACACCGTACAGCTCAAACTGACACCGTACAGCTAACACTGACACTTTACATCTCACACTGAGCACCGTACATCTCACACTGACACCGTACATCTCACACTGACACCGTACATCTCACACTGACACCGTACTGCTCACATTGATCACCGTACAGCTCACACTGACACCGTACATCTCACACTGACACCGTACAACTCACACTGACACCGTACATCTCACACTGACCCCGTACAGCTCACACTGATCACCGCAAAGCTCACACTGTCACCGTACAGCTCACACTCACACCGTACAGCTCACTGTGAGCACCGCACAGCTCACACTGACACCATACAGCTCACACTGACACCGTACAGCTCACCCTGTCACCGTGCGTCTCACACTGACACCGTACAGCTCACACTGAGCAGTGTACAGCTCACACTGACATTGTACAGCTCAAATTGACACCGTACAGATCACACTGGCACTCTACAGCTCACACTGACACCGTACAGCTCACAGTGAGCACCGCACAACTCACACTGACACTGTACAGCTCACACTCACCGTACAGCTGACACTGACACCATACAGTTCACACTGACACCGTAGCGCTCAGACTGACACCGTACAACTCACACTCAGCACCGTACAGCTCACACTGACACCGTACAGCTCACACTGACACAGTACAGCATACAGTGACACCGTACATCTCACACTGACACTGTACAGCTCACACTGACACCTTACATCTCACACTGACACCGTACAGATCACACTGACACAGTACAGCTCACACTGACACCGTACAGCACACACTGAGCACCGTACAGCTCACACTGACACCGTACAACTCACACTGAGCACCGCACAGCTCACACTGACACCGTACAGCTCACACTGACACCGTACATCTCACATTGACACCGTACAGCTCACACTGACACCGTACAGCTCACACTGACACCATGCAGCTCACACTGACACCGTACAACTCACACTGACACCGTACAGATCACACGGACACCGTACAGCTCACACTGACACCGTACAGATCACACTGAGCACCGTACAGCTTACACTGACACCGTACAGAACACACTGAGCAACGCACAGCTCACACTTACTCCGGACAGCTCATACTGACACTGTAGAGCTCACACTGACACCATACAGCTCACACTGAAACCGAACATCTCACACTGACTCCGTCCAGCTCACACTGACACCGTACAGCTCACACTGAGCACCGTAAAACTTACACATACACCGTACAGGTCACACTGACACCGCACAGCTCACACTGACAACGTACAGCTCACACTGGCACTGTACAGCTCACACTGGCTCCGTACAGCTCACACTGACACTGTACAGCTCACACTGACACCGTACAACTCACACTGAGCACCGTACAGCTCACACTGGCTCTGTAGAGCTCACACTGACACCGTACAGCTCACACTGACACCGCACAACTCACACTGACACTGTACAGCTCACACTGACACCGTACAGCTCACACTGACACCGTACAGCTCAAACTGACAGCGTACAGCTCACACTGACACCGTACAGCTCAAACTGACACCGTACAGCTCACACTGGCACTCTACAGCTCACACTGACACCGTACAACTCACACTGAGCACCGTACATCTCACACTGACACCGTACAGCTCAAACTGACACCGTACAGCTCACACTGACACCATACAGCTCACAGTGAGCACCGCACAGCTCACACTGGCACCGTACAGCTCACACTGACACCGTACAGCTCACAGTGAGCACCGCACAGCTCACACTGACACCGTACAGCTCACACTGACACCGTACAGCTCACAGTGACAGCGTACAGCTCACACTGACACTGTACAGCTCACACTGACACCGTACAACTCACACTGGCACTGTACAGCTCACACTGACACCGTACAGCTCACACTGACACTGTACAGCTCACACTGACACCGTACAACTCACACTGAGCACCGTACATCTCACACTGGCACTGTACAGCTCACACTGACATTGTACAGCTCAAACTGACACCATAGAGCTCACACTGGCACTCTACAGCTCACACTGACACCGTACAACTCACACTGAGCACCGTACATCTCACACTGACTCCGTACAGCTCACACGGAGCACCGTAAAGCCCACACTGACACCGTACAGCTCACACTAACACCGTACAGCTCACACTGACACAGTTAACCTCACACTGGCACTCTACAGCTCACACTGACACCGTACAGCTCACACTGACACCGTACAGCTGACACTGACACCATACAGTTCACACTGACACCGTACCGCTCAGACTGACACCGTACATCTCGCACTAACACCGTACAGCTCACACTGACACCTCACATCTCACACTGACACCGTACAGTTCACACTGACAGCGTATATCTTATACTGACACCACACAGCTCACACTGATACCGAACATCTCACACTGACACCGTCCAGCTCACACTGACACTGTGCAGCTCAAACTGACACCGTACAGCTCACACTGGCACGCTACAGCTCACACTGACACCGTACAGCTCACAGTGAGCACCGCACAGCTCACACTGACACCGTACAGCTCACACTGACAACATAAAGTTCACACTGACACCGTACAGCTCACACTGGCACTCTACAGCTCACACTGACACCGTACAGCTCACACTGACACAGTACAGCTCACACTGACACCGTACATCTCACACTGACACTGTACAGATCACAGTGACACCGTACAGCTCACAGTGACACCGTACAGCTCACACTGACACTTTACATCTCAAACTGATAATGTACAGCTCACACTGACTCCGCACATCGCACACTGACACCGTTCAGCTCACACTGACACTGCACATCTCACAGTGACACCGTACAGACCACACTGACACCGTACAGATCACACTGACACTGTACAACTCACATGACACCGTACAGCTCAAACTGACACCGTACAGCTAACACTGACACTTTACATCTCACACTGAGCACCGTACATCTCACACTGACACCGTACATCTCACACTGACACCGTACATCTCACACTGACACCGTACTGCTCACATTGATCACCGTACAGCTCACACTGACACCGTACATCTCACACTGACACCGTACAACTCACACTGACACCGTACATCTCACACTGACCCCGTACAGCTCACACTGATCACCGCAAAGCTCACACTGTCACCGTACAGCTCACACTCACACCGTACAGCTCACTGTGAGCACCGCACAGCTCACACTGACACCATACAGCTCACACTGACACCGTACAGCTCACCCTGTCACCGTGCGTCTCACACTGACACCGTACAGCTCACACTGAGCAGTGTACAGCTCACACTGACATTGTACAGCTCAAATTGACACCGTACAGATCACACTGGCACTCTACAGCTCACACTGACACCGTACAGCTCACAGTGAGCACCGCACAACTCACACTGACACTGTACAGCTCACACTCACCGTACAGCTGACACTGACACCATACAGTTCACACTGACACCGTAGCGCTCAGACTGACACCGTACAACTCACACTCAGCACCGTACAGCTCACACTGACACCGTACAGCTCACACTGACACAGTACAGCATACAGTGACACCGTACATCTCACACTGACACTGTACAGCTCACACTGACACCTTACATCTCACACTGACACCGTACAGATCACACTGACACAGTACAGCTCACACTGACACCGTACAGCACACACTGAGCACCGTACAGCTCACACTGACACCGTACAACTCACACTGAGCACCGCACAGCTCACACTGACACCGTACAGCTCACACTGACACCGTACATCTCACATTGACACCGTACAGCTCACACTGACACCGTACAGCTCACACTGACACCATGCAGCTCACACTGACACCGTACAACTCACACTGACACCGTACAGATCACACGGACACCGTACAGCTCACACTGACACCGTACAGATCACACTGAGCACCGTACAGCTTACACTGACACCGTACAGAACACACTGAGCAACGCACAGCTCACACTTACTCCGGACAGCTCATACTGACACTGTAGAGCTCACACTGACACCATACAGCTCACACTGAAACCGAACATCTCACACTGACTCCGTCCAGCTCACACTGACACCGTACAGCTCACACTGAGCACCGTAAAACTTACACATACACCGTACAGGTCACACTGACACCGCACAGCTCACACTGACAACGTACAGCTCACACTGGCACTGTACAGCTCACACTGGCTCCGTACAGCTCACACTGACACTGTACAGCTCACACTGACACCGTACAACTCACACTGAGCACCGTACAGCTCACACTGGCTCTGTAGAGCTCACACTGACACCGTACAGCTCACACTGACACCGCACAACTCACACTGACACTGTACAGCTCACACTGACACCGTACAGCTCACACTGACACCGTACAGCTCAAACTGACAGCGTACAGCTCACACTGACACCGTACAGCTCAAACTGACACCGTACAGCTCACACTGGCACTCTACAGCTCACACTGACACCGTACAACTCACACTGAGCACCGTACATCTCACACTGACACCGTACAGCTCAAACTGACACCGTACAGCTCACACTGACACCATACAGCTCACAGTGAGCACCGCACAGCTCACACTGGCACCGTACAGCTCACACTGACACCGTACAGCTCACAGTGAGCACCGCACAGCTCACACTGACACCGTACAGCTCACACTGACACCGTACAGCTCACAGTGACAGCGTACAGCTCACACTGACACTGTACAGCTCACACTGACACCGTACAACTCACACTGGCACTGTACAGCTCACACTGACACCGTACAGCTCACACTGACACTGTACAGCTCACACTGACACCGTACAACTCACACTGAGCACCGTACATCTCACACTGGCACTGTACAGCTCACACTGACATTGTACAGCTCAAACTGACACCATAGAGCTCACACTGGCACTCTACAGCTCACACTGACACCGTACAACTCACACTGAGCACCGTACATCTCACACTGACACCGTATAGCTCACACTGACACTGTACTGCTCACACTGACACCGTACAGCTCAAACTGACACCGTACAGCTCACACTGACACCATACAGCTCACAGTGAGCACCGCACAGCTCACACTGGCACCGTACAGCTCACACTGACACCGTACAGCTCACAGTGAGCACCGCACAGCTCACACTGACACCGTACAGCTCACACTGACACCGTACAGCTGACACTGACACCGTACAGTTCACTCTGACACCGTACCGCTCAGACTGACACCGTACAACTCACACTCAGCACCGTTCAGCTCACACTGACACTGTACGGCTCACACTGACACAGTACAGCTTACAGTGACACCGTACAGCTCAAACTGATACCGTACAGCTCACACTGACACTGTACAGCTCACACTGACACAGTACAGCTTACAGTGACACCGTACAGCTCAAACTGATACCGTACAGCTTACACTGACACCTTACAGAACACACTGAGCAACATACAACTCACACTGACACCGCACAGCTCACACTGACACCGTACAACTCACACTGACACCGCACAGCTCACACTGACACCGCACAGCTCACACTGACACCGTACAACTCACACTGACACCGTACAGCTCACACTGACACCGTACAGCTCACACTGACACCGTACAGCTGACACTGACACCGTACAGTTCACACTGACACCGTACCGCTCAGACTGACACCGTACAACTCACACTCAGCACCGTTCAGCTCACACTGACACTGTACGGCTCACACTGACACAGTACAGCTTACAGTGACACCGTACAGCTCAAACTGATACCGTACAGCTCACACTGACACTGTACAGCTCACACTGACACCGTACAGCTGACACTGACACCGTTCAGTTCACACTGACACCGTACCGCTCAGACTGACACCGTACAACTCACACTCAGCACCGTTCAGCTCACACTGACACTGTACAGCTCACACTGACACAGTACAGCTTACAGTGACACCGTACAGCTCAAACTGATACCGTACAGCTTACACTGACACCTTACAGAACACACTGAGCAACATACAACTCACACTGACACCGCACAGCTCACACTGACACCGTACAACTCACACTGACACCGCACAGCTCACACTGACACCGCACAGCTCACACTGACACCGTACAACTCACACTGACACCGTACAGCTCACACTGACAGCGTATATCTTATACTGACACCACACAGCTCACACTGACACCGAACATCTCACACTGACACCGTCCAGCTCACACTGACACCGCACATCTCACACTGACACCGCACAGCTCACACTGACACCGTACAGCTCAAACTGACACCGTACAGCTCACACTGACACCGTACAACTCACACTGACACCGTACAGCTCACACTGACAGCGTATATCTTATACTGACACCACACAGCTCACACTGACACCGTCCAGCTCACACTGACAACGTACAGCTCACACTGACACCGCACATCTCACACTGACACCGTGCAGCTCACACTGACACTGTACATCTCACACTGACACCGTACATCTCACATTGACACCGTACAGCTCACACTGACACCGTACAGCTCACACTGACACCGTGCAGCTGACACTGACACCGTACAACTCACACAGACACCGCACAGCTCACACTGACACCGCACAGGTCACACTGACACCGTACAACTCACACTGACACCGTACAGCTCACACTGACAGCGTATATCTTATACTGACACCACACAGCTCACACTGACACCGAACATCTCACACTGACACCGTCCAGCTCACACTGACCCCGCACATCTCACACTGACACCGCACAGCTCACACTGACACCGTACATCTCACATGACACCGTACATCGCACACTAACACCGTACAGCTCAAACTGAAACCGTACAGCTCACACTGACACCGTACAACTCACACTGACACCGTACAGCTCACACTGACAGCGTATATCTTATACTGACACCACACAGCTCACACTGACACCGAACATCTCACACTGACACCGTGCAGCTCACACTGACACTGTACATCTCACACTGACACCGTACATCTCACATTGACACCGTCCAGCTCACACTGACACCGTACAGCTCACACTGACACCGTACAGCTCACAGTGACACCATACATCTCACACTGACACCATACAGCTCACACTGACAACACACAGTTCACACTGACACCGTACAACTCACACTGACACCGTACAGCTCACACTGGCACCGTACATCTCACACTGACACCGTACAGCTCACACTGACACCGTACATCTCACACTGACACCGTACAGCTCACACTGACACCGTACAGCTCACACTGACACCGTACAGCTCACACTGACACCGTACATCACACACCGGCACAGTACATCTCACACTGACATCGTACAGCTCACACTGACACTGTACAGCTCACACTGACACCGTACATCTCACACTGACACCGTACAGCTCACACTGACACTGTACAGCTCACACTGACACTGTAAAGCTCACACTGATATCGTACAGCTCACACTGACACCGTACAGCCCTCACTGAGCACTGTACAGCTCACACTGGCACCATACAGTTCACACTGATCACCGTATATCTCACACTGACACCTTACAGCTCACACTGACAATGTACAGCTCACACTGTCACTGTACAGCTCACACTGACACCGTACAGCTCACACTGACCACCGTACATCTCACACTGACACCTTACAGCTCACACAAACACCATACAGCTCACAATGACATCGTCAATCTCACACTGTCACCGTACAAATCACACTGAAACTGTACATCTCAAACTGACACCGTACAGCTCACACTGAGTCCGTACAGCTCACACTGACACCGTACATCTCACACTGACACCGTACAGCTCAACCTGACACCTTACAGCTCACACTGACACTGTACAGCTCACACATGCATCGTAAATCTCACACTGACACCGTACAGCTGACACTGACACCATACAGTTCACACTAACACCATACAGCTCACACTGACAACGTACAGCTCACACTGTGCAATGTACAGCTCATACTGACACCGTACAGAACACACTGAGCACCGTACAACTCACACTGACACTGTACAGCTCACACTGACACATTACAGCTCACACTGGCACCGTACAGCTCACACTGACAACGTACAGCTCATATTGACACCGTACAGCTCACACTGACACCGTACAGCTCACACTGACACAGTACAGCTCACACTGACACCGTACATCTCACACTGACACTGTACAGATCACAGTGACACCGTACAGCTCACAGTGACACCGTACAGCTCACACTGACACTTTACATCTCAAACTGATAATGTACAGCTCACACTGACTCCGCACATCGCACACTGACACCGTTCAGCTCACACTGACACTGCACATCTCACAGTGACACCGTACAGACCACACTGACACCGTACAGATCACACTGACACTGTACAACTCACATGACACCGTACAGCTCAAACTGACACCGTACAGCTAACACTGACACTTTACATCTCACACTGAGCACCGTACATCTCACACTGACACCGTACATCTCACACTGACACCGTACATCTCACACTGACACCGTACTGCTCACATTGATCACCGTACAGCTCACACTGACACCGTACATCTCACACTGACACCGTACAACTCACACTGACACCGTACATCTCACACTGACCCCGTACAGCTCACACTGATCACCGCAAAGCTCACACTGTCACCGTACAGCTCACACTCACACCGTACAGCTCACTGTGAGCACCGCACAGCTCTCACTGACACCATACAGCTCACACTGACACCGTACAGCTCACCCTGTCACCGTGCGTCTCACACTGACACCGTACAGCTCACACTGAGCAGTGTACAGCTCACACTGACATTGTACAGCTCAAATTGACACCGTACAGATCACACTGGCACTCTACAGCTCACACTGACACCGTACAGCTCACAGTGAGCACCGCACAACTCACACTGACACTGTACAGCTCACACTCACCGTACAGCTGACACTGACACCATACAGTTCACACTGACACCGTAGCGCTCAGACTGACACCGTACAACTCACACTCAGCACCGTACAGCTCACACTGACACCGTACAGCTCACACTGACACAGTACAGCATACAGTGACACCGTACATCTCACACTGACACTGTACAGCTCACACTGACACCTTACATCTCACACTGACACCGTACAGATCACACTGACACAGTACAGCTCACACTGACACCGTACAGCACACACTGAGCACCGTACAGCTCACACTGACACCGTACAACTCACACTGAGCACCGCACAGCTCACACTGACACCGTACAGCTCACACTGACACCGTACATCTCACATTGACACCGTACAGCTCACACTGACACCGTACAGCTCACACTGACACCATGCAGCTCACACTGACACCGTACAACTCACACTGACACCGTACAGATCACACGGACACCGTACAGCTCACACTGACACCGTACAGATCACACTGAGCACCGTACAGCTTACACTGACACCGTACAGAACACACTGAGCAACGCACAGCTCACACTTACTCCGGACAGCTCATACTGACACTGTAGAGCTCACACTGACACCATACAGCTCACACTGAAACCGAACATCTCACACTGACTCCGTCCAGCTCACACTGACACCGTACAGCTCACACTGAGCACCGTAAAACTTACACATACACCGTACAGGTCACACTGACACCGCACAGCTCACACTGACAACGTACAGCTCACACTGGCACTGTACAGCTCACACTGGCTCCGTACAGCTCACACTGACACTGTACAGCTCACACTGACACCGTACAACTCACACTGAGCACCGTACAGCTCACACTGGCTCTGTAGAGCTCACACTGACACCGTACAGCTCACACTGACACCGCACAACTCACACTGACACTGTACAGCTCACACTGACACCGTACAGCTCACACTGACACCGTACAGCTCAAACTGACAGCGTACAGCTCACACTGACACCGTACAGCTCAAACTGACACCGTACAGCTCACACTGGCACTCTACAGCTCACACTGACACCGTACAACTCACACTGAGCACCGTACATCTCACACTGACACCGTACAGCTCAAACTGACACCGTACAGCTCACACTGACACCATACAGCTCACAGTGAGCACCGCACAGCTCACACTGGCACCGTACAGCTCACACTGACACCGTACAGCTCACAGTGAGCACCGCACAGCTCACACTGACACCGTACAGCTCACACTGACACCGTACAGCTCACAGTGACAGCGTACAGCTCACACTGACACTGTACAGCTCACACTGACACCGTACAACTCACACTGGCACTGTACAGCTCACACTGACACCGTACAGCTCACACTGACACTGTACAGCTCACACTGACACCGTACAACTCACACTGAGCACCGTACATCTCACACTGGCACTGTACAGCTCACACTGACATTGTACAAATCAAACTGACACCATAGAGCTCACACTGGCACTCTACAGCTCACACTGACACCGTACAACTCACACTGAGCACCGTACATCTCACACTGACACCGTATAGCTCACACTGACACTGTACTGCTCACACTGACACCGTACAGCTCAAACTGACACCGTACAGCTCACACTGACACCATACAGCTCACAGTGAGCACCGCACAGCTCACACTGGCACCGTACAGCTCACACTGACACCGTACAGCTCACAGTGAGCACCGCACAGCTCACACTGACACCGTACAGCTCACACTGACACCGTACAGCTGACACTGACACCGTACAGTTCACTCTGACACCGTACCGCTCAGACTGACACCGTACAACTCACACTCAGCACCGTTCAGCTCACACTGACACTGTACGGCTCACACTGACACAGTACAGCTTACAGTGACACCGTACAGCTCAAACTGATACCGTACAGCTCACACTGACACTGTACAGCTCACACTGACACAGTACAGCTTACAGTGACACCGTACAGCTCAAACTGATACCGTACAGCTTACACTGACACCTTACAGAACACACTGAGCAACATACAACTCACACTGACACCGCACAGCTCACACTGACACCGTACAACTCACACTGACACCGCACAGCTCACACTGACACCGCACAGCTCACACTGACACCGTACAACTCACACTGACACCGTACAGCTCACACTGACACCGTACAGCTCACACTGACACCGTACAGCTGACACTGACACCGTACAGTTCACACTGACACCGTACCGCTCAGACTGACACCGTACAACTCACACTCAGCACCGTTCAGCTCACACTGACACTGTACGGCTCACACTGACACAGTACAGCTTACAGTGACACCGTACAGCTCAAACTGATACCGTACAGCTCACACTGACACTGTACAGCTCACACTGACACCGTACAGCTGACACTGACACCGTTCAGTTCACACTGACACCGTACCGCTCAGACTGACACCGTACAACTCACACTCAGCACCGTTCAGCTCACACTGACACTGTACAGCTCACACTGACACAGTACAGCTTACAGTGACACCGTACAGCTCAAACTGATACCGTACAGCTTACACTGACACCTTACAGAACACACTGAGCAACATACAACTCACACTGACACCGCACAGCTCACACTGACACCGTACAACTCACACTGACACCGCACAGCTCACACTGACACCGCACAGCTCACACTGACACCGTACAACTCACACTGACACCGTACAGCTCACACTGACAGCGTATATCTTATACTGACACCACACAGCTCACACTGACACCGAACATCTCACACTGACACCGTCCAGCTCACACTGACACCGCACATCTCACACTGACACCGCACAGCTCACACTGACACCGTACAGCTCAAACTGACACCGTACAGCTCACACTGACACCGTACAACTCACACTGACACCGTACAGCTCACACTGACAGCGTATATCTTATACTGACACCACACAGCTCACACTGACACCGTCCAGCTCACACTGACAACGTACAGCTCACACTGACACCGCACATCTCACACTGACACCGTGCAGCTCACACTGACACTGTACATCTCACACTGACACCGTACATCTCACATTGACACCGTACAGCTCACACTGACACCGTACAGCTCACACTGACACCGTGCAGCTGACACTGACACCGTACAACTCACACAGACACCGCACAGCTCACACTGACACCGCACAGGTCACACTGACACCGTACAACTCACACTGACACCGTACAGCTCACACTGACAGCGTATATCTTATACTGACACCACACAGCTCACACTGACACCGAACATCTCACACTGACACCGTCCAGCTCACACTGACCCCGCACATCTCACACTGACACCGCACAGCTCACACTGACACCGTACATCTCACATGACACCGTACATCGCACACTAACACCGTACAGCTCAAACTGAAACCGTACAGCTCACACTGACACCGTACAACTCACACTGACACCGTACAGCTCACACTGACAGCGTATATCTTATACTGACACCACACAGCTCACACTGACACCGAACATCTCACACTGACACCGTGCAGCTCACACTGACACTGTACATCTCACACTGACACCGTACATCTCACATTGACACTGTCCAGCTCACACTGACACCGTACAGCTCACACTGACACCGTACAGCTCACAGTGACACCATACATCTCACACTGACACCATACAGCTCACACTGACAACACACAGTTCACACTGACACCGTACAACTCACACTGACACCGTACAGCTCACACTGGCACCGTACATCTCACACTGACACCGTACAGCTCACACTGACACCGTACATCTCACACTGACACCGTACAGCTCACACTGACACCGTACAGCTCACACTGACACCGTACAGCTCACACTGACACCGTACATCACACACCGGCACAGTACATCTCACACTGACATCGTACAGCTCACACTGACACTGTACAGCTCACACTGACACCGTACATCTCACACTGACACCGTACAGCTCACACTGACACTGTACAGCTCACACTGACACTGTAAAGCTCACACTGATATCGTACAGCTCACACTGACACCGTACAGCCCTCACTGAGCACTGTACAGCTCACACTGGCACCATACAGTTCACACTGATCACCGTATATCTCACACTGACACCTTACAGCTCACACTGACAATGTACAGCTCACACTGTCACTGTACAGCTCACACTGACACCGTACAGCTCACACTGACCACCGTACATCTCACACTGACACCTTACAGCTCACACAAACACCATACAGCTCACAATGACATCGTCAATCTCACACTGTCACCGTACAAATCACACTGAAACTGTACATCTCAAACTGACACCGTACAGCTCACACTGAGTCCGTACAGCTCACACTGACACCGTACATCTCACACTGACACCGTACAGCTCAACCTGACACCTTACAGCTCACACTGACACTGTACAGCTCACACATGCATCGTAAATCTCACACTGACACCGTACAGCTGACACTGACACCATACAGTTCACACTAACACCATACAGCTCACACTGACAACGTACAGCTCACACTGTGCAATGTACAGCTCATACTGACACCGTACAGAACACACTGAGCACCGTACAACTCACACTGACACTGTACAGCTCACACTGACACATTACAGCTCACACTGGCACCGTACAGCTCACACTGACAACGTACAGCTCATATTGACACCGTACAGCTCACACTGACACCGTACAGCTCACACTGACACAGTACATCTCACACTGACACCGTACAGCTCACACTGTGCACTGTACAGCTCATACTGACACCGTACAGAACACACTGAGCAACGTACAACTCACACTGACACTGTACAGCTCACACTGACACAGTACAGCTCACACTGACACTGTACATCTCACACTGACACTGTACAGCTAACACTGACACCGTACAGCTCACACTGAGCACCGTACAGCACACAGTGACACCGTACAGCTCAAATTGTCACCATACAGCTCCATACAACTCACTCTGACACCCTACAGCTCACGCTGACAGCATACAGCTCACACTAACACCGTAAAGCTCACACTGCCAACGTACAGCTCACACTGACACTGTACATCTCACAATGACACCGTACATTTCACACTGAGCACCGTACAGCTCACACTGACACCGTACAGCTCACACTGACACCGAACATCTCACACTGTCACCGCACAGCTCACACTGACACCGTACTACACACACTTACACCGTATAGATCATACTGACACCGTACTGCTCACAATGACAGCGTATAGCTTATACTGACACCATACAGCTCACACTGACACCGAACATCTCACACTGACACCGTAAGGCTCATACTGACACCGTACATCTCACACTGACACCGCACATCTCACACTGACACCATACAGATCACACTGACACCGTACAGCTCACACTAACACCGTACAGCTCACACTGACACCGTACAGCTCACACTGACACCTCACATCTCACACTGACACCGTACAGCTCACACTGACACCGTTCAGCTCACACTGACACCGTACATCTCACACTGACACCGTAAAGCTCACGCTGACACCGTACATCTCACAATGACTCCGTACAGCTCACACGGAGCACCGTAAAGCCCACAGTGACACCGTACAGCTCACACTGACACCGTACAGCTCACACAGACACCGTAAAGCCCACACTGACACCGTACATCTCACACTGACACCGTACAGCTCACACTGACAACATACAGTTCACACTGACACCGTACAGCTCACACTGGCACTGTACAGCACACATTGACACCGTACAACTCACACTGACACTGTACAGCTCACACTGACACCTTACATCTCACACTGACACCGTACAGCTCACACTGGCACTGTACAGCTCACACATGCACCAAACAGCTCACACTGACACCATACATCTCACACTGACACCGTACAGCTCACACTGACACTGTACAGCTCACACTGATATCGTACAGCTCACACTGAGCACCGTACAGCTCACACTGACACCGTGGAGTTCACACTGATCACCGTACAGCTCACACTGACACCGTACAGCTCACACTGAGCTCCGTACATCTCACACTGACACCGTACAGCTAACACTGACTCCATACATCTCACACTGACACTGTACAGCTTACACTGACACCATACAGCTCACACTGACACCATACAGCTCACACTGACACCGTACAGCTCACACTGACACCGTACAGCTCACACTGACACCATACAGCTTACAATGAGCACCGTACAGCACACACTGACACCGTACAGCTCACACTGACACCGCACAGCTCACACTGGCACGGTACAGCTCACACTGACACCGTACAGCTCATACTGACACCGTACATCTCACACTGACAACGTACATTTCACACTGACCACCGTACATCTCACACTGACACCTTACAGCTCACACAAACACCATACATCTCACACTGACACCGTACAGCTCACACTGACACCGTACAGCTCACACTGACATCGTAAATTTCACACTGACACCGTACATGTCACTTTGACACCGTTCATCTCACACTGACACCGTACAGCTCACACTGACACCGTACAGCTCACACTGACACCGTACAGCTCACACTGACACCATACAGCTCACACTGACAGGGTACATCTCACACTGAGCACCGTACAGCTCACACTGACACTGTACAACTCACACTGACACCGTACAGCTCACACTGACACCGTACGGCTCACACTGAGCACCTTACATCTCACTCTGAGCACCGTACAGCTCACACTGACACCGTACAACTCACACTGACACCGTAAATCTCACACTGACACCGTACAGCTTACACTGACACCGTACAACTCACACGGACACCGTAAATCTCACACTGACACCGTACAGATCACACTGGCACTGTACAGCACACACTGACACCGTACAACTCACACTGACACTGTACATCTCACACTGACACCGTACAGATCACACTGGCACTGTTCAGATCACATTGAGCACCGTACATCTCACACTGACTCCGTTCAGCTCACACTGACACCATACTGCTCACATTGACACCGTACAGCTCACACTGACACCGTACAGCTCACACTGACACAGTACAGCTCACACTGAGCACCGAACATCTCACACTGACACCATACAGCTCACACTGACACCGTACAGCTCACACTGACACCGTACAGCTCACATAGAGCACCGCACAGCTCAGACTGACACCGCACAGCTCATACTGACACCGTACAGCTCACACTGACACCGTAAGCTCCACTGACACCGTACATCTCACTCTGAGCACTCTAAAGCTCACACTGACACCGTACAGCTCACACTGACACCGTACAGCTCAAACTGACACCGTACAGCTCACACTGACACTTTACATCGCACACTGAGCACCGTACATCTCACACTGAGCAGTGTACAGCTCACACTGACATTGTACAGCTCAAACTGACACCGTACAGCTCACACTGGCACTCTACAGCTCACACTGACACCGTACAGCTCACAGTGAGCACCGCACAACTCACACTGACACTGTACAGCTCACACTGTCACCGTACAGCTGACACTGACACCATACAGTTCACACTGACACCGTAGCGCTCAGACTGACACCGTACAACACACACTCAGCACCGTACAGCTCACACTGACACCGTACAGCTCACACTGACACCGTGCAGCTCACACTGACACCGTACAACTCACACTGACACCGTACAGATCACACTGACACC
This sequence comes from Isurus oxyrinchus, assembly GCA_026770705.1. Taxonomy (NCBI): domain Eukaryota; kingdom Metazoa; phylum Chordata; class Chondrichthyes; order Lamniformes; family Lamnidae; genus Isurus; species Isurus oxyrinchus. The sequence goes on from JANJGN010000033.1 coordinate 2,499,652, forward strand.
GTACAGCTCACACTGAACACCGTACAGCTCACACTGACACCGTACAGAACACACTGAGCAACGCACAGCTCACACTTACTCCGGACAGCTCAGACTGACACTGTACAGCTCACACTGACACCATACAGCTCACACTGAAACCGAACATCTCACACTGACACCGTCCAGCTCACACTGACACCGTACAGCTCACACTGACACCATACAGCTCACAGTGACACCGTACAGCTCACACTGAGCACCATAAAACTTACACAGACACCGTAAAGCTCACACTGGCACTGTACAGCTCACACTGACTCCGTACAGCTCCCCCTGACACTGTACAGCTCACACTGACACCGTACAGCTCACACTGACACCATACATCTCACACTGACACCGTACATCTCACACTGACACCGTACAGCTCACACTGACACCGTACATCACACACCGGCACAGTACAGCTCACACTGACATCGTACAGCTCACACTGACACCGTACAGCTCACACTGACACCGTACAGCTCACACTGACACTGTACAGCTCACACTGATATCGTACAGCTCACACTGACACAGTACAGCCCTCACTGAGCACTGTACAGCTCACACTGGCACCGTACAGTTCACACTGATCACCGTATATCTCACACTGACACCTTACAGCTCACACTGACAATGTAGAGCTCACACTGGCACTGTACATCTCACACTGACACCCTACAGCTCACACTGACACCGTACAGCACACACTGACACCGTACAGCTCACACTGACACTGCATAGCTCACACTGTCACTGTACAGCTCACACTGACACCGTACAGCTCACACTGACCACCGTACATCTCACACTGACACCTTACAGCTCACACAAACACCATACAGCTCACAATGACATCGTCAATCTCACACTGTCACCGTACAATTCACACTGAAACTGTACATCTCAAACTGACACCGTACAGCTCACACTGATTCCGTACAGCTCACACTGACACCGTACATCTCACACTAACACCGTACAGCTCACACTGACACCGTACAGCTCACACTGACACAGTACATCTCACACTGACACCGTACAGCTCACACTGTGCACCGTACAGCTCATACTGACACCGTACAGAACACACTGAGCACCGTACAACTCACACTGACATTGTACAGCTCACACTGACACTGTACATCTCACACTGACACCGTACAGCTAACACTGACTCCGTACAGCTCACACTGAGCACCGTACAGCACACAGTGACACCGTACAGCTCAAATTGTCACCATACAGCTCCATACAACTCACTCTGACACCCTACAGCTCACACTGACACCGTACATCTCACAATGACACCGTACATCTCACACTCAGCACCGTACAGCTCACACTGACACCGTACAGCTCACACTGACACCGAACATCTCACACTGACACCATACGGCTCACACCGACACCGTACAGCTCACACTGACACCGTACAGCTCACACTAACACCGTACATCTCACACTGACACCGTACAGCTCACACTGGCACCGTACATCTCACACTGACACCGTACATCTCACACTAACACCGTACATCTCACACTGACACCGTACAGCTCACACTGACACCGTACAGCTCACAGTGAGCACCGCACAGCTCACACTGACACCGTACAGATCACACTGACACCGTACAGCTCACAGTGAGCACCGCACAGCTCACACTGACACCGTACAGCTCACACTGACACCGTACAGCTGACACTGACACCGTACAGTTCACACTGACACCGTACCGCTCAGATTGACTACGTACAACTCACACTCAGCACCGTTCAGCTCACACTGACACTGTACGGCTCACACTGACACAGAACAGCTTACAGTGACACCGTACAGCTCAAACTGATACCGTACAGCTCACACTGACACTGTACAGCTCACACTGACACCGTACAGCTGACACTGACACCGTACAGTTCACACTGACACCGTACCGCTCAGACTGACACCGTACAACTCACACTCAGCACCGTTCAGCTCACACTGACACCGCACAGCTCACACTGACACCGCACAGCTCACACTGACACCGTACAACTCACACTGACACCGTACAGAACACACTGACAGCGTATATCTTATACTGACACCACACAGCTCACACTGACACCGAACATCTCACACTGACACTGTCCAGCTCACACTGACACCGCACATCTCACACTGACACCGCACAGCTCACACTGACACCGTACATCTCACACTGACACCGTACATCTCACACTAACACCGTACAGCTCAAACTGACACCGTACAGCTCACACTGACACCGTACAACTCACACTGACACCGTACAGCTCACACTGACAGCGTATATCTTATACTGACACCACACAGCTCACACTGACACCGTCCAGCTCACACTGACAACGTACAGCTCACACTGACACCGCACATCTCACACTGACACCGTGCAGCTCACACTGACACTGTACATCTCACACTGACACCGTACATCTCACATTGACACCGTACAGCTCACACTGACACCGTACAGCTCACACTGACACCGTACAGCTCACAGTGACACCGTACATCTCACACTGACACCATACAGCTCACACTGACACAGTACATCTCACACTGACACCGTACAGCTCACACTGTGCACCGTACAGTTCACACTGACACTGCATAGCTCACACTGTCACTGTACAGCTCACACTGACACCGTACAGCTCACACTGACCACCGTACATCTCACACTGACACCTTACAGCTCACACAAACACCATACAGCTCACAATGACATCGTCAATCTCACACTGTCACCGTACAATTCACACTGAAACTGTACATCTCAAACTGACACCGTACAGCTCACACTGATTCCATACAGCTCACACTGACACCGTACATCTCACACTAACACCGTACAGGTCACACTGACACCGTACTACACACACTTACACCGTATAGATCATACTGACACCGTACTGCTCACAATGACAGCGTATAGCTTATACTGACACCATACAGCTCACACTGACACCGAACATCTCACACTGACACCGTAAGGCTCATACTGACACCGTACATCTCACACTGACACCGCACATCTCACACTGACACCATACAGATCACACTGACACCGTACAGCTCACACTAACACCGTACAGCTCACACTGACACCGTACAGCTCACACTGACACCTCACATCTCACACTGACACCGTACAGCTCACACTGACACCGTTCAGCTCACACTGACACCGTACATCTCACAATGACTCCGTACAGCTCACACGGAGCACCGTAAAGCCCACAGTGACACCGTACAGCTCACACTGACACCGTACAGCTCACACAGACACCGTAAAGCCCACACTGACACCGTACATCTCACACTGACACCGTACAGCTCACACTGACAACATACAGTTCACACTGACACCGTACAGCTCACACTGGCACTGTACAGCACACATTGACACCGTACAACTCACACTGACACTGTACAGCTCACACTGACACCTTACATCTCACACTGACACCGTACAGCTCACACTGGCACTGTACAGCTCACACATGCACCAAACAGCTCACACTGACACCATACATCTCACACTGACACCGTACAGCTCACACTGACACTGTACAGCTCACACTGATATCGTACAGCTCACACTGAGCACCGTACAGCTCACACTGACACCGTGGAGTTCACACTGATCACCGTACAGCTCACACTGACACCGTACAGCTCACACTGAGCTCCGTACATCTCACACTGACACCGTACAGCTAACACTGACTCCATACATCTCACACTGACACTGTACAGCTTACACTGACACCATACAGCTCACACTGACACCATACAGCTCACACTGACACCGTACAGCTCACACTGACACCGTACAGCTCACACTGACACCATACAGCTTACAATGAGCACCGTACAGCACACACTGACACCGTACAGCTCACACTGACACCGCACAGCTCACACTGGCACGGTACAGCTCACACTGACACCGTACAGCTCATACTGACACCGTACATCTCACACTGACAACGTACATTTCACACTGACCACCGTACATCTCACACTGACACCTTACAGCTCACACAAACACCATACATCTCACACTGACACCGTACAGCTCACACTGACACCGTACAGCTCACACTGACATCGTAAATTTCACACTGACACCGTACATGTCACTTTGACACCGTTCATCTCACACTGACACCGTACAGCTCACACTGACACCGTACAGCTCACACTGACACCGTACAGCTCACACTGACACCATACAGCTCACACTGACAGGGTACATCTCACACTGAGCACCGTACAGCTCACACTGACACTGTACAACTCACACTGACACCGTACAGCTCACACTGACACCGTACGGCTCACACTGAGCACCTTACATCTCACTCTGAGCACCGTACAGCTCACACTGACACCGTACAACTCACACTGACACCGTAAATCTCACACTGACACCGTACAGCTTACACTGACACCGTACAACTCACACGGACACCGTAAATCTCACACTGACACCGTACAGATCACACTGGCACTGTACAGCACACACTGACACCGTACAACTCACACTGACACTGTACATCTCACACTGACACCGTACAGATCACACTGGCACTGTTCAGATCACATTGAGCACCGTACATCTCACACTGACTCCGTTCAGCTCACACTGACACCATACTGCTCACATTGACACCGTACAGCTCACACTGACACCGTACAGCTCACACTGACACAGTACAGCTCACACTGAGCACCGAACATCTCACACTGACACCATACAGCTCACACTGACACCGTACAGCTCACACTGACACCGTACAGCTCACATAGAGCACCGCACAGCTCACACTGACACCGCACAGCTCATACTGACACCGTACAGCTCACACTGACACCGTAAGCTCCACTGACACCGTACATCTCACTCTGAGCACTCTAAAGCTCACACTGACACCGTACAGCTCACACTGACACCGTACAGCTCAAACTGACACCGTACAGCTCACACTGACACTTTACATCGCACACTGAGCACCGTACATCTCACACTGAGCAGTGTACAGCTCACACTGACATTGTACAGCTCAAACTGACACCGTACAGCTCACACTGGCACTCTACAGCTCACACTGACACCGTACAGCTCACAGTGAGCACCGCACAACTCACACTGACACTGTACAGCTCACACTGTCACCGTACAGCTGACACTGACACCATACAGTTCACACTGACACCGTAGCGCTCAGACTGACACCGTACAACACACACTCAGCACCGTACAGCTCACACTGACACCGTACAGCTCACACTGACACCGTGCAGCTCACACTGACACCGTACAACTCACACTGACACCGTACAGATCACACTGACACCGTACAGCTCACACTGAACACCGTACAGCTCACACTGACACCGTACAGAACACACTGAGCAACGCACAGCTCACACTTACTCCGGACAGCTCAGACTGACACTGTACAGCTCACACTGACACCATACAGCTCACACTGAAACCGAACATCTCACACTGACACCGTCCAGCTCACACTGACACCGTACAGCTCACACTGACACCATACAGCTCACAGTGACAACGTACAGCTCACACTGAGCACCATAAAACTTACACAGACACCGTAAAGCTCACACTGGCACTGTACAGCTCACACTGACTCCGTACAGCTCCCCCTGACACTGTACAGCTCACACTGACACCGTACAGCTCACACTGACACCATACATCTCACACTGACACCGTACATCTCACACTGACACCGTACAGCTCACACTGACACCGTACATCACACACCGGCACAGTACAGCTCACACTGACATCGTACAGCTCACACTGACACCGTACAGCTCACACTGACACCGTACAGCTCACACTGACACTGTACAGCTCACACTGATATCGTACAGCTCACACTGACACAGTACAGCCCTCACTGAGCACTGTACAGCTCACACTGGCACCGTACAGTTCACACTGATCACCGTATATCTCACACTGACACCTTACAGCTCACACTGACAATGTAGAGCTCACACTGGCACTGTACATCTCACACTGACACCCTACAGCTCACACTGACACCGTACAGCACACACTGACACCGTACAGCTCACACTGACACTGCATAGCTCACACTGTCACTGTACAGCTCACACTGACACCGTACAGCTCACACTGACCACCGTACATCTCACACTGACACCTTACAGCTCACACAAACACCATACAGCTCACAATGACATCGTCAATCTCACACTGTCACCGTACAATTCACACTGAAACTGTACATCTCAAACTGACACCGTACAGCTCACACTGATTCCGTACAGCTCACACTGACACCGTACATCTCACACTAACACCGTACAGCTCACACTGACACCGTACAGCTCACACTGACACAGTACATCTCACACTGACACCGTACAGCTCACACTGTGCACCGTACAGCTCATACTGACACCGTACAGAACACACTGAGCACCGTACAACTCACACTGACATTGTACAGCTCACACTGACACTGTACATCTCACACTGACACCGTACAGCTAACACTGACTCCGTACAGCTCACACTGAGCACCGTACAGCACACAGTGACACCGTACAGCTCAAATTGTCACCATACAGCTCCATACAACTCACTCTGACACCCTACAGCTCACACTGACACCGTACATCTCACAATGACACCGTACATCTCACACTCAGCACCGTACAGCTCACACTGACACCGTACAGCTCACACTGACACCGAACATCTCACACTGACACCATACGGCTCACACCGACACCGTACAGCTCACACTGACACCGTACAGCTCACACTGACACCGTACATCTCACACTGACACCGTAAATCTCACACTAACACCGTACATCTCACACTGACACCGTACAGCTCACACTGGCACCGTACATCTCACACTGACACCGTACATCTCACACTAACACCGTACATCTCACACTGACACCGTACAGCTCACACTGACACCGTACAGCTCACAGTGAGCACCGCACAGCTCACACTGACACCGTACAGATCACACTGACACCGTACAGCTCACAGTGAGCACCGCACAGCTCACACTGACACCGTACAGCTCACACTGACACCGTACAGCTGACACTGACACCGTACAGTTCACACTGACACCGTACCGCTCAGATTGACTACGTACAACTCACACTCAGCACCGTTCAGCTCACACTGACACTGTACGGCTCACACTGACACAGAACAGCTTACAGTGACACCGTACAGCTCAAACTGATACCGTACAGCTCACACTGACACTGTACAGCTCACACTGACACCGTACAGCTGACACTGACACCGTACAGTTCACACTGACACCGTACCGCTCAGACTGACACCGTACAACTCACACTCAGCACCGTTCAGCTCACACTGACACCGCACAGCTCACACTGACACCGCACAGCTCACACTGACACCGTACAACTCACACTGACACCGTACAGAACACACTGACAGCCTATATCTTATACTGACACCACACAGCTCACACTGACACCGAACATCTCACACTGACACTGTCCAGCTCACACTGACACCGCACATCTCACACTGACACCGCACAGCTCACACTGACACCGTACATCTCACACTGACACCGTACATCTCACACTAACACCGTACAGCTCAAACTGACACCGTACAGCTCACACTGACACCGTACAACTCACACTGACACCGTACAGCTCACACTGACAGCGTATATCTTATACTGACACCACACAGCTCACACTGACACCGTCCAGCTCACACTGACAACGTACAGCTCACACTGACACCGCACATCTCACACTGACACCGTGCAGCTCACACTGACACTGTACATCTCACACTGACACCGTACATCTCACATTGACACCGTACAGCTCACACTGACACCGTACAGCTCACACTGACACCGTACAGCTCACAGTGACACCGTACATCTCACACTGACACCATACAGCTCACACTGACACAGTACATCTCACACTGACACCGTACAGCTCACACTGTGCACCGTACAGCTCACACTGACACTGCATAGCTCACACTGTCACTGTACAGCTCACACTGACACCGTACAGCTCACACTGACCACCGTACATCTCACACTGACACCTTACAGCTCACACAAACACCATACAGCTCACAATGACATCGTCAATCTCACACTGTCACCGTACAATTCACACTGAAACTGTACATCTCAAACTGACACCGTACAGCTCACACTGATTCCATACAGCTCACACTGACACCGTACATCTCACACTAACACCGTACAGCTCACACTGACACCGTACAGCTCACACTGACACAGTACATCTCACACTGACACCGTACAGCTCACACTGACACTTTACATCGCACACTGAGCACCGTACATCTCACACTGAGCAGTGTACAGCTCACACTGACATTGTACAGCTCAAACTGACACCGTACAGCTCACACTGGCACTCTACAGCTCACACTGACACCGTACAGCTCACAGTGAGCACCGCACAACTCACACTGACACTGTACAGCTCACACTGTCACCGTACAGCTGACACTGACACCATACAGTTCACACTGACACCGTAGCGCTCAGACTGACACCGTACAACACACACTCAGCACCGTACAGCTCACACTGACACCGTACAGCTCACACTGACACCGTGCAGCTCACACTGACACCGTACAACTCACACTGACACCGTACAGATCACACTGACACCGTACAGCTCACACTGAACACCGTACAGCTCACACTGACACCGTACAGAACACACTGAGCAACGCACAGCTCACACTTACTCCGGACAGCTCAGACTGACACTGTACAGCTCACACTTTACACCATACAGCTCACACTGAAACCGAACATCTCACACTGACACCGTCCAGCTCACACTGACACCGTACAGCTCACACTGACACCATACAGCTCACAGTGACACCGTACAGCTCACACTGAGCACCATAAAACTTACACAGACACCGTAAAGCTCACACTGGCACTGTACAGCTCACACTGACTCCGTACAGCTCCCCCTGACACTGTACAGCTCACACTGACACCGTACAGCTCACACTGACACCATACATCTCACACTGACACCGTACATCTCACACTGACACCGTACAGCTCACACTGACACCGTACATCACACACCGGCACAGTACAGCTCACACTGACATCGTACAGCTCACACTGACACCGTACAGCTCACACTGACACCGTACAGCTCACACTGACACTGTACAGCTCACACTGATATCGTACAGCTCACACTGACACAGTACAGCCCTCACTTAGCACTGTACAGCTCACACTGGCACCGTACAGTTCACACTGATCACCGTATATCTCACACTGACACCTTACAGCTCACACTGACAATGTAGAGCTCACACTGGCACTGTACATCTCACACTGACACCCTACAGCTCACACTGACACCGTACAGCACACACTGACACCGTACAGCTCACACTGACACTGCATAGCTCACACTGTCACTGTACAGCTCACACTGACACCGTACAGCTCACACTGACCACCGTACATCTCACACTGACACCTTACAGCTCACACAAACACCATACAGCTCACAATGACATCGTCAATCTCACACTGTCACCGTACAATTCACACTGAAACTGTACATCTCAAACTGACACCGTACAGCTCACACTGATTCCGTACAGCTCACACTGACACCGTACATCTCACACTAACACCGTACAGCTCACACTGACACCGTACAGCTCACACTGACACAGTACATCTCACACTGACACCGTACAGCTCACACTGTGCACCGTACAGCTCATACTGACACCGTACAGAACACACTGAGCACCGTACAACTCACACTGACATTGTACAGCTCACACTGACACTGTACATCTCACACTGACACCGTACAGCTAACACTGACTCCGTACAGCTCACACTGAGCACCGTACAGCACACAGTGACACCGTACAGCTCAAATTGTCACCATACAGCTCCATACAACTCACTCTTACACCCTACAGCTCACACTGACACCGTACATCTCACAATGACACCGTACATCTCACACTGAGCACCGTACAGCTCACACTGACACCGTACAGCTCACACTGACACCGAACATCTCACACTGACACCATACGGCTCACACCGACACCGTACAGCTCACACTGACACCGTACAGCTCACACTGACACCGTACATCTCACACTGACACCGTAAATCTCACACTAACACCGTACATCTCACACTGACACCGTACAGCTCACACTGGCACCGTACATCTCACACTGACACCGTACATCTCACACTAACACCGTACATCTCACACTGACACCGTACAGCTCACACTGACACCGTACAGCTCACAGTGAGCACCGCACAGCTCACACTGACACCGTACAGATCACACTGACACCGTACAGCTCACAGTGAGCACCGCACAGCTCACACTGACACCGTACAGCTCACACTGACACCGTACAGCTGACACTGACACCGTACAGTTCACACTGACACCGTACCGCTCAGACTGACTACGTACAACTCACACTCAGCACCGTTCAGCTCACACTGACACTGTACGGCTCATACTGACACAGAACAGCTTACAGTGACACCGTACAGCTCAAACTGATACCGTACAGCTCACACTGACACTGTACAGCTCACACTGACACCGTACAGCTGACACTGACACCGTACAGTTCACACTGACACCGTACCGCTCAGACTGACACCGTACAACTCACAGTCAGCACCGTTCAGCTCACACTGACACCGCACAGCTCACACTGACACCGCACAGCTCACACTGACACCGTACAACTCACACTGACACCGTACAGAACACACTGACAGCGTATATCTTATACTGACACCACACAGCTCACACTGACACCGAACATCTCACACTGACACTGTCCAGCTCACACTGACACCGCACATCTCACACTGACACCGCACAGCTCACACTGACACCTACATCTCACACTGACACCGTACATCTCACACTAACACCGTACAGCTCAAACTGACACCGTACAGCTCACACTGACACCGTACAACTCACACTGACACCGTACAGCTCACACTGACAGCGTATATCTTATACTGACACCACACAGCTCACACTGACACCGTCCAGCTCACACTGACAACGTACAGCTCACACTGACACCGCACATCTCACACTGACACCGTGCAGCTCACACTGACACTGTACATCTCACACTGACACCGTACATCTCACATTGACACCGTACAGCTCACACTGACACCGTACAGCTCACACTGACACCGTACAGCTCACAGTGACACCGTACATCTCACACTGACACCATACAGCTCACACTGACACAGTACATCTCACACTGACACCGTACAGCTCACACTGTGCACCGTACAGCTCACACTGACACTGCATAGCTCACACTGTCACTGTACAGCTCACGCTGACACCGTACAGCTCACACTGACCACCGTACATCTCACACTGACACCTTACAGCGCACACAAACACCATACAGCTCACAATGACATCGTCAATCTCACACTGTCACCGTACAATTCACACTGAAACTGTACATCTCAAACTGACACCGTACAGCTCACACTGATTCCATACAGCTCACACTGACACCGTACATCTCACACTAACACCGTACAGCTCACACTGTGCACCGTACAGCTCATACTGACATTGTACAGCTCACACTGACACTGTACATCTCACACTGACACCGTACAGCTAACACTGACTCCGTACAGCTCACACTGAGCACCGTACAGCACACAGTGACACCGTACAGCTCAAATTGTCACCACACAGCTCCATACAACTCACTCTGACACCCTACAGCTCACACTGACACCGTACATCTCACAATGACACCGTACATCTCACACTGAGCACCGTACAGCTCACACTGACACCGTACAGCTCACACTGACACCGAACATCTCACACTGACACCGTACAGCTCACACCGACACCGTACAGCTCACAATGACACCGTACAGCTCACACTGACACCGTATAGCTTATACCAAAACCGTACAGCTCACAATGACACTGTTCAGCTCACACTGACACCTCACAGCTCACACTGACACCGTACAGCTCACAATGACACCGAACATCTCACACTGACACCGTACAGCTCACACAGACACCATACATCTCACACTGACACTGTACATCTCACACTGACACCGTACATCTCACACTGACACCGTACAGCTCACACTGACACCGTACATCTCACACTGACACCGTACAGCTCACACTGACACCGTACAGCTCACACTGGCACCGTACATCTCACACTGGCACCGTACAGCTCACACTGACACCGTACATCTCACACTGACACCGTACAGCTCACACTGACACCGTACAGCTCACACTGACACCGTACAGCTCACACTGACACCGTACATCACACACAGGCACAGTACAGCTCACACTGACATCGTACAGCTCACACTGACACCGTACAGCTCACACTGACACCGTACAGCTCACACTGACACTGTACAGCTCACACGGATATCGTACAGCTCACACTGACACCGTACAGCCCTCACTGAGCACTGTACAGCTCACACTGGCACCGTACAGTTCACAATGATCACCGTATATCTCACACTGACACCTTAAAGCTCACACTGACAATGTACAGCTCACACTGGCACCGTACATCTCACACTGACACCCTACAGCTCACACTGACACCGTACAGCACACACTGACACCGTACAGCTCACACTGACACTGCATAGCTCACACTGTCACTGTACAGCTCACACTGACACCGTACAGCTCACACTGACCACCGTACATCTCACACTGACACCTTACAGCTCACACAAACACCATACAGCTCACAATGACATCGTCAATCTCACACTGTCACCGTACAATTCACACTGAAACTGTACATCTCAAACTGACACCGTACCGCTCACACTGATTCCGTACAGCTCACACTGACACCGTACATCTCACACTAACACCGTACAGCTCACACTGACACCGTACAGCTCACACTGACACAGTACATCTCACACTGACACCGTACAGCTCACACTGTGCACCGTACAGCTCATACTGACACCGTACAGAACACACTGAGCACCGTACAACTCACACTGACATTGTACAGCTCACACTGACACTGTACATCTCACACTGACACCGTACAGCTAACACTGACTCCGTACAGCTCACACTGAGCACCGTACAGCACACAGTGACACCGTACAGCTCAAATTGTCACCATACAGCTCCACACAACTCACTCTGACACCCTACAGCTCACACTGACACCGTACATCTCACAATGACACCGTACATCTCACACTGAGCACCGTACAGCTCACACTGACACCGTACAGCTCACACTGACACCGAACATCTCACACTGACACCGTACAGCTCACACCGACACCGTACAGCTCACAATGACACCGTACAGCTCACACTGACACCGTATAGCTTATACCAACACCGTACATCTCACACTGACACCGTACAGCTCACCCTGTCACCGTGCATCTCACATTGACACCGTACAGCTCACACTGAGCTCTGTAAAACTTACACAGGCACCGCACAGTTCACACTGACACCGTACCGCTCAGACTGACACCGTAAAACTCACACTCAGCACCTTACAGCTCACACTGACACCGTACAGCTCACACTGACACCGTACAGCTCACACTGACACCGTACAGCACACACTGACACCGTACATCTCACACTGAGCACCGTACAGGTCACACTGACACCGTACAGAACACACTGAGCAACGTAGAACTCACATTGACACCGTACAGCTATCTCTGACACAGCACAGCTCACACTGACACCGTAAACTCACAGTGACACCGTACAGCTCACACTGACACCATACAGCTCACACTGACACCGAACATCTCACACTGACAAAGTACAGCTCACACTGACACCGCACAGCTCACACTGACACCGTACAGCTCACACTGACACCGAACATCTCACACTGACACCGAACATCTCACACTGACACTGTATAGCTCACACTGACAATGTACAGCTCACACTGACACCGTACAGCTCACACTGACACCGTACAGCTCACACTGACTCCGTACAGCTCACACTGACACCGTACAGCTCACACTGACACCATACAGCTCACACTGACACTGTACAGCTCACACTGAGCACCGTACAGCTCACACTGACACCGTACAGCTCACACTGACACCGTACAGCTGACACTGACACCATACAGCTCACACTGGCACTGTACACCTCACACTGGCACCGTACATCTCACACTGGCACCATACAGCTCACACTGACACCGTACAGCTCACCCTGTCACCGTAAATTTCACACTGACACCGTACAGCTCACACTGGCACTCTACAGCTCACACTGACACCGTACAGCTCACCCTGTCACCGTGCATCTCACACTGACACCGTACAGCTCACACTGAGCACTGTAAAACTTACACAGACACCGCACAGTTCACACTGACACCGTACCGCTCAGACTGACACCGTAAAACTCACACTCAGCACCGTACAGCTCACACTGACACCGTACATCTCACACTGACCCCGTACAGCTCACACTGATCACCGCAAAGCTCACACTGTCACCGTACAGCTCACACTCACACCGTACAGCTCACTGTGAGCACCGCACAGCTCACACTGACACCGTACAGCTCACACTGACACCGTACAGCTCACAGTGAGCACCGCACAGCTCACACTGACACCATACATCTCACACTGACACCGTACAACTCACACTGACACCGTGCATCTCACACTGACACCGTACAGCTCACAGTGAGCACCGCACATCTCACACTGGCACCATACATCTCACACTGACACCGTACAACTCACACTGACACCGTGCATCTCACACTGACACCGTACAGCTCACACTGGCACTCTACAGCTCACACTGACACCGTACAGCTCACACTGACACTGCATAGCTCACACTGACACCATACATGTCACTTTGACACCGTTCATCTCATACTGACATCGTACAGCACACACTGACACCGTACAGCTCACACTGTCAACGTACAGCTCACACTGTCACCGTACAGCTCACACTGAGCACTGTAAAACTTACACAGACACCGCACAGTTCACACTGACACCGTACCGCTCAGACTGACACCGTAAAACTCACACTCAGCACCGTACAGCTCACACTGACACCGTACAGCTCACACTGACACCGTAGAGCTCACACTGAGCACCGTACAACTTACACTGACACCGTACAGAACACACTGAGCAACGTACAACTCACATTGACACCGTACAGCTATCTCTGACACAGCACAGCTCACACTGACACCGTAAACTCACAGTGGCACCGTACAGCTCACACTGTGCACCGTACAGCTCACACTGACACTGCATAGCTCACACTGTCACTGTACAGCTCACACTGACACCGTACAGCTCACACTGACCACCGTACATCTCACACTGACACCTTACAGCTCACACAAACACCATACAGCTCACAATGACATCGTCAATCTCACACTGTCACCGTACAATTCACACTGAAACTGTACATCTCAAACTGACACCGTACAGCTCACACTGATTCCGTACAGCTCACACTGACACCGTACATCTCACACTAACACCGTACAGCTCACACTGACACCGTACAGCTCACACTGACACCGTACATCTCACACTGACACCGTACAGCTCACACTGTGCACCGTACAGCTCATACTGACACCGTACAGAACACACTGAGCACCGTACAACTCACACTGACATTGTACAGCTCACACTGACACTGTACATCTCACACTGACACCGTACAGCTAACACTGACTCCGTACAGCTCACACTGAGCACCGTACAGCACACAGTGACACCGTACAGCTCAAATTGTCACCATACAGCTCCATACAACTCACTCTGACACCCTACAGCTCACACTGACACCGTACATCTCACAATGACACCGTACATCTCACACTGAGCACCGTACAGCTCACACTGACACCGAACATCTCACACTGACACCGTACAGCTCACACCGACACCGTACAGCTCACAATGACACCGTACAGCTCACACTGACACCGTATATCTTATACCAACACCGTACAGCTCACAATGACACTGTTCAGCTCACACTGACACCTCACAGCTCACACTGACACCTCACAGCTCACACTGACACCGTACAGCTCACAATGACACCGAACATCTCACACTGACACCGCACATCTCACACTGACACTGTACATCTCACACTGACACCGTACATCTCACACTGACACCGTACAGCTCACACTGACACCGTACATCTCACACTGACACCGTACATCTCACACTGACACCGTACATCTCACACTAACACCATACATCTCACACTGACACCGTACAGCTCACAAAGGCACCGTACATCTCACACTGACACCGTACATCTCACACTAACACCGTACATCTCACACTGACACTGTACAGCTCACACTGACACCGTACAGCTCACACTGACACCGTACATCTCACACTGACACCGTACATCTCACACTAACACCGTACATCTCACACTGAAACCGTACAGCTCACACTGACACCATACAGCTCACACTGACACCGTACATCTCACACTGACACCGTACATCTCACACTGACACCGTACATCTCACACTGACACCGTACAGCTCACACTGACACCGTACAGCTCACACTGACACCGTACATCTCACACTGACACCGTACATCTCACACTAACACCGTACAGCTCACACTGACACCTCACATCTCACACTGACACCGTACAGCTCACACTGACACCGTTCAGCTCACACTGACAACGTACAGCTCACACTGACACCGCACATCTCACACTGACACCGTACATCTCACATTGACACCGTACAGCTCATACTGACACCGTACAGCTCACACTGACACCGTACAGCTCACACTGACACCGTACATCTCACACTGACACCATACAGCTCACACTGACAACATACAGTTCACACTGACACCGTACAGCTCACACTGACACCGTACAGCTCACACTGGCACCGTACATCTCACACTGGCACCGTACAGCTCAAACTGACACCGTACATCTCACACTGACACCGTACAGCTCACAATGACATTGTCAATCTCACACTGTCACCGTACAATTCACACTGAAACTGTACATCTCAAACTGACACCGTACAGCTCACACTGATTCCGTACAGCTCACACTGACACTGTACATCTCACACTGACACCGTACATCTCACATTGACACCGTACAGCTCATACTGACACCGTACAGCTCACACTGACACCGTACAGCTCACACTGACACCGTACATCTCACACTGACACCATACAGCTCACACTGACAACATACAGTTCACACTGACACCGTACAGCTCACACTGACACCGTACAGCTCACACTGGCACCGTACATCTCACACTGACACCGTACAGCTCACAATGACATCGTCAATCTCACACTGTCACCGTACAATTCACACTGAAACTGTACATCTCAAACTGACACCGTACAGCTCACACTGATTCCGAACAGCTCACACTGACACCGTACATCTCACACTAACACCGTACAGCTCACACTGACACCGTACAGCTCACACTGACACAGTAAATCTCACACTGACACCGTACAGCTCACACTGTGCACCGTACAGCTCACACTGACACTGCATAGCTCACACTGTCACTGTACAGCTGACACTGACACCGTACAGCTCACACTGACCACCGTACATCTCACACTGACACCTTACAGCTCACACAAACACCATACAGCTCACAATGACATCGTCAATCTCACACTGTCACCGTACAATTCACACTGAAACTGTACATCTCAAACTGACACCGTACAGCTCACACTGATTCCGTACAGCTCACATTGACACCGTACATCTCACACTAACACCGTACAGCTCACACTGACACCGTACAGCTCACACTGACACAGTACATCTCACACTGACACCGTACAGCTCACACTGTGCACCGTACAGCTCATACTGACACCGTACAGAACACACTGAGCACCGTACAACTCACACTGACATTGTACAGCTCACACTGACACTGTACATCTCACACTGACACCGTACAGCTAACACTGACTCCGTACAGCTCACACTGAGCACCGTACAGCACACAGTGACACCGTACAGCTCAAATTGTCACCATACAGCTCCATACAACTCACTCTGACACCCTACAGCTCACACTGACACCGTACATCTCACAATGACACCGTACATCTCACACTGAGCACCGTACAGCTCACACTGACACCGTACAGCTCACACTGACACCGAACATCTCACACTGACACCGTACAGCTCACACTGACACCGTACAGCTCACAATGACACCGTACAGCTCACACTGACACCGTATAGCTTATACCAAAACCGTACAGCTCACAATGACACTGTTAGCTCACACTGACACCGTACAGCTCACACTGACACCGTATAGCTTATACCAAAACCGTACAGCTCACAATGACACTGTTCAGCTCACACTGACACCGTACAGCTCACAATGACACCGAACATCTCACACTGACACCGTACAGCTCACACAGACACCATACATCTCACACTGACACTGTACATCTCACACTGACACCGTACATCTCACACTGACACCGTACAGCTCACACTGACACCGTACATCTCACACTGACACCGTACATCTCACACTGACACCGTACAGCTCACACTGGCACCGTACATCTCACACTGACACCGTACATCTCACACTAACACCGTACATCTCACACTGACACTGTACAGCTCACACTGACACCGTACAGCTCACACTGACACCGTACATCTCACACTGACACCGTACATCTCACACTAACACCGTACATCACACACTGACACCGTACAGCTCACACTGACACCGTACAGCTCACACTGACACCGTACATCTCACACTGACAGCGTACATCTCACACTGACACCGTACAGCTCACACTGACACCGTACAGCTCACACTGACACCGTACATCTCACACTAACACCGTACAGCTCACACTGACACCTCACATCTCACACTGACACCGTACAGCTCACACTGACACCGTTCAGCTCACACTGACACCGTACATCTCACACTGACACCGTACAGCTCACACTGACACCGTACATCTCACACTGACTCCGTACATCTCACACGGAGCACCGTAAATCTTACACAGACACCGTTCAACTCAAACTGACACCGTACAGCCCACACTGATCACCGCAAAGCTCACACTGACACCGTGCAGCTCACACTGACACCGTACAGCTCACAGTGAGCACCGCACAGCTCACACTGACAGCGTACAGCTCACACTGACACCGTACAGCTGACACTGACATCATACAGCTCACACTGACACTGTACAGCTCACACTGACACCGTACAGCTGACACTGACACCATACAGCTCACACTGACACTGTACAGCTCACACTGACACCGTACAGCTCACACTGAGCACCGTACAGCTCACACTGACACCGTACAGCTCACACTGACACCGAACATCTCACACTGACACCGTACAGCTCACACAGACACCATACATCTCACACTGACACTGTACATCTCACACTGACACCGTACATCTCACACTGACACCGTACAGCTCACACTGACACCGTACATCTCACACTGACACCGTACATCTCACACTGACACCGTACAGCTCACCCTGTCACCGTGCATCTCACATTGACACCGTACAGCTCGCACTGAGCTCTGTAAAACTTACACAGGCACCGCACAGTTCACACTGACACCGTACCGCTCAGACTGACACCGTAAAACTCACACTCAGCACCTTACAGCTCACACTGACACCGTACAGCTCACACTGACACCGTACAGCTCACACTGACACCGTACAGCACACACTGACACCGTACATCTCACACTGAGCACCGTACAGGTCACACTGACACCGTACAGAACACACTGAGCAACGTAGAACTCACATTGACACCGTACAGCTATCTCTGACACAGCACAGCTCACACTGACACCGTAAACTCACAGTGACACCGTACAGCTCACACTGACACCATACAGCTCACACTGACACCGAACATCTCACACTGACAAAGTACAGCTCACACTGACACCGCACAGCTCACACTGACACCGTACAGCTCACACTGACACCGAACATCTCACACTGACACCGAACATCTCACACTGACACTGTATAGCTCACACTGACAATGTACAGCTCACACTGACACCGTACAGCTCACACTGACACCGTACAGCTCACACTGACTCCGTACAGCTCACACTGACACCGTACAGCTCACACTGACACCATACAGCTCACACTGACACTGTACAGCTCACACTGAGCACCGTACAGCTCACACTGACACCGTACAGCTCACACTGACACCGTACAGCTGACACTGACACCATACAGCTCACACTGGCACTGTACACCTCACACTGGCACCGTACATCTCACACTGGCACCATACAGCTCACACTGACACCGTACAGCTCACCCTGTCACCGTAAATTTCACACTGACACCGTACAGCTCACACTGGCACTCTACAGCTCACACTGACACCGTACAGCTCACCCTGTCACCGTGCATCTCACACTGACACCGTACAGCTCACACTGAGCACTGTAAAACTTACACAGACACCGCACAGTTCACACTGACACCGTACCGCTCAGACTGACACCGTAAAACTCACACTCAGCACCGTACAGCTCACACTGACACCGTACATCTCACACTGACCCCGTACAGCTCACACTGATCACCGCAAAGCTCACACTGTCACCGTACAGCTCACACTCACACCGTACAGCTCACTGTGAGCACCGCACAGCTCACACTGACACCGTACAGCTCACACTGACACCGTACAGCTCACAGTGAGCACCGCACAGCTCACACTGACACCATACATCTCACACTGACACCGTACAACTCACACTGACACCGTGCATCTCACACTGACACCGTACAGCTCACAGTGAGCACCGCACATCTCACACTGGCACCATACATCTCACACTGACACCGTACAACTCACACTGACACCGTGCATCTCACACTGACACCGTACAGCTCACACTGGCACTCTACAGCTCACACTGACACCGTACAGCTCACACTGACACTGCATAGCTCACACTGACACCATACATGTCACTTTGACACCGTTCATCTCATACTGACATCGTACAGCACACACTGACACCGTACAGCTCACACTGTCAACGTACAGCTCACACTGTCACCGTACAGCTCACACTGAGCACTGTAAAACTTACACAGACACCGCACAGTTCACACTGACACCGTACCGCTCAGACTGACACCGTAAAACTCACACTCAGCACCGTACAGCTCACACTGACACCGTACAGCTCACACTGACACCGTAGAGCTCACACTGAGCACCGTACAACTTACACTGACACCGTACAGAACACACTGAGCAACGTACAACTCACATTGACACCGTACAGCTATCTCTGACACAGCACAGCTCACACTGACACCGTAAACTCACAGTGACACCGTACAGCTCACACTGACACCGAACATCTCACACTGACAAAGTACAGCTCACACTGACACCGTACATCTCACACTGACACCGTACAGCTCACACTGACACCGTACAGCTCACACTGACACCGTACAGCTCACACTGACACCGTACAGCTCACAGTGACACTGTACTGCTCACACTGACTCTGTACAGCTCACACTGACACCATACAGTTCACACTGACACTGCACAGCTCACACTGGCTCCGTACAGCTCAAACTGACACTGTACAGCTCACACTGACACCATACAGCTCACACTGACACCGTATAGCTCACACTGACACCGTACAGCTCACACTGTCACTGTACAGCTCACACTGGCACCGTACATCTCACACCGACACTGTACAGCTCACACTGGCACCGTACATCTCACACTGTCACTGTACAGCTCACACTGGCACCGTACATCTCACACTGACACCGTACAGCTCACTCTGACATTGTACAGCTCAAACTGACACCATACAGCTCACACTGGCACTCTACAGCTCACACTGACACCGCACAGCTCACACTGACACCGTACAGATCACACTGACACCGTACAGTTCACACTAACACCGTACAGCACACACTGACACCGTACAGCTCACATTGACACCGTACAGAACACACTGAGCAACGTACAACTCACATTGACACCATACAGCTATCTCTGACACCGCACAGCTCACACTGACACCGTACATCTCACACTGACACCGTACAGCTAACACTGACTCCGTACAGCTCACACTGAGCACCGTACAGCACACAGTGACACCGTACAGCTCAAATTGACACCATACAGCTCCATACAACTCACTCTAACACCCTACAGCTCACACTGACACTGTACATGTCACAATGACACCGTACATCTCACACTGAGCACCGTACAGCTCACACTGACACCGTACAGCTCACACTGACACCGTACTGCTCACATTGACACCGTACAGCTCACACTGACACCGAACATCTCACACTGACACCATACAGCTCACACCGACACCGTACAGCTCACACTGACACCGTACAGCTCACACTGACACCGTACATCTCACACTGACACCGTACATCTCACACTAACACCGTACATCTCACACTGACACCGTACAGCTCACACTGGCACCGTACATCTCACACTGACACCGTACATCTCAAACTAACACCGTACATCTCACACTAATACCGTACAGCTCACACTGACACCGTACAGCTCACAGTGAGCACCGCACAGCTCACACTGACACCATACAGATCACACTGAGACCGTACAGCTCACAGTGAGCACCGCACAGCTCACACTGACACTGTACAGCTCACACTGACACCGTACAGCTGACACTGACACCGTACAGTTCACACTGACACCGTACCGCTCAGACTGACACCGTACAACTCACACTCAGCACCGTTCAGCTCACACTGACACTGTACAGCTCACACTGACACAGTACAGCTTACAGTGACACCGTACAGCTCAAACTGATACCGTACAGCTTACACCGACACCTTACAGAACACACTGAGCAACATACAACTCACACTGACACCGCACAGCTCACACTGACACCGTACAACTCACGCTGACACCGCACAGCTCACACTGACACCGCACAGCTCACACTGACACCGTACAACTCACACTGACACCGTACAGCTCACACTGACAGCGTATATCTTATACTGACACCACACAGCTCACACTGACACCGAACATCTCACACTGACACTGTCCAGCTCACACTGACACCGCACATCTCACACTGACACCGCACAGCTCACACTGACACCGTACATCTCACACTGACACCGTACATCTCACACTAACACCGTAGAGCTCACACTGACAGCGTATATCTTATACTGACACCACACAGCTCACACTGACACCGTCCAGCTCACACTGACAACGTACAGCTCACACTGACACCGCACATCTCACACTGACACCGTGCAGCTCACACTGACACTGTACATCTCACACTGACACCGTACATCTCACATTGACACCGTACAGCTCACACTGACACCGTACAGCTCACACTGACACCGTACAGCTCACAGTGACACCGTACATCTCACACTGACACCATACAGCTCACACTGACAACATACAGTTCACACTGACACCGTACAGCTCACACTGACACCGTACAGCTCACACTGGCACCGTACATCTCACACTGGCACCGTACAGCTCACACTGACACCGTACATCTCACACTGACACCGTACAGCTCACAATGACATCGTCAATCTCACACTGTCACCGTACAATTCACACTGAAACTGTACATCTCAAACTGACACCGTACAGCTCACACTGATTCCGTACAGCTCACACTGACACCGTACATCTCACACTAACACCGTACAGCTCACACTGACACCGTACAGCTCACACTGACACAGTACATCTCACACTGACACCGTATAGCTCACACTGTGCACCGTACAGCTCACACTGACACTGCATAGCTCACACTGTCACTGTACAGCTCACACTGACACCGTACAGCTCAAACTGACCACCGTACATCTCACACTGACACCTTACAGCTCACACAAACACCATACAGCTCACAATGACATCGTCAATCTCACACTGTCACCGTACAATTCACACTGAAACTGTACATTTCAAACTGACACCGTACAGCTCACACTGATTCCGTACAGCTCACACTGACACCGTACATCTCACACTAACACCATACAGCTCACACTGACACCGTACAGCTCACACTGACACAGTACATCTCACACTGACACCGTACAGCTCACAATGTGCACCGTACAGCTCATACTGACACCGTACAGAACACACTGAGCACCGTACAACTCACACTGACATTGTACAGCTCACACTGACACTGTACATCTCACACTGACACCGTACAGCTAACAATGACTCCGTACAGCTCACACTGAGCACCGTACAGCACACAGTGACACCGTACAGATCAAATTGTCACCATACAGCTCCATACAACTCACTCTGACACCCTACAGCTCACACTGACACCGTACATCTCACAATGACACCGTACATCTCACACTGAGCACCGTACAGCTCACACTGACACCGTACAGCTCACACTGACACCGAACATCTCACCCTGACACCGTACAGCTCACACCGACACCGTACAGCTCACAATGACACCGTATAGCTCACACTGACACCGTATAGCTTATGCCAACACCGTACAGCTCACAATGACACTGTTCAGCTCACACTGACACCTCACAGCTCACACTGACACCGTACAGCTCACAATGACACCGAACATCTAACACTGACACCGTACAGCTCACACAGACACCATACATCTCACACTGACACCGTACATCTCACACTGACACCGTACCTCTCACACTGACACCGTACAGCTCACACTGACACCGTACATCTCACACTGACACCGTACATCTCACACTGACACCGTACATCTCACACTGACACCGTACATCTCACACTAACACCGTACATCTCACACTGACACTGTACAGCTCACACTGACACCGTACAGCTCACACTGACACCGTACATCTCACACTGACACCGTACAGCTCACACTGACACCGTACATCTCACACTGACACCGTACATCTCACACTAACACCGTACATCTCACACTGACACCGTACAGCTCACACTGACACCGTACATCTCACACTGACACCGTACATCTAACACTAACACCGTACAGCTCACACTGACACCTCACATCTCACACTGACACCGTACAGCTCACACTGACACCGTTCAGCTCACACTGACACCGTACATCTCACACTGACACCATACAGCTCACACTGACACCGTACATCTCACACTGACTCCGTACAGCTCACACGGAGCACCGTAAATCTTACACAGACACCGTACAACTCAAACTGACACCGTACAGCCCACACTGATCACCGCAAAGCTCACACTGACACCGTACAGCTCACACTGACATCGTACAGCTCACACTGACACCGTACAGCTCACACTGACACCGTACAGCTCACAGTGAGCACCGCACAGCTCACACTGACAGCGTACAGCTCACACTGACACCGTACAGCTGACACTGAGCACCGTTCAGCTCACACTGAGCACCGTACAGCTCACACTGACACCGTACAGCTCACACTGACACTGTACAGCTCACACTGAGCACCGTACAGCTCACACTGGCACTGTACATCTCACACTGACACCGCACAGCTCACACTGACACCGTACAGCTCACACTGACACCGTACAGCTCACACTGACACCGTACAGCTCACACTGGCACCGTACAGCTCACCCTGTCACCGTGCATCTCACACTGACACCGTACAGCTCACACTGACACCGTACAGCTCACCCTGTCACCGTGCATCTCACACTGACACCGTACAGCTCACACTGACACCGTACAGCTCACACTGACACCGTACAGACCACACTGACACCGTACATCTCACACTGACTCCGTACAGCTCACACGGAGCACCGTAAATCTTACACAGACACCGTACAACTCAAACTGACACCGTACAGCCCACACTGATCACCGCAAAGCTCACACTGACACCGTACAGCTCACACTGACA
The DNA here is from genome assembly GCA_026770705.1 of Isurus oxyrinchus. Lineage (NCBI taxonomy): Eukaryota > Metazoa > Chordata > Chondrichthyes > Lamniformes > Lamnidae > Isurus > Isurus oxyrinchus. The sequence goes on from JANJGN010000033.1 coordinate 2,525,999, forward strand.
CCGTACAGCTCACACTGACACCGTACAGCTCACACTGACACCGTACAGCTCACAGTGAGCACCGCACAACTCACACTGACACCGTACAGCTCACACTGACACCGTACAGCTCACACTGACACCGTACAGCTCACAGTGAGCACCGTACAGCTCACACTGGCACTGTACATCTCACACTGACACCGCACAGCTCACACTGACACCGTACAGCTCACACTGACACCGTACAGCTCACACTGACACCGTACAGCTCACACTGGCACCGTACAGCTCACCCTGTCACCGTGCATCTCACACTGACACCGTACAGCTCACACTGACACCGTACAGCTCACCCTGTCACCGTGCATCTCACACTGACACCGTACCGCTCAGACTGACACCGTAAAACTCACACTCAGCACCTTACAGCTCACACTGACACCGTACAGCTCACACTGAGCACCGTACAGCTCACACTGACACCGTACAGCTCACACTGAGCACTGTACAGCTCACACTGACACCGTACAGCTCACACTGACACCGTAGAGCTCACACTGACACCGTACAGCTCACAGTGAACACCGCACAGCTCACACTGACAGCGTACAGCTCACACTGACACCGTACAGCTCACACTGACAGCGTGTATCTTATTCTGACACCATACAGCTCACACTGACACCGAACATCTCACACTGACAAAGTACAGCTCACACTGACACCGTACAGCTCACACTGACACCGTACAGCTCACAGTGACACTGTACTGCTCACACTGACTCTGTACAGCTCACACTGACACCGTACAGCTCACACTGACACCGTACAGCTCACAGTGACACTGTACTGCTCACACTGGCTCCGTACAGCTCAAACTGACACTGTACAGCTCACACTGACACCGTACAGCTCACACTGACACCGTACATCTCACACTGACACTGTACAGCTCACACTGGCACCGTACATCTCACACTGACACCGTACAGCTCACACTGACATTGTACAGCTCAAACTGACACCATACAGCTCACACTGGCACTCTACAGCTCACACTGACACCGCACAGCTCACACTGACACCGTACACCTCACACTGACACCGTACAGATCACACTGACACCGTACAGCACACACTGACACCGTACAGATCACACTGACACCGTACAGCTCACACTGACACCGTACAGAACACACTGAGCAACGTACAACTCACACTGACACCATACAGCTATCTCTGACACCGCACAGCTCACACTGACACCGTACATTTCACACTGACACTGTACAGCTCACACTGACACCGTACAGCTCACACTGAGCACCGTTCAGCTCACACTGGCACTGTACAGCTCACACTGAACAGTACAGCTTACAGTGACAACGTACAGCTCAAACTGATACTGTACAGTTTACACCGACACCTTACAGAACACACTGAGCAACATACAACTCACACTGACACCGCACAGCTCACACTGACACCGTACAACTCACACTGACACCGCACAGCTCACACTGACACCGCACAGCTCACACTGACACCGTACAACTCACACTGACACCGTACAGCTCACACTGACAGCGTATATCTTATACTGACACCACACAGCTCACACTGACACCGAACATCTCACACTGACACCGTCCAGCTCACACTGACACCACACAGCTCACACTGACACCGCAGAGCTCACACTGACACCGTACATCTCACACTGACACCGTACATCTCACACTAACACCGTACAGCTCAAACTGACACCGTACAGCTCACACTGACACCGTACAACTCACACTGACACCGTACAGCTCACACTGACAACGTACAGCTCACACTGACACCGCACATCTCACACTGACACCGTGCAGCTCACACTGACACTGTACATCTCACACTGACACCGTACATCTCACATTGACACCGTACAGCTCACACTGACACCGTACAGCTCACACTGACACCGTACAGCTCACAGTGACACCGTACATCTCACACTGACACCATACAGCTCACACTGACAACATACAGTTCACACTGACACCGTACAGCTCACACTGACACCGTACAGCTCACACTGGCACCGTACATCTCACACTGGCACCGTACAGCTCACACTGACACCGTACATCTCACACTGACACCGTACAGCTCACACTGACACCATACAGCTCACACTGACACCGTACAGCTCACACTGACACCGTACATCACACACAGGCACAGTACAGCTCACACTGACATCGTACAGCTCACACTGACACCGTACAGCTCACACTGACACCGTACAGCACACACTGACACTGTACATCTCACACTGATATCGTACAGCTCACACTGACACCGTACAGCCCTCACTGAGCACTGTACAGCTCACACTGGCACCGTACAGTTCACACTGATCACCGTATATCTCACACTGACACCTTACAGCTCACACTAACAATGTACAGCTCACACTGGCACCGTACATCTCACACTGACACCCTACAGCTCACACTGACACCGTACAGCACACACTGACACCGTATAGCTCACACTGACACTGCATAGCTCACACTGTCACTGTACAGTTCACACTGACACCGTACAGCTCACACTGACCACCGTACATCTCACACTGACACCATACAGCTCACACAAACACCATACAGCTCACAATGACATCGTCAATCTCACACTGTCACCGTACAATTCACACTGAAACTGTACATCTCAAACTGACACCGTACAGCTCACACTGATTCCGTACAGCTCACACTGACACCGTACATCTCACACTAACACCGTACAGCTCACCCTGACACCGTACAGCTCACAGTGACACAGTACATCTCACACTGACACCGTACAGCTCACACTGTGCACCGTACAGCTCATACTGACACCGTACAGAACACACTGAGCACCGTACAACTCACACTGACATTGTACAGCTCACACTGACACTGTACATCTCACACTGACACCGTACAGCTAACACTGACTCCGTACAGCTCACACTGAGCACCGTACAGCACACAATGACACCGTACAGATCAAATTGTCACCATACAGCTCCATACAACTCACCCTGACACCCTACAGCTCACACTGACACCGTACATCTCACAATGACACCGTACATCTCACACTGAGCACCGTACAGCTCACACTGACACCGTACAGCTCACACTGACACCGAATATCTCACACTGACACCGTACAGCTCACACCGACACCGTACAGCTCACAATGACACCGTATAGCTCACACTGACACCGTATAGCTTATACCAACACCGTACAGCTCACAATGACACTGTTCAGCTCACACTGACACCTCACAGCTCACACTGACACCGTACAGCTCACAATGAGACCGAACATCTCACACTGACACCGTACAGCTCACACAGACACCATACATCTCACACTGACACTGTACATCTCACACTGACACCGTACATCTCACACTGACACCGTACAGCTCACACTGACACCGTTCAGCTCACACTGACACCGTACATCTCACACTGACACCGTACAGCTCACACTGACACCGTACATCTCACACTGACTCCGTACAGCTCACACGGAGCACCATAAATCTTACACAGACACCGTACAACTCAAACTGACACCGTACAGCCCACACTGATCACCGCAAAGCTCACACTGACAACGTACAGCTCACACTGACACCGTACAGCTCACAGTGAGCACCGCACAGCTCACACTGACAGCGTACAGCTCACACTGACACCGTACAGCTGACACTGACACCATACAGCTCACACTGACACTGTACAGCTCACTCCGAGCACCGTACAGCTCACACTGACACCGTACAGCTCACACTGACACCGTACATCTCACACTGACACCGTACATCTCACACGAACACCGTACAGCTCACACTGACACCTCACATCTCACACTGACACCGTACAGCTCACACTGACACCGTTCAGCTCACACTGACACCGTACATCTCACACTGACACCGTACAGCTCACACTGACACCGTACAGCTCACACTGACACCGTACAGCTCACACTGACACCGTACAGCTCACAGTGAGCACCGCACAGCTCACACTGACAGCGTACAGCTCACACTGACACCGTACAGCTGACACTGACACCATACAGCTCACACTGACACTGTACAGCTCACTCCGAGCACCGTACAGCTCACACTGACACCGTACAGCTCACACTGACACCGTACATCTCACACTGACACCGTACATCTCAGACGAACACCGTACAGCTCACACTGACACCTCACATCTCACACTGACACCGTACAGCTCACACTGACACCGTTCAGCTCACACTGACACCGTACATCTCACACTGACACCGTACAGCTCACACTGACACCGTACATCTCACACTGACTCCGTACAGCTCACACGGAGCACCATAAATCTTACAAAGACACCGTACAACTCAAACTGACACCGTACAGCCCACACTGATCACCGCAAAGCTCACACTGACAACGTACAGCTCACACTGACACCGTACAGCTCACAGTGAGCACCGCACAGCTCACACTGACAGCGTACAGCTCACACTGACACCGTACAGCTGACACTGACACCGTACAGCTCACACTGACACTGTACAGCTCACTCCGAGCACCGTACAGCTCACACTGGCACTGTACACCTCACACTGGCACCGTACATCTCACACTGGCACCATACAGCTCACACTGACACCGTACAGCTCACACTGACACCATACAGCTCACACTGACACCGCACATCTCACACTGACAACGTACAGCTCACACTGACACCGTACAGCTCACACTGACACCGTACAGCTCACACTGACACCGCACAGCTCACAGTGACACTGTACTGCTCACACTGACTCTGTACAGCTCACACTGACACCATACAGCTCACACTGACACCGTACAGCTCACACTGACACCGTACAGCTCACACTGACACCGCACAGCTCACACTGACAGCGTACAGCTCACACTGACACCGTACAGCTGACACTGACACCATACAGCTCACACTGACACCATACAGCTCACACTGACACCGCACAGCTCACAGTGACACTGTACTGCTCACACTGACTCTGTACAGCTCACACTGACACCATACAGCTCACACTGAGCACCGTACACCTCACACTGGCACCGTACAGACCACACTGACACCGTACAGCTTACACTGACACCGTACAGAACACACTGAGCAACGTACAACTCACATTGACACCGTACAGCTATCTCTGACACAGCACAGCTCACACTGACACCGTAAACTCACACTGACACCGTACAGCTCACACTGACACCGTACAGCTCACACTGACAGCGTGTATCTTATTCTGACACCATACAGCTCACACTGACACCGAACATCTCACACTGACAAAGTACAGCTCACAGTGACACTGTACTGCTCACACTGACTCTGTACAGCTCACAATGACACCATACAGTTCACACTGACACTGCACAGCTCACACTGGCTCCGTACAGCTCAAACTGACACTGTACAGCTCACACTGCCTCCGTACAGCTCACACAGAGCACCGTATAGCTCACACTAACACCATACAGCTCACACTGACACCGTAGAGCACACACTGACACCGTACAGCTCACACTGGCACCTTACATCTCACACTGACACCGTACAGCTCACACTGACATTGTACAGCTCAAACTGACACCATACAGCTCACACTGGCACTCTACAGCTCACACTGACACCGCACAGCTCACACTGACACCGTACAGCTCACAGTGACACCGTACAGCTCACACTGACACCGTACACCTCACACTGACACCGTACAGATCACACTGACACCGTACAGCACACACTGACACCGTACAGATCACACTGACACCGTACAGCTCACACTGACACCGTACAGAACACACTGAGCAACGTACAACTCACATTGACACCATACAGCTATCTCTGACACCGCACAGCTCACACTGACACCGTACAGCACACAGTGACACCGTACAGCTCAAATTGTCACCATACAGCTCCATACAACTCACTCTGACACCCTACAGCTCACACTGACACCGTACATCTCACAATGACACCGTGCATCTCACACTCAGCACCGTACAGCTCACACTGACACCGTACAGCTCACACTGACACCGTACATCTCACACTGACACCATACAGCTCACACCGACACCGTACAGCTCACACTGACACCGTACAGCTCACACTGACACCGTACATCTCACACTGACACCGTACATCTCACACTAACACCGTACATTTCACACTGACACCGTAAAGCTCACACTGGCACCGTACATCTCACACTGACACCGTACATCTCACACTAACACCGTACATCTCACACTAATACCGTACAGCTCACACTGACACCGTACAGCTCACAGTGAGCACCGCACAGCTCACACTGACACCGTACAGATCACACTGACACCGTACAGCTCACAGTGAGCACCGCACAGCTCACACTGACACTGTACAGCTCACACTGACACCGTACAGCTGACACTGACACCGTACAGTTCACACTGACACCGTACCGCTCAGACTGACACCGTACAACTCACACTCAGCACCGTTCAGCTCACACTGACACTGTACAGCTCACACTGACACAGTACAGCTTACAGTGACACCGTACAGCTCAAACTGATACCGTACAGCTTACACCGACACCTTACAGAACACACTGAGCAACATACAACTCACACTGACACCGCACAGCTCACACTGACACCGTACAACTCACACTGACACCGCACAGCTCACACTGACACCGCACAGCTCACACTGACACCGTACAACTCACACTGACACCGTACAGCTCACACTGACAGCGTATATCTTATACTGACACCACACAGCTCACACTGACACCGAACATCTCACACTGACACTGTCCAGCTCACACTGACACCGCACATCTCACACTGACACCGCACAGCTCACACTGACACCGTACATCTCACACTGACACCGTACATCTCACACTAACACCGTACAGCTCACACTGACAGCGTATATCTTATACTGACACCACACAGCTCACACTGACACCGTCCAGCTCACACTGACAACGTACAGCTCACACTGATACCGCACATCTCACACTGACACCGTGCAGCTCACACTGACACTGTACATCTCACACTGACACCGTACATCTCACATTGACACCGTACAGCTCACACTGACACCGTACAGCTCACACTGACACCGTACAGCTCACAGTGACACCGTACATCTCACACTGACACCATACAGCTCACACTGACAACATACAGTTCACACTGACACCGTACAGCTCACACTGACACCGTACAGCTCACACTGGCACCGTACATCTCACACTGGCACCGTACAGCTCACACTGACACCGTACATCTCACACTGACACCGTACAGCTCACAATGACATCGTCAATCTCACACTGTCACCGTACAATTCACACTGAAACTGTACATCTCAAACTGACACCGTACAGCTCACACTGATTCCGTACAGCTCACACTGACACCGTACATCTCACACTAACACCGTACAGCTCACACTGACCCCGTACAGCTCACACTGACACAGTACATCTCACACTGACACCGTACAGCTCACACTGTGCACCGTACAGCTCACACTGACACTGCATAGCTCACACTGTCACTGTACAGCTCACACTGACACCGTACAGCTCACACTGACCACCGTACATCTCACACTGACACCTTACAGCTCACACAAACACCATACAGCTCACAATGACATCGTCAATCTCACACTGTCACCGTACAATTCACACTGAAACTGTACATCTCAAACTGACACCGTACAGCTCACACTGATTCCGTACAGCTCACACTGACACCGTACAGCTCACACTGACACAGTACATCTCACACTGACACCGTACAGCTCACAATGTGCACCGTACAGCTCATACTGACACCGTACAGAACACACTGAGCACCGTACAACTCACACTGACATTGTACAGCTCACACTGACACTGTACATCTCACACTGACACCGTACATCTAACACTGACTCCGTACAGCTCACACTGAGCACCGTACAGCACACAGTGACACCGTACAGCTCAAATTGTCACCATACAGCTCCACACAACTCACTCTGACACCCTACAGCTCACACTGACACCGTACATCTCAAAATGACACCGTACATCTCACACTGAGCACCGTACAGCTCACACTGACACCGTACAGCTCACACTGACACCGAACATCTCACACTGACACCGTACAGCTCACACCGACACCGTACAGCTCACAATGACACCGTACAGCTCACACTGACACCGTATAGCTTATACCAACACCGTACAGCTCACAATGACACTGTTCAGCTCACACTGACACCTCACAGCTCACACTGACACCGTACAGCTCACAATGACACCGAACATCTCACACTGACACCGTACAGCTCACACAGACACCATACATCTCACACTGACACCGTACATCTCACACTGACACCGTACATCTCACACTGACACCGTACAGCTCACACTGACACCGTACATCTCACACTGACACCGTACATCTCACACTGACACCGTTCAGCTCACACTGACACCGTACATCTCACACTGACACCGTACAGCTCACACTGACACCGTACATCTCACACTGACTCCGTACAGCTCACACGGAGCACCGTAAATCTTACACAGACACCGTACAACTCAAACTGACACCGTACAGCCCACACTGATCACCGCAAAGCTCACACTGACACCGTACAGCTCACACTGACACCGTACAGATCACAGTGAGCACCGCACAGCTCACACTGACAGCGTACAGCTCACACTGACACCGTACAGCTGACACTGACACCATACAGCTCACACTGACACTGTACAGCTCACACTGAGCGCCGTACAGCTCACACTGGCACTGTACACCTCACACTGGCACCGTACATCTCACACTGGCACCATACAGCTCACACTGACACCGTACAGCTCACCCTGTCACCGTGCATCTCACACTGACACCGTACAGCTCACACTGGCACTCTACAGCTCACACTGACAACGTACAGCTCACCCTGTCACCGTGCATTTCACACTGACACCGTACAGCTCACACTGAGCCCTGTAAAACTTACACAGGCACCGCACAGTTCACACTGACACCGTACCGCTCAGACTGACACCGTAAAACTCACACTCAGCACCTTACAGCTCACACTGGCACCGTACATCTCACACTGGCACCGTACAGCTCACACTGACACCGTACAGCTCACACTGACACCGTACATCTCACACTGACACCGTACAGCTCACAATGACATCGTCAATCTCACACTGTCACCGTACAATTCACACTGAAACTGTACATCTCAAACTGACACCGTACAGCTCACACTGATTCCGTACAGCTCACACTGACACCGTACATCTCACACTAACACCGTACAGCTCACACTGACACCGTACAGCTCACACTGACACAGTACATCTCACACTGACACCGTACAGCTCACACTGTGCACCGTACAGCTCACACTGACACTGCATAGCTCACACTGTCACTGTACAGCTGACACTGACACCGTACAGCTCACACTGACCACCGTACATCTCACACTGACACCTTACAGCTCACACAAACACCATACAGCTCACAATGACATCGTCAATCTCACACTGTCACCGTACAATTCACACTGAAACTGTACATCTCAAACTGACACCGTACAGCTCACACTGATTCCGTACAGCTCACACTGACACCGTACATCTCACACTAACACCGTACAGCTCACACTGACACCGTACAGCTCACACTGACACAGGACATCTCACACTGACACCGTACAGCTCACAATGTGCACCGTACAGCTCATACTGACACCGTACAGAACACACTGAGCACCGTACAACTCACATTGACATTGTACAGCTCACACTGACGCTGTACATCTCACACTGACACCGTACAGCTAACACTGACTCCGTACAGCTCACACTGAGCACCGTACAGCACACAGTGACACCGTACAGCTCAAATTGTCACCATACAGCTCCATACAACTCACTCTGACACCCTACAGCTCACACTGACACCGTACATCTCACAATGACACCGTACATCTCACACTGAGCACCGTACAGCTCACACTGACACCGTACAGCTCACACTGACACCGAACATCTCACACTGACACCGTACAGCTCACACCGACACCGTACAGCTCACAATGACACCGTACAGCTCACACTGACACCGTATAGCTTATACCAACACCGTACAGCTCACAATGACACTGTTCAGCTCACACTGACACCTCACAGCTCACACTGACACCGTACAGCTCACAATGACACCGAACATCTCACACTGACACCGTACAGCTCACACAGACACCATACATCTCACACTGACACCGTACATCTCACACTGACACCGTACATCTCACACTGACACCGTACAGCTCACACTGACACCGTACATCTCACACTGGCACCGTACATCTCACACTGACACCGTACATCTCACACTGACACCGTACAGCTCACACTGGCACCGTACATCTCACACTGACACCGTACATCTCACACTAACACCGTACATCTCACACTGACACTGTACAGCTCACACTGACACCGTACAGCTCACACTGACACCGTACATCTCACACTGACACCGTACATCTCACACTAACACCGTACATCTCACACTGAATCCGTACAGCTCACACTGACACCGCACAGCTCACACTGACACCGTACAGCTCACACTGACACCGTACATCTCACACTAACACCATACAGCTCACACTGACACCTCACATCTCACACTGACACCGTACAGCTCACACTGACACCGTTCAGCTCACACTGACACCGTACATCTCACACTGACACCGTACAGCTCACACTGACACCGTACATCTCACACAGACTCCGTACAGCTCACACGGAGCACCGTAAATCTTACACAGACACCGTACAACTCAAACTGACACCTTACAGCCCACACTGATCACCGCAAAGCTCACACTGACACCGTACAGCTCACACTGACACCGTACAGCTCACAGTGAGCACCGCACAGCTCACACTGACAGCGTACAGCTCACACTGACACCGTACAGCTGACACTGACACCATACAGCTCACACTGACACTGTACAGCTCACACTGACACCGTACAGCTCACACTGACACTGTACAGCTCACACTGAGCACCGTACAGCTCACACTGACACCGTACATCTCACACTAACACCGTACAGCTCACACTGACACCTCACATCTCACACTGACACCGTACAGCTCACACTGACACCGTTCAGCTCACACTGACACCGTACATCTCACACTGACACCATACAGCTCACACTGACACCGTACATCTCACACTGACTCCGTACAGCTCACACGGAGCACCGTAAATCTTACACAGACACCGTACAACTCAAACTGACACCGTACAGCCCACACTGATCACCGCAAAGCTCACACGGACACCGTACAGCTCACACTGACACCGTACAGCTCACAGTGAGCATCGCACAGCTCACACTGACACCTTACAGCTCACACTGACACCATACAGCTCACACTTACACCGTACAGCTCACACTGGCACCGTACAGCTCACACTGGCACTGTACACCTCACACTGGCACCGTACATCTCACACTGGCACCATACAGCTCACACTGACACCGTACAGCTCACCCTGTCACCGTGCATCTCACACTGACACCGTACAGCTCACACTGACACCGTACAGCTCACACTGACACCGTACATCTCACACTGAGCACTGTAAAACTTACACAGGCACCGCACAGTTCACACTGACACCGTACCGCTCAGACTGACACCGTAAAACTCACACTCAGCACCTTACAGCTCACACTGACACCGTACAGCTCACACTGAGCACCGTACAGCTCACACTGTTACCGTACAGCTCACACTGACACCGTACAGCTCACACTGACACCGTACAGACCACACTGACACCGTACAGAACACACTGAGCAACGTACAACTCACATTGACACCGTACAGCTATCTCTGACACAGCACAGCTCACACTGACACCGTAAACTCACAGTGACACCGTACAGCTCACACTGACACCATACAGCTCACACTGACAGCGTGTATCTTATTCTGACACCATACAGCTCACACTGACAACGAACATCTCACACTGACAAAGTACAGCTCACACTGACACCGCACATCTCACACTGACAATGTACATCTCACACTGACACCGTACAGCTCACACTGACACCGTACAGCTCACACTGACACCGTACAGCTCACAGTGACACTGTACTGCTCACACTGACTCTGTACAGCTCACACTGATCACCGCAAAGCTCACACTGACACCGTACAGCTCACACTGACACCGTACAGCTCACAGTGACAATGTACATCTCACACTGACACCGTACAGCTCACACTGACACCGTACAGCTCACACTGACACCGTACAGCTCACAGTGACACTGTACTGCTCACACTGACTCTGTACAGCTCACACTGATCACCGCAAAGCTCACACTGACACCGTACAGCTCACAGTGAACACCGCACAGCTCACACTGACACCATACAGCTCACACTGACACTGTACAGCTCACACTGACACCGTACAGCTCACACTGACACCGTACAGCTCACACTGACACCGTACAGCTCACACTGAGCACCGTACATCTCACACTGACACCGTACAACTCACACTGAGCACCGTACATCTCACACTGACACCGTAGAGCTCACACTGAGCACCGTACAGAACACACTGAGCAACGTACAACTCACATTGACACCGTACAGCTATCTCTGACACAGCACAGCTCACACTGACACCGTAAACTCACAGTGACACCGTACAGCTCACACTGACACCATACAGCTCACACTGACAGCGTGTATCTTATTCTGACACCATACAGCTCACACTGACACCGAACATCTCACACTGACAAAGCACAGCTCACACTGACACCGTACAGCTCACACTGACACCGTACAGCTCACAGTGACACTGTACTGCTCACACTGACTCTGTACAGCTCACACTGACACCATACAGTTCACACTGACACTGCACAGCTCACACTGGCTCCGTACAGCTCAAACTGACACCTTACAGCTCACACTGACACCGTACAGCACACACTGAGCACCGTATAGCTCACACTGACACCGTACAGCTCACACTGACACCGTACAGCTCACACTGTCACTGTACAGCTCACACTGGCACCGTACATCTCACACTGGCACTGTACAGCTCACACTGGCACCGTACATCTCACACTGTCACTGTACAGCTCACACTGGCACCGTACATCTCACACTGACACCGTACAGCTCACACTGACACCGCACAGCTCACACTGACACCGTACAGCTCACTCTGACACCGTACAGCTCACACTGACACCGTACAGCTCACACTGACACCGCACAGCTCACACTGACACCGTACAGCTCACACTGACACCGTACACCTCACACTGACACAGTACAGCTCACACTGACACCGCACAGCTCACACTGACACCGTACAGCTCACACTGACACCGTACAGCTCACACTGACACCGTACACCTCACACTGACACCGTACAGATCACACTGACACCGTACAGCACACACTGACACCGTACAAATCACACTGACACCGTACAGCTCACACTGACACCGTACAGAACACACTGAGCAACGTACAACTCACACTGACACCATACAGCTCACACTGACACCGTACATCTCACACTGACACCGTACAGCTAACACTGACTCCGTACAGCTCACACTGAGCACTGTACAGCACACAGTGACACCGTACAGCTCAAATTGTCACCATACATCTCACACTGAGCACCGTACAGCTCACACTGACACCGTACAGCACACACTGACACCGTACAGATCACCCTGACACCGTAGAGCTCACACTGAGCACCGTACAGCTTACACTGACACCGTACAGAACACACTGAGCCACGTACAACTCACATTGACACCGTACAGCTATCTCTGACACAGCACAGCTCACACTGACACCGTAAACTCACAGTGACACCGTACAGCTCACACTGACACCATACAGCTCACACTGACAGCGTGTATCTTATTCTGACACCATACAGCTCACACTGACACCGAACATCTCACACTGACAAAGTACAGCTCACACTGACACCGTACAGCTCACACTGACACCGTACAGCTCACACTGACACCGTACAGCTCACACTGACACCGTACAGCTCACAGTGACACTGTACTGCTCACACTGACTCTGTACAGCTCACACTGACACCATACAGTTCACACTGACACTGCACAGCTCACACTGGCTCCGTACAGCTCACACTGACACCGTACAGCTCACACTGACACCGTATAGCTCACACTGACACCGTACAGCTCACACTGACACTGTACAGCTCACACTGGCACCGTACTTCTCACACTGGCACTGTACAGCTCACACTGGCACCATACATCTCACAGTCACTGTACAGCTCACACTGGCACCGTACATCTCACACTGACACCGTACAGCTCACACTGACATTGTACAGCTCAGACTGACACCATACAGCTCACACTGGCACTCTACAGCTCACACTGACACCGCACAGCTCACACTGACACCGTACAGCTCACAGTGACACCGTACAGCTCACACTGACACCGTACACCTCACACTGACACCGTACAGATCACACTGACACCGTACAGCACACACTGACACTGTACAGATCACACTGACACCGTACAGCACACACTGACACCGTACAGATCACACTGACACCGTACAGCACACACTGACACCGTACAGATCACACTGACACCGTACAGCTCACACTGACACCGTACAGAACACACTGAGCAACGTACAACTCACACTGACACCATACAGCTATCTCTGACACCGCACAGCTCACACTGACACCGTACATCTCACACTGACACCGTACAGCTAACACTGACTCCGTACAGCTCACACTGAGCACCGTACAGCACACAGTGACACCGTACAGCTCAAATTGTCTCCATACAGCTCCATACAACTCACTCTGACACCCTACAGCTCACACTTACACCGTACATCTCACAATGACACCGTACATCTCACACTGAGCACCGTACAGCTCACACTGACACCGTACAGCTCACACTGACACCGAACATCTCACACTGACACCATACATCTCACACCGACACCGTACAGCTCACACTGACACCGTACAGCTCACACTGACACTGTACATCTCACACTGACACCGTACATCTCACACTAACACCGTACATCTCACACTGACACCGTACAGCTCACACTGGCACCGTACATCTCACACTGATACCGTACATCTCACACTAACACCGTACATCTCACACTAATACCGTACAGCTCACACTGACACCGTACAGCTCACAGTGAGCACCGCACAGCTCACACTGACACCGTACAGATCACACTGAGACCGTACAGCTCACAGTGAGCACCGCACAGCTCACACTGACACTGTACAGCTCACACTGACACCGTACAGCTGACACTGACACCGTACAGTTCACACTGACACCGTACCGCTCAGACTGACACCGTACAACTCACACTCAGCACCGTTCAGCTCACACTGACACTGTACAGCTCACACTGACACAGTACAGCTTACAGTGACACCGTACAGCTCAAACTGATACTGTACAGCTTACACCGACACCTTACAGAACACACTGAGCAACATACAACTCACACTGACACCGCACAGCTAACACTGACACCGTACAACTCACACTGACACCGCACAGCTCACACTGACACCGCACAGCTCACACTGACACCGTACAACTCACACTGACACCGTACAGCTCACACTGACAGCGTATATCTTATACTGACACCACACAGCTCACACTGACACCGAACATCTCACACTGACACTGTCCAGCTCACACTGACACCGCACATCTCACACTGACACCGCACAGCTCACACTGACACCGTATATCTCACACTGACACCGTACATCTCACACTAACACCGTACAGCTCAGACTGACACCGTACAGCTCACACTGACACCGTACAACTCACACTGACACCGTACAGCTCACACTGACAGCGTATATCTTATACTGACACCACACAGCTCACACTGACACCGTCCAGCTCACACTGACAACGTACAGCTCACACTGACACCGCACATCTCACACTGACACCATGCAGCTCACACTGACACTGTACATCTCACACTGACACCGTACATCTCACATTGACACCGTACAGCTCACACTGACACCGTACAGCTCACACTGACACCGTACAGCTCACAGTGACACCGTACATCTCACACTGACACCATACAGCTCACACTGACAACATACAGTTCACACTGACACCGTACAGCTCACACTGACACCGTACAGCTCACACTGGCACCGTACATCTCACACTGGCACCGTACAGCTCACATTGACACCGTACATCTCACACTGACACCGTACAGCTCACACTGACACCGTACAGCTCACACTGACACCGTACATCACACACAGGCACAGTACAGCTCACACTGACATCGTACAGCTCACACTGACACCGTACAGCTCACACTGACACCGTACAGCTCACACTGACACTGTACAGCTCACACTGATATCGTACAGCTCACACTGACACCGTACAGCCCTCACTGAACACTGTACAGCTCACACTGGCACCGTACAGTTCACACTGATCACCGTATATCTCACACTGACACCTTACAGCTCACACTGACAATGTACAGCTCACACTGGCACCGTACATCTCACACTGACACCCTACAGCTCACACTGACACCGTACAGCACACACTGACACCGTATAGCTCACACTGACACTGCATAGCTCACACTGTCACTGTACAGCTCACACTGACACCGTACAGCTCACACTGACCACCGTACATCTCACACTGACACCTTACAGCTCACACAAACACCATACAGCTCACAATGACATCGTCAATCTCACACTGTCACAGTACAATTCACACTGAAACTGTATATCTCAAACTGACACCGCACAGCTCACACTGATTCCGTACAGCTCACACTGACACCGTACAGCTCACACTGATCACCGCAAAGCTCACACTGACACCGTACAGCTCACACTGACACCGTACAGCTCACAGTGAGCACCGCACAGCTCACACTGACAGCGTACAGCTCACACTGACACCGTACAACTGACACTGACACCATACAGCTCACACTGACACTGTACAGCTCACAGTGAGCACCGCACAGCTCACACTGACAGCGTACAGCTCACACTGACACCGTACAACTGACACTGACACCATACAGCTCACACTGACACTGTACAACTCACACTGGCACTCTACAGCTCACACTGACACCGTACAGCTCACCCTGTCACCGTGCAGCTCACACTGACACCGTACAACTCACACTGAGCACTGTAAAACTTACACAGACACCGCAGTAGTTCACACTGACACCGTACCGCTCAGACTGACACCGTAAAACTCACACTCAGCACCGTACAGCTCACACTGACACCGTACAGCTCACACTGAGCACCGTACAACTCACACTGTTACCGTACAGCTCACACTGACACCGTACAGCTCACACTGACACCGTACAGACCACACTGACACCGTACAGCACACACTGACACCGTACAGACCACACTGACACCGTACAGAACACACTGAGCAACGTACAACTCACATTGATACCGTACAGCTATCTCTGACACAGCACAGCTCACACTGACACCGTACAGCTCACACTGACACCGTAAACTCACAGTGACACCGTACAGCTCACACTGACACCATACAGCTCACACTGACAGCGTGTATCTTATTCTGACACCATACAGCTCACACTGACACCGAACATCTCACACTGACAAAGTACAGCTCACACTGACACCGCACATCTCACACTGACACCGTACAGCTCACACTGACACCGTACAGCTCACAGTGACACTGTACTGCTCACACTGACTCTGTACAGCTCACACTGACACCATACAGTTCACACTGACACTGCACAGCTCACACTGGCTCCGTACAGCTCAAACTGACACTGTACAGCTCACACTGACACCGTACAGCTCACACTGACACCGTACATCTCACATAGAGCACCGTATAGCTCACACTGTCACTGTACAGCTCACACTGGCACCGTACATCTCAAACTGGCACTGTACAGCTCACACTGGCTCCGTACAGCTCAAACTGACACTGTACAGCTCACACTGACACCGTACAGCTCACACTGACACCGTACATCTCACACTGGCACTGTACAGCTCACACTGGCACCGTACATCTCACACTGACACCGTACAGCTCACACTGACATTGTACAGCTCAAACTGACACCGTACAGCTCACACTGACACCGTACAGCTCACACTGACACCGTACAGCTCACAGTGACACCGCACAGCTCACACTGACACCGTACACCTCACACTGACACCGTACAGATCACACTGACACCGTACAGCACACACTGACACCGTACAGATCACACTGACACCGTACAGCTCACACTGACACCGTACAGAACACACTGAGCAACGTACAACTCACATTGACACCATACAGCTATCTCTGACACCGCACAGCTCACACTGACACCGTACAGCTCACACTGACAGCGTATATCTTATACTGACACCACACAGCTCACACTGACACCGAACATCTCACACTGACACCGTCCAGCTCACACTGACAACATACAGTTCACACTGACACCGTACAGCTCACACTGACACTGCACAGCTCACACTGACACCGTACAGCTCACACTGACACTGCACAGCTCACACTGACACCGTACAGCTCACACTGACACCGCACAGCTCACACTGACACCGTACAGCTCACACTGACACCGTACAGCTCACACTGACACCGTACAGCCCTCACTGAGCACTGTACAGCTCACACTGGCACCGTACAGTTCACACTGATCACCGTATATCTCACACTGACACCTTACAGCTCACACTAACAATGTACAGCTCACACTGGCACCGTACATCTCACACTGACACCCTACAGCTCACACTGACACCGTACAGCACACACTGACACCGTATAGCTCACACTGACACTGCATAGCTCACACTGTCACTGTACAGTTCACACTGACACCGTACAGCTCACACTGACCACCGTACATCTCACACTGACACCATACAGCTCACACAAACACCATACAGCTCACAATGACATCGTCAATCTCACACTGTCACCGTACAATTCACACTGAAACTGTACATCTCAAACTGACACCGTACAGCTCACACTGATTCCGTACAGCTCACACTGACACCGTACATCTCACACTAACACCGTACAGCTCACACTGACACCGTACAGCTCACAGTGACACAGTACATCTCACACTGACACCGTACAGCTCACACTGTGCACCGTACAGCTCATACTGACACCGTACAGAACACACTGAGCACCGTACAACTCACACTGACATTGTACAGCTCACACTGACACTGTACATCTCACACTGACACCGTACAGCTAACACTGACTCCGTACAGCTCACACTGAGCACCGTACAGCACACAATGACACCGTACAGATCAAATTGTCACCATACAGCTCCATACAACTCACTCTGACACCCTACAGCTCACACTGACACCGTACATCTCACAATGACACCGTACATCTCACACTGAGCACCGTACAGCTCACACTGACACCGTACAGCTCACACTGACACCGAATATCTCACACTGACACCGTACAGCTCACACCGACACCGTACAGCTCACAATGACACCGTATAGCTCACACTGACACCGTATAGCTTATACCAACACCGTACAGCTCACAATGACACTGTTCAGCTCACACTGACACCTCACAGCTCACACTGACACCGTACAGCTCACAATGAGACCGAACATCTCACACTGACACCGTACAGCTCACACAGACACCATACATCTCACACTGACACTGTACATCTCACACTGACACCGTACATCTCACACTGACACCGTACAGCTCACACTGACACCGTTCAGCTCACACTGACACCGTACATCTCACACTGACACCGTACAGCTCACACTGACACCGTACATCTCACACTGACTCCGTACAGCTCACACGGAGCACCATAAATCTTACACAGACACCGTACAACTCAAACTGACACCGTACAGCCCACACTGATCACCGCAAAGCTCACACTGACAACGTACAGCTCACACTGACACCGTACAGCTCACAGTGAGCACCGCACAGCTCACACTGACAGCGTACAGCTCACACAGACACCGTACAGCTGACACTGACACCATACAGCTCACACTGACACTGTACAGCTCACTCCGAGCACCGTACAGCTCACACTGACACCGTACAGCTCACACTGACACCGTACATCTCACACTGACACCGTACATCTCACACGAACACCGTACAGCTCACACTGACACCTCACATCTCACACTGACACCGTACAGCTCACACTGACACCGTTCAGCTCACACTGACACCGTACATCTCACACTGACACCGTACAGCTCACACTGACACCGTACAGCTCACACTGACACCGTACAGCTCACACTGACACCGTACAGCTCACAGTGAGCACCGCACAGCTCACACTGACAGCGTACAGCTCACACTGACACCGTACAGCTGACACTGACACCATACAGCTCACACTGACACTGTACAGCTCACTCCAAGCACCGTACAGCTCACACTGACACCGTACAGCTCACACTGACACCGTACATCTCACACTGACACCGTACATCTCACACGAACACCGTACAGCTCACACTGACACCTCACATCTCACACTGACACCGTACAGCTCACACTGACACCGTTCAGCTCACACTGACACCGTACATCTCACACTGACACCGTACAGCTCACACTGACACCGTACATCTCACACTGACTCCGTACAGCTCACACGGAGCACCATAAATCTTACAAAGACACCGTACAACTCAAACTGACACCGTACAGCCCACACTGATCACCGCAAAGCTCACACTGACAACGTACAGCTCACACTGACACCGTACAGCTCACAGTGAGCACCGCACAGCTCACACTGACAGCGTACAGCTCACACTGACACCGTACAGCTGACACTGACACCGTACAGCTCACACTGACACTGTACAGCTCACTCCGAGCACCGTACAGCTCACACTGGCACTGTACACCTCACACTGGCACCGTACATCTCACACTGGCACCATACAGCTCACACTGACACCGTACAGCTCACACTGACACCATACAGCTCACACTGACACCGCACATCTCACACTGACAACGTACAGCTCACACTGACACCGTACAGCTCACACTGACACCGTACAGCTCACACTGACACCGCACAGCTCACAGTGACACTGTACTGCTCACACTGACTCTGTACAGCTCACACTGACACCATACAGCTCACACTGACACCGTACAGCTCACACTGACACCGTACAGCTCACACTGACACCGCACAGCTCACACTGACAGCGTACAGCTCACACTGACACCGTACAGCTGACACTGACACCATACAGCTCACACTGACACCATACAGCTCACACTGACACCGCACAGCTCACAGTGACACTGTACTGCTCACACTGACTCTGTACAGCTCACACTGACACCATACAGCTCACACTGAGCACCGTACACCTCACACTGGCACCGTACAGACCACACTGACACCGTACAGCTTACACTGACACCGTACAGAACACACTGAGCAACGTACAACTCACATTGACACCGTACAGCTATCTCTGACACAGCACAGCTCACACTGACACCGTAAACTCACACTGACACCGTACAGCTCACACTGACACCGTACAGCTCACACTGACAGCGTGTATCTTATTCTGACACCATACAGCTCACACTGACACCGAACATCTCACACTGACAAAGTACAGCTCACAGTGACACTGTACTGCTCACACTGACTCTGTACAGCTCACAATGACACCATACAGTTCACACTGACACTGCACAGCTCACACTGGCTCCGTACAGCTCAAACTGACACTGTACAGCTCACACTGCCACCGTACAGCTCACACAGAGCACCGTATAGCTCACACTAACACCATACAGCTCACACTGACACCGTAGAGCACACACTGACACCATACAGCTCACACTGGCACCGTACATCTCACACTGACACCGTACAGCTCACACTGACATTGTACAGCTCAAACTGACACCATACAGCTCACACTGGCACTCTACAGCTCACACTGACACCGCACAGCTCACACTGACACCGTACAGCTCACAGTGACACCGTACAGCTCACACTGACACCGTACACCTCACACTGACACCGTACAGATCACACTGACACCGTACAGCACACACTGACACCGTACAGATCACACTGACACCGTACAGCTCACACTGACACCGTACAGAACACACTGAGCAATGTACAACTCACATTGACACCATACAGCTATCTCTGACACCGCACAGCTCACACTGACACCGTACAGCACACAGTGACACCGTACAGCTCAAATTGTCACCATACAGCTCCATACAACTCACTCTGACACCCTACAGCTCACACTGACACCGTACATCTCACAATGACACCGTGCATCTCACACTCAGCACCGTACAGCTCACACTGACACCGTACAGCTCACACTGACACCGTACATCTCACACTGACACCATACAGCTCACACCGACACCGTACAGCTCACACTGACACCGTACAGCTCACACTGACACCGTACATCTCACACTGACACCGTACATCTCACACTAACACCGTACATTTCACACTGACACCGTAAAGCTCACACTGGCACCGTACATCTCACACTGACACCGTACATCTCACACTAACACCGTACATCTCACACTAATACCGTACAGCTCACACTGACACCGTACAGCTCACAGTGAGCACCGCACAGCTCACACTGACACCGTACAGATCACACTGACACCGTACAGCTCACAGTGAGCACCGCACAGCTCACACTGACACTGTACAGCTCACACTGACACCGTACAGCTGACACTGACACCGTACAGTTCACACTGACACCGTACCGCTCAGACTGACACCGTACAACTCACACTCAGCACCGTTCAGCTCACACTGACACTGTACAGCTCACACTGACACAGTACAGCTTACAGTGACACCGTACAGCTCAAACTGATACCGTACAGCTTACACCGACACCTTACAGAACACACTGAGCAACATACAACTCACACTGACACCGCACAGCTCACACTGACACCGTACAACTCACACTGACACCGCACAGCTCACACTGACACCGCACAGCTCACACTGACACCGTACAACTCACACTGACACCGTACAGCTCACACTGACAGCGTATATCTTATACTGACACCACACAGCTCACACTGACACCGAACATCTCACACTGACACTGTCCAGCTCACACTGACACCGCACATCTCACACTGACACCGCACAGCTCACACTGACACCGTACATCTCACACTGACACCGTACATCTCACACTAACACCGTACAGCTCACACTGACAGCGTATATCTTATACTGACACCACACAGCTCACACTGACACCGTCCAGCTCACACTGACAACGTACAGCTCACACTGATACCGCACATCTCACACTGACACCGTGCAGCTCACACTGACACTGTACATCTCACACTGACACCGTACATCTCACATTGACACCGTACAGCTCACACTGACACCGTACAGCTCACACTGACACCGTACAGCTCACAGTGACACCGTACATCTCACACTGACACCATACAGCTCACACTGACAACATACAGTTCACACTGACACCGTACAGCTCACACTGACACCGTACAGCTCACACTGGCACCGTACATCTCACACTGGCACCGTACAGCTCACACTGACACCGTACATCTCACACTGACACCGTACAGCTCACAATGACATCGTCAATCTCACACTGTCACCGTACAATTCACACTGAAACTGTACATCTCAAACTGACACCGTACAGCTCACACTGATTCCGTACAGCTCACACTGACACCGTACATCTCACACTAACACCGTACAGCTCACACTGACCCCGTACAGCTCACACTGACACAGTACATCTCACACTGACACCGTACAGCTCACACTGTGCACCGTACAGCTCACACTGACACTGCATAGCTCACACTGTCACTGTACAGCTCACACTGACACCGTACAGCTCACACTGACCACCGTACATCTCACACTGACACCTTACAGCTCACACAAACACCATACAGCTCACAATGACATCGTCAATCTCACACTGTCACCGTACAATTCACACTGAAACTGTACATCTCAAACTGACACCGTACAGCTCACACTGATTCCGTACAGCTCACACTGACACCGTACAGCTCACACTGACACAGTACATCTCACACTGACACCGCACAGCTCACAATGTGCACCGTACAGCTCATACTGACACCGTACAGAACACACTGAGCACCGTACAACTCACACTGACATTGTACAGCTCACACTGACACTGTACATCTCACACTGACACCGTACATCTAACACTGACTCCGTACAGCTCACACTGAGCACCGTACAGCACACAGTGACACCGTACAGCTCAAATTGTCACCATACAGCTCCATACAACTCACTCTGACACCCTACAGCTCACACTGACACCGTACATCTCACAATGACACCGTACATCTCACACTGAGCACCGTACAGCTCACACTGACACCGTACAGCTCACACTGACACCGAACATCTCACACTGACACCGTACAGCTCACACCAACACCGTACAGCTCACAATGACACCGTACAGCTCACACTGACACCGTATAGCTTATACCAACACCGTACAGCTCACAATGACACTGTTCAGCTCACACTGACACCTCACAGCTCACACTGACACCGTACAGCTCACAATGACACCGAACATCTCACACTGACACCGTACAGCTCACACAGACACCATACATCTCACACTGACACCGTACATCTCACACTGCCACCGTACATCTCACACTGACACCGTACAGCTCACACTGTCACCGTACATCTCACACTGACACCGTACATCTCACACTGACACCGTTCAGCTCACACTGACACCGTACATCTCACACTGACACCGTACAGCTCACACTGACACCGTACATCTCACACTGACTCCGTACAGCTCACACGGAGCACCGTAAATCTTACACAGACACCGTACAACTCAAACTGACACCGTACAGCCCACACTGATCACCGCAAAGCTCACACTGACACCGTACAGCTCACACTGACACCGTACAGATCACAGTGAGCACCGCACAGCTCACACTGACAGCGTACAGCTCACACTGACACCGTACAGCTGACACTGACACCATACAGCTCACACTGACACTGTACAGCTCACACTGAGCGCCGTACAGCTCACACTGGCACTGTACACCTCACACTGGCACCGTACATCTCACACTGGCACCATACAGCTCACACTGACACCGTACAGCTCACCCTGTCACCGTGCATCTCACACTGACACCGTACAGCTCACACTGGCACTCTACAGCTCACACTGACACCGTACAGCTCACCCTGTCACCGTGCATTTCACACTGACACCGTACAGCTCACACTGAGCCCTGTAAAACTTACACAGGCACCGCACAGTTCACACTGACACCGTACCGCTCAGACTGACACCGTAAAACTCACACTCAACACCTTACAGCTCACACTGGCACCGTACATCTCACACTGGCACCGTACAGCTCACACTGACACCGTACAGCTCACACTGACACCGTACATCTCACACTGACACCGTACAGCTCACAATGACATCGTCAATCTCACACTGTCACCGTACAATTCACACTGAAACTGTACATCTCAAACTGACACCGTACAGCTCACACTGATTCCGAACAGCTCACACTGACACCGTACATCTCACACTAACACCGTACAGCTCACACTGACACCGTACAGCTCACACTGACACAGTACATCTCACACTGACACCGTACAGCTCACACTGTGCACCGTACAGCTCACACTGACACTGCATAGCTCACACTGTCACTGTACAGCTGACACTGACACCGTACAGCTCACACTGACCACCGTACATCTCACACTGACACCTTACAGCTCACACAAACACCATACAGCTCACAATGACATCGTCAATCTCACACTGTCACCGTACAATTCACACTGAAACTGTACATCTCAAACTGACACCGTACAGCTCACACTGATTCCGTACAGCTCACACTGACACCGTACATCTCACACTAACACCGTACAGCTCACACTGACACCGTACAGCTCACACTGACACAGTACATCTCACACTGACACCGTACAGCTCACAATGTGCACCGTACAGCTCATACTGACACCGTACAGAACACACTGAGCACCGTACAACTCACACTGACATTGTACAGCTCACACTGACGCTGTACATCTCACACTGACACCGTACAGCTAACACTGACTCCGTACAGCTCACACTGAGCACCGTACAGCACACAGTGACACCGTACAGCTCAAATTGTCACCATACAGCTCCATACAACTCACTCTGACACCCTACAGCTCACACTGACACCGTACATCTCACAATGACACCGTACATCTCACACTGAGCACCGTACAGCTCACACTGACACCGTACAGCTCACACTGACACCGAACATCTCACACTGACACCGTACAGCTCACACCGACACCGTACAGCTCACAATGACACCGTACAGCTCACACTGACACCGTATAGCTTATACCAACACCGTACAGCTCACAATGACACTGTTCAGCTCACACTGACACCTCACAGCTCACACTGACACCGTACAGCTCACAATGACACCGAACATCTCACACTGACACCGTACAGCTCACACAGACACCATACATCTCACACTGACACCGTACATCTCACACTGACACCGTACATCTCACACTGACACCGTACAGCTCACACTGACACCGTACATCTCACACTGACACCGTACATCTCACACTGACACCGTACATCTCACACTGACACCGTACAGCTCACACTGGCACCGTACATCTCACACTGACACCGTACATCTCACACTAACACCGTACATCTCACACTGACACTGTACAGCTCACACTGACACCGTACAGCTCACACTGACACCGTACATCTCACACTGACACCGTACATCTCACACTAACACCGTACATCTCACACTGAATCCGTACAGCTCACACTGACACCGCACAGCTCACACTGACACCGTACAGCTCACACTGACACCGTACATCTCACACTAACACCATACAGCTCACACTGACACCTCACATCTCACACTGACACCGTACAGCTCACACTGACACCGTTCAGCTCACACTGACACCGTACATCTCACACTGACACCGTACAGCTCACACTGACACCGTACATCTCACACAGACTCCGTACAGCTCACACGGAGCACCGTAAATCTTACACAGACACCGTACAACTCAAACTGACACCGTACAGCCCACACTGATCACCGCAAAGCTCACACTGACACCGTACAGCTCACACTGACACCGTACAGCTCACAGTGAGCACCGCACAGCTCACACTGACAGCGTACAGCTCACACTGACACCGTACAGCTGACACTGACACCATACAGCTCACACTGACACTGTACAGCTCACACTGACACCGTACAGCTCACACTGACACTGTACAGCTCACACTGAGCACCGTACAGCTCACACTGACACCGTACATCTCACACTAACACCGTACAGCTCACACTGACACCTCACATCTCACACTGACACCGTACAGCTCACACTGACACCGTTCAGCTCACACTGACACCGTACATCTCACACTGACACCATACAGCTCACACTGACACCGTACATCTCACACTGACTCCGTACAGCTCACACGGAGCACCGTACATCTCACACTGGCACCATACAGCTCACACTGACACCGTACAGCTCACCCTGTCACCGTGCATCTCACACTGACACCGTACAGCTCACACTGACACCGTACAGCTCACACTGACACCGTACATCTCACACTGAGCACTGTAAAGCTTACACAGGCACCGCACAGTTCACACTGACACCGTACCGCTCAGACTGACACCGTAAAACTCACACTCAGCACCTTACAGCTCACACTGACACCGTACAGCTCACACTGAGCACCGTACAGCTCACACTGTTACCGTACAGCTCACACTGACACCGTACAGCTCACACTGACACCGTACAGACCACACTGACACCGTACAGAACACACTGAGCAACGTACAACTCACATTGACACCGTACAGCTATCTCTGACACAGCACAGCTCACACTGACACCGTAAACTCACAGTGACACCGTACAGCTCACACTGACACCATACAGCTCACACTGACAGCGTGTATCTTATTCTGACACCATACAGCTCACACTGACACCGAACATCTCACACTGACAAAGTACAGCTCACACTGACACCGCACATCTCACACTGACAATGTACATCTCACACTGACACCGTACAGCTCACACTGACACCGTACAGCTCACACTGACACCGTACAGCTCACAGTGACACTGTACTGCTAACACTGACTCTGTACAGCTCACACTGATCACCGCAAAGCTCACACTGACACCGTACAGCTCACACTGACACCGTACAGCTCACAGTGACAATGTACATCTCACACTGACACCGTACAGCTCACACTGACACCGTACAGCTCACACTGACACCGTACAGCTCACAGTGACACTGTACTGCTCACACTGACTCTGTACAGCTCACACAGATCACCGCAAAGCTCACACTGACACCGTACAGCTCACAGTGAACACCGCACAGCTCACACTGACACCATACAGCTCACACTGACACTGTACAGCTCACACTGACACCGTACAGCTCACACTGACACCGTACAGCTCACACTGACACCGTACAGCTCACACTGAGCACCGTACATCTCACACTGACACCGTACAACTCACACTGAGCACCGTACATCTCACACTGACACCGTACAGCTCACAATGACATCGTCAATCTCACACTGTCACCGTACAATTCACACTGAAACTGTACATCTCAAACTGACACCGTACAGCTCACACTGATTCCGAACAGCTCACACTGACACCGTACATCTCACACTAACACCGTACAGCTCACACTGACACCGTACAGCTCACACTGACACAGTACATCTCACACTGACACCGTACAGCTCACACTGTGCACCGTACAGCTCACACTGACACTGCATAGCTCACACTGTCACTGTACAGCTGACACTGACACCGTACAGCTCACACTGACCACCGTACATCTCACACTGACACCTTACAGCTCACACAAACACCATACAGCTCACAATGACATCGTCAATCTCACACTGTCACCGTACAATTCACACTGAAACTGTACATCTCAAACTGACACCGTACAGCTCACACTGATTCCGTACAGCTCACACTGACACCGTACATCTCACACTAACACCGTACAGCTCACACTGACACCGTACAGCTCACACTGACACAGTACATCTCACACTGACACCGTACAGCTCACAATGTGCACCGTACAGCTCATACTGACACCGTACAGAACACACTGAGCACCGTACAACTCACACTGACATTGTACAGCTCACACTGACGCTGTACATCTCACACTGACACCGTACAGCTAACACTGACTCCGTACAGCTCACACTGAGCACCGTACAGCACACAGTGACACCGTACAGCTCAAATTGTCACCATACAGCTCCATACAACTCACTCTGACACCCTACAGCTCACACTGACACCGTACATCTCACAATGACACCGTACATCTCACACTGAGCACCGTACAGCTCACACTGACACCGTACAGCTCACACTGACACCGAACATCTCACACTGACACCGTACAGCTCACACCGACACCGTACAGCTCACAATGACACCGTACAGCTCACACTGACACCGTATAGCTTATACCAACACCGTACAGCTCACAATGACACTGTTCAGCTCACACTGACACCTCACAGCTCACACTGACACCGTACAGCTCACAATGACACCGAACATCTCACACTGACACCGTACAGCTCACACAGACACCATACATCTCACACTGACACCGTACATCTCACACTGACACCGTACATCTCACACTGACACCGTACAGCTCACACTGACACCGTACATCTCACACTGACACCGTACATCTCACACTGACACCGTACATCTCACACTGACACCGTACAGCTCACACTGGCACCGTACATCTCACACTGACACCGTACATCTCACACTAACACCGTACATCTCACACTGACACTGTACAGCTCACACTGACACCGTACAGCTCACACTGACACCGTACATCTCACACTGACACCGTACATCTCACACTAACACCGTACATCTCACACTGAATCCGTACAGCTCACACTGACACCGCACAGCTCACACTGACACCGTACAGCTCACACTGACACCGTACATCTCACACTAACACCATACAGCTCACACTGACACCTCACATCTCACACTGACACCGTACAGCTCACACTGACACCGTTCAGCTCACACTGACACCGTACATCTCACACTGACACCGTACAGCTCACACTGACACCGTACATCTCACACAGACTCCGTACAGCTCACACGGAGCACCGTAAATCTTACACAGACACCGTACAACTCAAACTGACACCGTACAGCCCACACTGATCACCGCAAAGCTCACACTGACACCGTACAGCTCACACTGACACCGTACAGCTCACAGTGAGCACCGCACAGCTCACACTGACAGCGTACAGCTCACACTGACACCGTACAGCTGACACTGACACCATACAGCTCACACTGACACTGTACAGCTCACACTGACACCGTACAGCTCACACTGACACTGTACAGCTCACACTGAGCACCGTACAGCTCACACTGACACCGTACATCTCACACTAACACCGTACAGCTCACACTGACACCTCACATCTCACACTGACACCGTACAGCTCACACTGACACCGTTCAGCTCACACTGACACCGTACATCTCACACTGACACCATACAGCTCACACTGACACCGTACATCTCACACTGACTCCGTACAGCTCACACGGAGCACCGTACATCTCACACTGGCACCATACAGCTCACACTGACACCGTACAGCTCACCCTGTCACCGTGCATCTCACACTGACACCGTACAGCTCACACTGACACCGTACAGCTCACACTGACACCGTACATCTCACACTGAGCACTGTAAAGCTTACACAGGCACCGCACAGTTCACACTGACACCGTACCGCTCAGACTGACACCGTAAAACTCACACTCAGCACCTTACAGCTCACACTGACACCGTACAGCTCACACTGAGCACCGTACAGCTCACACTGTTACCGTACAGCTCACACTGACACCGTACAGCTCACACTGACACCGTACAGACCACACTGACACCGTACAGAACACACTGAGCAACGTACAACTCACATTGACACCGTACAGCTATCTCTGACACAGCACAGCTCACACTGACACCGTAAACTCACAGTGACACCGTACAGCTCACACTGACACCATACAGCTCACACTGACAGCGTGTATCTTATTCTGACACCATACAGCTCACACTGACACCGAACATCTCACACTGACAAAGTACAGCTCACACTGACACCGCACATCTCACACTGACAATGTACATCTCACACTGACACCGTACAGCTCACACTGACACCGTACAGCTCACACTGACACCGTACAGCTCACAGTGACACTGTACTGCTAACACTGACTCTGTACAGCTCACACTGATCACCGCAAAGCTCACACTGACACCGTACAGCTCACACTGACACCGTACAGCTCACAGTGACAATGTACATCTCACACTGACACCGTACAGCTCACACTGACACCGTACAGCTCACACTGACACCGTACAGCTCACAGTGACACTGTACTGCTCACACTGACTCTGTACAGCTCACACTGATCACCGCAAAGCTCACACTGACACCGTACAGCTCACAGTGAACACCGCACAGCTCACACTGACACCATACAGCTCACACTGACACTGTACAGCTCACACTGACACCGTACAGCTCACACTGACACCGTACAGCTCACACTGACACCGTACAGCTCACACTGAGCACCGTACATCTCACACTGACACCGTACAACTCACACTGAGCACCGTACATCTCACACTGACACCGTAGAGCTCACACTGAGCACCGTACAGAACACACTGAGCAACGTACAACTCACATTGACACCGTACAGCTATCTCTGACACAGCACAGCTCACACTGACACCGTAAACTCACAGTGACACCGTACAGCTCACACTGACACCATACAGCTCACACTGACAGCGTGTATCTTATTCTGACACCATACAGCTCACACTGACACCGAACATCTCACACTGACAAAGTACAGCTCACACTGACACCGTACAGCTCACACTGACACCGTACAGCTCACAGTGACACTGTACTGCTCACACTGACTCTGTACAGCTCACACTGACACCATACAGTTCACACTGACACTGCACAGCTCACACTGGCTCCGTACAGCTCAAACTGACACCTTACAGCTCACACTGACACCGTACAGCACACACTGAGCACCGTATAGCTCACACTGACACCGTACAGCTCACACTGACACCGTACAGCTCACACTGTCACTGTACAGCTCACACTGGCACCGTACATCTCACACTGGCACTGTACAGCTCACACTGGCACCGTACATCTCACACTGTCACTGTACAGCTCACACTTGCACCGTACATCTCACACTGACACCGTACAGCTCACACTGACACCGCACAGCTCACACTGACACCGTACAGCTCACACTGACACCGTACAGCTCACACTGACACCGTACAGCTCACACTGACACCGCACAGCTCACACTGACACCGTACAGCTCACACTGACACCGTACACCTCACACTGACACAGTACAGCTCACACTGACACCGCACAGCTCACACTGACACCGTACAGCTCACACTGACACCGTACAGCTCACACTGACACCGTACACCTCACACTGACACCGTACAGATCACACTGACACCGTACAGCACACACTGACACCGTACAGATCACACTGACACCGTACAGCTCACACTGACACCGTACAGAACACACTGAGCAACGTACAACTCACACTGACACCATACAGCTCACACTGACACCGTACATCTCACACTGACACCGTACAGCTAACACTGACTCCGTACAGCTCACACTGAGCACTGTACAGCACACAGTGACACCGTACAGCTCAAATTGTCACCATACAGCTCCATACAACTCACTCTGACACCCTACAGCTCACACTGACACCGTACATCTCACAATGACACCGTACATCTCACACTGAGCACCGTACAGCTCACACTGACACCGTACAGCACACACTGACACCGTACAGATCACCCTGACACCGTAGAGCTCACACTGAGCACCGTACAGCTTACACTGACACCGTACAGAACACACTGAGCCACGTACAACTCACATTGACACCGTACAGCTATCTCTGACACAGCACAGCTCACACTGACACCGTAAACTCACAGTGACACCGTACAGCTTACACTGACACCATACAGCTCACACTGACAGCGTGTATCTTATTCTGACACCATACAGCTCACACTGACACCGAACATCTCACACTGACAAAGTACAGCTCACACTGACACCGTACAGCTCACACTGACACCGTACAGCTCACACTGACACCGTACAGCTCACACTGACACCGTACAGCTCACAGTGACACTGTACTGCTCACACTGACTCTGTACAGCTCACACTGACACCATACAGTTCACACTGACACTGCACAGCTCACACTGGCTCCGTACAGCTCACACTGACACCGTACAGCTCACACTGACACCGTATAGCTCACACTGACACCGTACAGCTCACACTGACACTGTACAGCTCACACTGGCACCGTACTTCTCACACTGGCACTGTACAGCTCACACTGGCACCATACATCTCACAGTCACTGTACAGCTCACACTGGCACCGTACATCTCACACTGACACCGTACAGCTCACACTGACATTGTACAGCTCAGACTGACACCATACAGCTCACACTGGCACTCTACAGCTCACACTGACACCGCACAGCTCACACTGACACCGTACAGCTCACAGTGACACCGTACAGCTCACACTGACACCGTACACCTCACACTGACACCGTACAGATCACACTGACACCGTACAGCACACACTGACACTGTACAGATCACACTGACACCGTACAGCACACACTGACACCGTACAGATCACACTGACACCGTACAGCACACACTGACACCGTACAGATCACACTGACACCGTACAGCTCACACTGACACCGTACAGAACACACTGAGCAACGTACAACTCACACTGACACCATACAGCTATCTCTGACACCGCACAGCTCACACTGACACCGTACATCTCACACTGACACCGTACAGCTAACACTGACTCCGTACAGCTCACACTGAGCACCGTACAGCACACAGTGACACCGTACAGCTCAAATTGTCTCCATACAGCTCCATACAACTCACTCTGACACCCTACAGCTCACACTTACACCGTACATCTCACAATGACACCGTACATCTCACACTGAGCACCGTACAGCTCACACTGACACCGTACAGCTCACACTGACACCGAACATCTCACACTGACACCATACATCTCACACCGACACCGTACAGCTCACACTGACACCGTACAGCTCACACTGACACTGTACATCTCACACTGACACCGTACATCTCACACTAACACCGTACATCTCACACTGACACCGTACAGCTCACACTGGCACCGTACATCTCACACTGATACCGTACATCTCACACTAACACCGTACATCTCACACTAATACCGTACAGCTCACACTGACACCGTACAGCTCACAGTGAGCACCGCACAGCTCACACTGACACCGTACAGATCACACTGAGACCGTACAGCTCACAGTGAGCACCGCACAGCTCACACTGACACTGTACAGCTCACACTGACACCGTACAGCTGACACTGACACCGTACAGTTCACACTGACACCGTACCGCTCAGACTGACACCGTACAACTCACACTCAGCACCGTTCAGCTCACACTGACACTGTACAGCTCACACTGACACAGTACAGCTTACAGTGACACCGTACAGCTCAAACTGATACTGTACAGCTTACACCGACACCTTACAGAACACACTGAGCAACATACAACTCACACTGACACCGCACAGCTAACACTGACACCGTACAACTCACACTGACACCGCACAGCTCACACTGACACCGCACAGCTCACACTGACACCGTACAACTCACACTGACACCGTACAGCTCACACTGACAGCGTATATCTTATACTGACACCACACAGCTCACACTGACACCGAACATCTCACACTGACACTGTCCAGCTCACACTGACACCGCACATCTCACACTGACACCGCACAGCTCACACTGACACCGTACATCTCACACTGACACCGTACATCTCACACTAACACCGTACAGCTCAAACTGACACCGTACAGCTCACACTGACACCGTACAACTCACACTGACACCGTACAGCTCACACTGACAGCGTATATCTTATACTGACACCACACAGCTCACACTGACACCGTCCAGCTCACACTGACAACGTACAGCTCACACTGACACCGCACATCTCACACTGACACCATGCAGCTCACACTGACACTGTACATCTCACACTGACACCGTACATCTCACATTGACACCGTACAGCTCACACTGACACCGTACAGCTCACACTGACACCGTACAGCTCACAGTGACACCGTACATCTCACACTGACACCATACAGCTCACACTGACAACATACAGTTCACACTGACACCGTACAGCTCACACTGACACCGTACAGCTCACACTGGCACCGTACATCTCACACTGGCACCGTACAGCTCACATTGACACCGTACATCTCACACTGACACCGTACAGCTCACACTGACACCGTACAGCTCACACTGACACCGTACATCACACACAGGCACAGTACAGCTCACACTGACATCGTACAGCTCACACTGACACCGTACAGCTCACACTGACACCGTACAGCTCACACTGACACTGTACAGCTCACACTGATATCGTACAGCTCACACTGACACCGTA
Source organism: Isurus oxyrinchus (assembly GCA_026770705.1). Lineage (NCBI taxonomy): Eukaryota > Metazoa > Chordata > Chondrichthyes > Lamniformes > Lamnidae > Isurus > Isurus oxyrinchus. Next base: position 2,562,419 of record JANJGN010000033.1, read on the forward strand.
CAGCCCTCACTGAGCACTGTACAGCTCACACTGGCACCGTACAGTTCACACTGATCACCGTATATCTCACACTGACACCTTACAGCTCACACTGACAATGTACAGCTCACACTGGCACCGTACATCTCACACTGACACCCTACAGCTCACACTGACACCGTACAGCACACACTGACACCGTATAGCTCACACTGACACTGCATAGCTCACACTGTCACTGTACAGCTCACACTGACACCGTACAGCTCACACTGACCACCGTACATCTCACACTGACACCTTACAGCTCACACAAACACCATACAGCTCACAATGACATCGTCAATCTCACACTGTCACAGTACAATTCACACTGAAACTGTACATCTCAAACTGACACCGCACAGCTCACACTGATTCCGTACAGCTCACACTGACACCGTACAGCTCACACTGATCACCGCAAAGCTCACACTGACACCGTACAGCTCACACTGACACCGTACAGCTCACAGTGAGCACCGCACAGCTCACACTGACAGCGTACAGCTCACACTGACACCGTACAACTGACACTGACACCATACAGCTCACACTGACACTGTACAGCTCACAGTGAGCACCGCACAGCTCACACTGACAGCGTACATCTCACACTGACACCGTACAACTGACACTGACACCATACAGCTCACACTGACACTGTACAACTCACACTGGCACTCTACAGCTCACACTGACACCGTACAGCTCACCCTGTCACCGTGCAGCTCACACTGACACCGTACAACTCACACTGAGCACTGTAAAACTTACACAGACACCGCAGTAGTTCACACTGACACCGTACCGCTCAGACTGACACCGTAAAACTCACACTCAGCACCGTACAGCTCACACTGACACCGTACAGCTCACACTGAGCACCGTACAACTCACACTGTTACCGTACAGCTCACACTGACACCGTACAGCTCACACTGACACCGTACAGACCACACTGACACCGTACAGCACACACTGACACCGTACAGACCACACTGACACCGTACAGAACACACTGAGCAACGTACAACTCACATTGATACCGTACAGCTATCTCTGACACAGCACAGCTCACACTGACACCGTACAGCTCACACTGACACCGTAAACTCACAGTGACACCGTACAGCTCACACTGACACCATACAGCTCACACTGACAGCGTGTATCTTATTCTGACACCATACAGCTCACACTGACACCGAACATCTCACACTGACAAAGTACAGCTCACACTGACACCGCACATCTCACACTGACACCGTACAGCTCACACTGACACCGTACAGCTCACAGTGACACTGTACTGCTCACACTGACTCTGTACAGCTCACACTGACACCATACAGTTCACACTGACACTGCACAGCTCACACTGGCTCCGTACAGCTCAAACTGACACTGTACAGCTCACACTGACACCGTACAGCTCACACTGACACCGTACATCTCACATAGAGCACCGTATAGCTCACACTGTCACTGTACAGCTCACACTGGCACCGTACATCTCAAACTGGCACTGTACAGCTCACACTGGCTCCGTACAGCTCAAACTGACACTGTACAGCTCACACTGACACCGTACAGCTCACACTGACACCGTACATCTCACACTGGCACTGTACAGCTCACACTGGCACCGTACATCTCACACTGTCACTGTACAGCTCACACTGGCACCGTACATCTCACACTGACACCGTACAGCTCACACTGACATTGTACAGCTCAAACTGACACCGTACAGCTCACACTGACACCGTACAGCTCACACTGACACCGTACAGCTCACAGTGACACCGCACAGCTCACACTGACACCGTACACCTCACACTGACACCGTACAGATCACACTGACACCGTACAGCACACACTGACACCGTACAGATCACACTGACACCGTACAGCTCACACTGACACCGTACAGAACACACTGAGCAACGTACAACTCACATTGACACCATACAGCTATCTCTGACACCGCACAGCTCACACTGACACCGTACAGCTCACACTGACAGCGTATATCTTATACTGACACCATACAGCTCACACTGACACCGAACATCTCACACTGACACCGTCCAGCTCACACTGACAACATACAGTTCACACTGACACCGTACAGCTCACACTGACACTGCACAGCTCACACTGACACCGTACAGCTCACACTGACACTGTACAGCTCACACTGACACCGTACAGCTCACACTGACACCGCACAGCTCACACTGACACCGTACAGCTCACACTGACACCGTACAGTTCACACTGATCACCGTATATCTCACACTGACACCTTACAGCTCACACTGACACTGTACAGCTCACACTGGCACCGTACATCTCACACTGACACCCTACAGCTCACACTGACACCGTACAGCACACACTGACACCGAACATCTCACATTGACACTGTACAAAACACACTGACACCGTATAGATCACACTGACACCGTACAGCTCACAATGACAGCGTACATCTCACACTGACACCGTAAGGCTCACACTGACACCGTACATCTCACACTGACACCGCACATCTCACACTGACGCCGTACAACTCACACTGACACCATACAGCTCACACTGAAACTGTACAGCCCAAACACTCACACTTCCCCAAACACACACTCTCCCCCAACACACACCCTCCCCCCAAAAATAAACACTTCCCCAAACACACACACACCCTAAACACACACACGCTCCTCCACACACACACTCTCCCCCAAACATACACACACCCCAAACACACACACCCCCCAAACACACACACTGTCCCAAACACACACACTTCCCCAAACACACACACTCCCCTAAACACACACTCTTCCCCAAACACACACTCTCCCAAAACACACACTCTTCCCCAAACACACACTCTTCCCCAAATACACACACCCCCCAAACACACACTCTCCCCCAAACACACACTCTTCCCCAAACACACCCTCTCCCAAAACACACACACTTCCTCAAACACACGCCCCCCCCCCTAAACACACACTCTTCCCCAAATACACACACCCCCCAAACACACACTCTCCCCCAAACACACACTCTCCCCCAAACACAAATTCTTCCCCAAACACAAATTCTTCCCCAAACACACACTCTCCCCCCAACACACACACTCCCCCATACACACACTCTTCCCCAAACACACACCCACCCCAACACACACACCCCCCCAAACACACACACTTCCCCAAACACACACTCTTCCCCAAACACACACTCTCCCCCAAACACACACTCTCCCCCAAACACACACTCTCCCCCAAACACACACACTTCCCCAAATACATACACCCCCCCAAACACACACTCTTCTCCAAACACACACTCTCGCCCAAACACACACTCTCCCCCAAACACACACTCTCCCCCAAACACACACTCTCCCCCAAACACACACACTTCCCCAAACACATACACCCCCCCAAACACGCACTCTTATCCAAACACACACTCTCCCCCAAACACACACTCTCCCCCAAACACACACTCTCCCCCAAACACACACTCTCCCCCAAACACACACTCTTCCCCAAACACACACTCTTCGCCAAACACACTCTCTCCCCCAAACACACACTCTTCCCCAAACACACACTCTCCCCCAAACACACACTCTTCTCCAAACACACACTCCCCCACAAACACACTCTCTCCCCCAAACACACACTCTCCCCCAAACACACACGCCCCCCAAACACACACACACCCCCAAACACACACTCTTCTCCAAACACACACTCTCCCCCAAACACACTCTCTCCCCCAAACACACACTCTCCCCCAAACACACACTCCCCCACAAACCACACACACTCCCCCCCAAACACACACTCTCTCCCCCAAACACACACTCTTCCCCAAACACGTCACACTTCCCCAAACACACATTCTCCCCCAACACACACACCCCCCCAAACACACACTTCCCCAAACCACACACTCTCCCCCAAACACACACTCTCCCCCCAAACACACACTCTCCCCCAACACACACACTCCTCCCCCAAACACACTCTCTCCCCCAAACACACACTCTCCCCCAAACACACACTCTTCTCCAAACACACACACTTCCCCAAACACACACTCTCCCCCAAACACACACTCTCCCCCAAACTCACACTCTCCCCCCAACACACACTCTCCCCCAAACACACACGCCCCCCAAACACACACACCCCCCCAAACACACACTCTCCCCCAAACACACACTCTCCCCCAAACACACACTCTCCCCCAAACACACACTCTCCCCCCAAACACACACACCCCCCCAAACACACACTCTCCCCCAAACACACACTCTCCCCCAAACACACACTCTTCCCCAAACACACACACTTCCCCAAACACACACTCTCCCCCAAACACACACACTTGCCCAAACACACACACTTCCCCAAACACACACTCTCCCCCCAAACACACACTCTCCCCCCAAACACACACTCTCCCCCCAAACACACACTCTTCCCCAAACACACACACTTCCCCAAACACACACTCTCCCCCCAAACACACACTCTCCCCCAAACACACACTCTCCCCCAAACACACACTCCCCCCACAAACACACACACCCCCCCCAAACACACACTCTCCCCCAAACACACACTCTCCCCCAAACACACACTCTCCCCCCAAACACACACTCCCCCACAAACACACACACCCCCCCCAAACACACACTCTTCTCCAAACACACACTCTCCCCCCCAGAAACACACACTCTTCCCCAAACACACACTCTCCCCCACAAACACATACACCCCCCAAACACACTCTCTCCCCCAAACACACACTCTCCCCCAACACACACACCCCCCCCAAAACACACACTCTTCCCCCAAACACACACCTACCCCAACACACACACCCCCCAAACGCACACACCTGTCCCAAACACACACACTTCCCCAAACACATACACCCCCCCAAACACACTCTCTCCCCCAAACACACACTCTCCCCCAAACACACACTCCCCCAAACACACAACACTTCCCCAAACACATACACCCCCCCCAAACACACCTCTCTCCCCCCAAACACACACTCTCCCCCAACACACACACACCCCCCCAAACACACACTCTTCCCCAAACACACACCTACCCCCAACACACACACCCCCCAAACGCACCACACTTCCCCAAACACATACACCCCCCCCCAAACACACTCTCTCCCCCAAACACACACTCTCTCCCCAAACACACACTCCCCCAAACACACACACTTCCCCAAACACATACACCCCCTACCAAACACACACTATCCCCCAAACACACACTCTCCCCCAAACACACACTCCCCCACAAAACACACACACACTCTCCCCCAAACACACACACTCTCCCCCAAACACAAACACTTCCCCAAAACACACACTCTCCCCCAAACACACACACTTCCCCAAACACACACTCTCCCCCCCAAACACACACACTTCCCCAAACACACACTCTCCCCCAAACACACACACACTTCCCCAAACACACACTCTCCCCCAAACACACACAACTTCCCCAAACACACACCTACCCCAACACACACACCCCCCCAAACGCACACACTTCCCCAAACACAGTACACCCCCCCCCAAACACACTCTCTCCCCCAAACTCACACTCTCCCCCAAACACA